>CM058236.1:60440262-61040262 GCA_030180135.1 Orychophragmus violaceus | reverse complement strand
CTGGGGTGTTCTGCGCTTCCTCCATGACGATCCTCTAGGTCCATATGATAATGTTGCTTTCCGTGACTGGCGGGAAGATGAGGAGGATTTGGTGGCCAGCGTTTGGAAGAAGTTGAGGAGGATACTTCATGGAATCACTATAAATAAGATACCGGTTTATAGTGAAACATTGCGGAACCGAAAGCCCCCTTCATCTTGCCATCTTCTGGATATGGAAATCAATTGTCCGGAATGCTTCATGTACAAACGGTGCATGAAGTTATTCTTCATGAATCAATTTGTTCCTTATCTCAATTAATTTTTTTCTCGTACTCTGGTTTTTTGTTTTTAATTTCTCGGTTATGTAGTAGGATCCCTATGTAGTACTCTTTTTTTTGTTTTAAATTTCTCGGTTATGTCTCCATCATTTTCCAAGTAAAAATCCAAAATTGTTCATATTAATATACTGAAGTATTAGTTTCATAGATTAATTGAGTATAACCAGCTGTACAACTGTAAAATCAAATTTAAAGTTCCAGTAAAACTGACTATGCTGAAAACAGTTGTACTCAGTTTTACCGGTTTTACGACAATAGTTTTACTTAGTTTTACCCGTTTTTCATAGTTTTACCAGTTTTCATAGTTTTACCAGTTTAACATACCTTATTAATATATCCGCGTTATTTTTAAAATTTTAAATAAAAATGGAACAGTTTAAAAACATAATAAAATATTGTTTTTGGTTTATTTATACAAAAATAGATTTAATTTTGGGATACCCTTTTGTTTTGAATTGATCACTTCTCCCCAAATCACTTTATAAGTAATATAGCTTGAGTAAATTAACAATATAACACGATAGTTCAGTGGCTCTGGTCTGTTTTTATCAGTTTAGCCACCCGAGTTCGAATCCGATCGGTGTCACATTTTTCCCTCTTTGTGTTCAGTAAGGTTAAAATCGTAATTTCAAATATCTTTGAGTTGGGCGGATTATCCGATTTGTGGGTTACCCGACCCGGGTAAATCGGGTGAACCACCGATTTTTTTATTTCCTTGGTTTATTTACGGTTCAAAATTGGATTGCGGTTTGGTCGAGAAAACCGGCTGGTTTGCCATGTAATTCAACGAAAATCATAAGGTTTTTTGGTAACTTCACAAGTTTTCAATTAAAAATAAATGTTAATAAATATTCTAATAAATAGAGGGGCATATGGGATTTGTTTCCAGTACGGAGGGTCTCTGGAGACAATAATCCTTCTCCAATGTCACATAAAAACCCAATCTAGATCTGCATCTCCATCTTCTTCTTCAGAGAGTTAACGAGATATTTTTCGGTTTCTTTTCTCTTTTTTTTTCTTCTGAAAAATCCAAACGACACCATTAGATCTCGCTCCCATGTCGTCTTTGCCGGTGTCAGTGAAGTCCAGTGGAGTTCTCTTCCCATCAGAGGAAGATCTTTATGGGCGACAACCATATCGGCGTCGCCATCTCTTGTCTCAACGCCGGTGGTCGTTAGCCAAACCACTCTGTGATATCTTCTTCTCCCCTTCTCTCTGAATCTCTAGGGTTTTTGTATTCTCAATCTGTTTGTATTTCCTCTTCTCCCCTTCGCTGTGAAACTCTAGGCTGAAACTCTAGGGTTTCTAGGATTATCGATCTCTGGTTTGGGTTTTCTGATTTGTTCTCAATTTCGTGGATTTCATTTCCTTACAACGAAGAACATAGGTTAGGGTTTACTGAGTTCTGTGTCTGACAAACAAAATAATGACTATCGATTTCGATTTAATCTCCATTTTCATTGTGAGAGATAAAGTTGACATGTATGCTTTTCCATTGCTATATTCTTTTCTTTATGGTTTCTTTTCTTAGCCTTGCAAGGTTTGCTCAGGTAACAGCTATGGCCTCCCGGTTTCTTTTCTTATTTGTAGCTTCAAATTTCTAATCTTGTTCTATAGATGATGTGGCGGCTAAATTTCCTGGTCATATTCTCTTGCATCGTCCTCAACAGCAGTTACATGCTATACTAATATTCCCACAAACTCTCCCGAATTTGATGAGCACCATGTGGCAGTTCCAGTTCCAGTTCAAGGGTTGTTCAAGGGTTGTTCCAGTTCAAGTTCCTTGTAGAAATCTCACATCTTTTTCTGCTAATTTGTCTTGCCATGAGTTAAGGAGATATCCTTGTACAAGAGGCGGTGTCTCGATCATGAACCACTCCAAATTGCTCCGTCCAGTGACTGCTTCTATGTTGCCAGAGGAGTTGTCGGCTTTGGGGCACGAAGGCAACACTGTTCCTTCTAAAGGTTTCTACTCGTTACATTGTGCTTGTGTTTAAGGAGTAACATCTAGTACATGGTTGTACAGTTGCTGACCTGAGTTGCCTTATACTAGGAGATATGATGAAAGAGATGACCTGAGCTGGAAAGGTTGTTGCCGAATGGGCTGCCAGGTTTCGCAAATGTGCACTAGAGCTCTGATTATTTTTTCTCGGCTTCTTAACCTGAACATATCGAGTATTGTTTTCTTAGAGCAATGGGTGGATCTGTTCCATTTGAAGAAGCTCTAGCCGCAAGACTTGATTTGTTCAAGCCTACTCTTTCAAAAGTTGAGGAATATCTCGACAAGAGACCCCCAAGGTGTTGATTGTGTTTACTTTGCATATGTTGGTAATTTGATTCTTTAGTATGATGCGAGCTATTTCCCCTATTCACTCTGCTTACAGAAATCATTTAAACATATGATGATAGAATTTACTTGTAAGTGTTCCATTTGCCCAAGTTCTTATCTTGAAATAACCTTGACCAAAAGAGAGGTACATCTAGCTTGCTTGATTATATGCACAATATATGTAGAACAACAGGCCATGTCCATCTTACTTTCTGAATGTATTAATCATACTTAGTTTCTTTGGTTTTTGTAGACTGTCCCCTAGCATTGAAGAGTTGGTCAAGAAGCTCAGAGCTAATAAAATTGATGTCTATTTGATTTCAGGAGGTTTTTGACAGATGATCAATGTCTCTCTCACACTCCATTCCACTTGTTTGCCTATTGCCTCGATTCTTGTGTAGAGTACTACAATCACGGTGATAACGTTTTGAACGAATTCCTATGCATTGTGTCTCTTGTATCCTCACTATGTCTCTATTTCTCATCGTTTTTGATATGTAAAACAGCTTTTGGCAACAAGATCTATGGACAAAAGGGATAAAACCAAAAGCTGTAAGAAACCAATTCTTTTGCCTCTCCAATATTAGTTGATAGCTAAGTTTCTTTTGGTTTTGTAGGTTTGTTGCATTCTAAAGCTCTCTCTATTATTCCAATGCATTGTTCTGTGTTTAATGATTTTTTTTTTCTGTTATAATATTGCAGAGAAGAGCTAGAGAAGCGGTGAGCATAGTGCAGAGAGGAGCTAGAGAAGTAGCGAGCATATTGCAGAGAGGAGCTAGAGAAGCAACGAGCATATTGCAGAGAGGAGTTAGAGAAGCAGCAAGCTCACAAGCGGTGCATAAGGCTCCAAGAGCAAGGCAAAACCGAACAAGAAAGAAAGGATTTGGATCATTTGGCTCTGATTCTCCGACAGAGAGAAGAGACAGCTAAGAAGCGAGAAGAGGAAAAAGCTGGTAAACGCCTTGCAATTGATTTTGTTTCAACAAAACATAAACTTTTCTTCTTGCAATTGTTGTTTTACCTTTGAAGTTTATTTGAGAGGCTTTGTAATGTTGACAATGTAATATATTTGGTTTTAATTGGATGGTGTTTTTAATTTAATATTTTCAGAAAAAATAGCTAAAACCAAATTCAATGAACGACCAAAATATATTATATAATAAATCTATATTTAATATTTAGATTTAATACAAAAATAAATATATAATAACGGAAAATAATTGCACTAAAATAAGCGCTATTGTAAATATCTCTATTATAGCATCACGAAAAACCGCTATGTAAAGTGCCTTATCTATTATAACGGGCGTAGATAGAGTGTTTACTAAACCGATATGATAGCAATATATAGCGTTTTTCGGGTGCTATATATACTCCAATTTCTTGTAGTGAATCTATACAATAATTAAATTATTGTTTTATAAAATTGAATTATTTTTTGTATATGTTATAATAATTGGAGTCTTATAAAATCTAAGTGTTGAATTTTTGTTTATATTTTAGGATTATATATATGGTTAATTTAGGATATGAATATTGTGGTATTGGATTTGAAAATAATAATTTTATGTATATATAATTAATGATTTGTATTTTTGATTTTATATTTTATGATTAAGAGTTTAAGGTTTAGAATTTGGGGTTTTAGGGTATATTTAGGGTTTAGGGTTTTGAATAGCCACGGATAAAATTTTGGCTATCTGTGGCTATTTTGAAATTCGTGGCTATATTATTTATAGTCACGAAAATATTTGTGGCTAATTTTCCATGAAAATTTTTGTGGCTGATCGTGGCTAACTCCTTCCACGGATATTTCGTGGCAATTTGTGGCTAAATTTGCCATAAATAGCTACGACTCTAGGTTGTGGTTACGTAGCCACGAAAATTATTGTGTCTAGTCATGGTTATGTTCTTTCACGACTGTTTTGTGGTTATTTGTGGCTAATTTTCTATAGATAGTCGCGAATATTATTTTGTAACTGAAAAAATAGCCACGACCGATCCGTGGTTGGGTCATAGCTATTTACAGTTTTTCTTATAGTTTACAGAGCATATTAACTCTGTATGTTAACAAAGTATTAGCGTCGTTATTGGATTTAGAGAATTAAGCCACATTTGAAAATTATGTGTAATAAATTTAAATTTAAAATAAGTTGTCGAGGGTTTTGATATGGTCTAATAATTCACGTATGAAAAATTGTTTTCCCGTAAATTTATGGGGATATTGGTAGTTTTCCTAAATTAGTGACATTATTTTTTTGACGGCTTGATTTTCTACGTCATTTTTTATGATTTCGTTTAACATATTGCTATTTTCTAAAAACTTTTAGTCATTCATAGAAACTTCAATCTATTTATCCAGTGTAATTATTGTTTATTTTTATTACTTGAATGGTAACGGGGTTTTTTCAAATCTAAATAGTAAATCAGGCAATTAAACAAAATACTAACACTATAAACCCTAATCATCATTATCCATCATAAATCTAATCACCAAATCATAAAATAAGTGAATGCTAAAATATTACAATACACCACTTTTACTTTAACGTAGTCACATTTAGTATATAACGTCTTTGACTTGTAATACCCAAATAAAGTTAATGTCTTCAAAGATAGTCAAGTTATAAATATAAATATTGTCAAAAATAACCTTATATTACATAAGGGTAGAATGAATACGAAATGTTACTTTCTTAATATTTTTTTGGCGAGTGTTGGATTTGTAAATTAATTCAGCTTAATAGTTTAGATAATAAAATACTTTTAAAGTGTCAAGTTCGAGATTTTAAAATAGATGTGATGCTATTCAAATGTTTTTTAAAGTATTTTTTGGTTGAAAGTGTTTTGTTAAAATTTTAGTGAGTTTATACATATATATATATATATGATATTTGTCTGTCCTATTAATATAAAGTGTTTTTCTAAAACTTGTTTTAATTTATAAGATATTTTATAGATTTTAATGTATATTGTAAAAAATGTATATTATAATGTTAGAATATTTTTAGTGGAATCTTTCATTAAGATTCTCACTATTAAAGAAACATAAAAATGAGTTTTTCGTTTTAGAGATTTTGAAAGATTCATTAAAGACTCTTAAATTATATGGTTCATTATGATTGTGAATAAATTTTGTTTTTATGATTAAATAATTAAATTTTATTAAAAATATTAGTACTATTTGGTTGAGAAACTTTTTAAAAGATTTAATGGATGAATTTTATCTCTTTAAATTCTACACTTTTCAGTTTAAATAGAATATCTAGTTAACTCGATTTTAGCTAGAAAAGGAACCTACGTAATTTTTCATTAGTCCTCAAAGAAAACAACAGACTTTAGTTTTTCGATGTTATCGATATACCGTATTGTTTGATTTTTCAACGATAGTTTTGTAATTTTTAGGGCTTATTAGTGTTGGTTTTCCGCCAACAAAGGAAAGTGAAGAAACTAAATGAATAATAATGAAATTAAAGGCCAAGTTGTTAACAAAAGTGAAAAAGAAAACATTATTTTATGAAAAAAGAAAAAGAAGGCAAACTTGTTCACAGTCTTTATATATACCTCCATCATCAAAAGGCCTATACACTCTTAAATTTGAAGATAATAAAGAGTCTTGTGGGTTACCATTTTTAGCTCATAAGATGAATATAGGGTGTGATTGGTGTACGTACAGTGAAAACGATAGAGACAAACCGCTTTCTTTGCTACCAATCACGAAAACGTTATAAAAGCTACAGTAAAAGCGGTTACTCTCAGCTTTTTGTTACCGCTTTCGCTAACAGCTTTCACTTACAGTTTTACACTATTTAACCGCTTACCACTTTCGCTAACCGCTAATCTTACCGTTCCGCTTTTGGTCACCAATCAGACCTATAAATTAAAATGTTCTGTTCAATTCAATGCCTCGCCAGACATCTGTTCCCTTTGCATGTAAGAGAGATAAAGAAAGCGACAAAAGTCATAAAGAAAGGTAAGACTCTTTGAATGAGAGAGAGATAAGGCTCCTCTCATCTTCTCATAAGATCTTTGTTTCTTTCTTCTTTCCTTTTTTTTTTTGGTTATGTTTTTTCTCGATTTAGACAAAAACCCTAGAGATGTCTTAAATGGAATCTCTTTCTTCTTTACATATTTGTAGTCTTTCTCTCTCTCTCTGGTTCTTTGCCTTCTTTAGTTAAAACTCAGATCTAACCTTTAATTCTTCTTACCATTTCGCTGACCCCATGATTCTTGTACTTTGTTTTATCTTGTAGATCTCTGGCGTTGGATAAATTGTGAGTGAATGAGTTGGGGCAAAAGAAACACATAGAAACTGACAGAAGAGAGTGAGCACACAAAAGTAATATGCATATGTTGTATTTACTTCTCCTTGCGTGCTCACTGCTCTTTCTGTCAGATTCCGGTGCTGATATTTGGCCTGTCCTTGTTCTCTTTGTCTCAATCTCTCTCTCTCACAACACAACCTCTCTCTCTCTCTCTCTTTCATCTCTAAATTAAGGTAAGATATTACGGCTGAAACAATGGATTGTACTTGTGTAGTGTTTTTGGTTCGATCTGATTGCATGCGGTGTAAGAGCTTTAAATTTTAACCATATTCATTATAAGTTTAAGATATGGGTATTATCGAAAAAGCTTAATCTATGCGTTAACGCGTGGTTAAGTGAAATTAAGCATGGTAACCTAGTTTTTAATAGGCTGGTCCTTAAGATATTATATCGTTTCTTTTTTCCTTAGTCTCTCCCGAGGCTTTTTGATCCTTAGTTCCCTTGACTCATAAAATAATATGTCATGTGATTCATGCCATCATCATATCATCTCATTTTGCGTGAATAAGATGTTGCAAGATTACTTCGTCATGATATTAGCATTATTAGAATGAGTCGTTGGCTTTTTGGTTATTTAAATTGTTTGCTCATACATTTTGATTCCATGAGATATATAATTAGCTTATTATTTAAAGAATTATGTTAGTATATACTTTTAACAAAAAAACAATTACGTCGGTACATAATTAGTTGTACTTGATTACATTTTTTATAAATACATGTAATAATGTTACATTTGTTTACATAGATCTTTTTTGTTAATGAAAATAAAATTATATGTAACATTATTAATTACATGAATCAAGAATGAATGTTACATTTGTTTACATAGTTCTTTTTTGTTAATGAAAATAAAATTATAATGTAACATTATTAATTACATGAATCTTGTGAGAATATTCTTGTGGTGGTTTGTTTTCTTAGATTAATTTGAGAGCATATTTTCATTTTCATTTTTCATCTGCTTTTCAAACACACATTTTGTATGAAACTAATACAGCCTATAATGTATGAATTTGTTGTATTGGTGCCACATGTTGATGTGTCATGTCTTTCTGCTTTTGTACTGTTCAGGCTGTTGAAAAATATTGTTGTTTGTCGACAAAATATCAAAACTAGTAATTAATTTTTGGTCCTACTGTTACACCTTTTATTTTTTTCGGGTATGTGGTGAGTCGTTGGGCTGAGACCGTGATGCTGGAGAGAATTATGTGGTCAAATGTATGTATCATATACGAATCGATCTAGGTATTGCAATTGTTGTGATGCTTGCAATCTTTATTGCACAATGCTAGCTTTCATTATGTAAGTACTCTAGAATGCAAATTCATATGTTTTTTAAAAAGAAAGAGAGTATCATGTTTCATCAAATCTTATTTGTAAATTGTAAAAGGAAACGCATAATTCATAATTTCTTACTAAAGAATCATTTGAAAGTTAGTTGTATTGTATACATCCAGATGCAAGTCTAAACGCAAACGCAAAACAAGAAGATCAAGTTCGGTCGAGGCCTAGATCGTTAAGTAAGCAAAGCACGCTCATTGTTTAGAATTTTGAACTCGATCGAAGAGTAAGATAAGGATTTAACGACTGAATATTTCATTCTCAAATGCGCAAGCCAAACACCAAATTTACTCTACCAACTAGTTTGAGCTAAACTCTACATGAGTCCAGATTCCAACCATAACATTTCGTTTTACCTCCAACTCTAGGAAACCATCATCTATCTAGAGATAATGGACACAATCCACATATGGCTAGATCTTCTCATAAAGCTAGAGCTAGACAGCACCTACTAAATACTGTATGTATTTCACTTTCACAGGTTTTTCTCTCATCTTTGGTGAGTAGCGGGTACTCTTCAACGATCGACATAGGTCTTCTATATATATATAAGAACATTATAGCCCTCAGCCTTCTAATATATCTTCTAAGAAAAATTCCTGCAGAATATCGTTCCCAGTCGTAAAACCAAATATGAATTATTAGTGGCTTTTGTATTCTTTTTTTTTTTTAAAAGAGTCCTCAATATTTCATTTCAAATTAAACTTCTCTTTCTTATAAAGAACTCAGATTTCCATTTTTCTTCATACAAGTTCTTCAAGATAATATTTTCTTCCCAATATTAATTCCTTTTCCTTATGTAAATCATAGAATTTTGAAGATGCATACTTCCTAACATTCCCCATCTTGGCATTTTTGAGTCTTAATCTAACAATGCCAGTTTAAGAATGCTCTTAGCTCCAATTTTTAGGTGTGGTTGGTCTCCGGTGACTATGACAAAGCAAGGTAACTGGAGTTAACATCTCTAGATTCTTTCAAGGTAGAAACCACTAAACGTTTTGTTTGTTAAAATATGTTTTTATTATACATCTCCTCATGAATCTTATTTTCCCAGGAACGAAAAGAGAAATTCTCACTTCCACTCGTCTCTCTAGTGCTTATTGCTGACGTTGATATATAAGTTACTACAAAGAAAGATTATATTATAAGTCTATGGATACTAGAAAAATAAATATGTTATAAACTAGCATTATAGAAAATGTCAAAAATATTCTAAACCCACAGATTTCAAATAAATAAATTGCAGAATAGTATACACATCTGTAGTACTTTAAACTTTAAATTTGGTATTTTCATTTGTTTAGCATGCAGTTTTTAGTTAAATTTTAAATTATTTTGATAAATTTATACTATTATTATTAGTGATAATACTATATTATTTAAATATAATAATAAATAAAAGAAGGAACCAGTATTAATCCATATTTTTGCATTGAATTTTTGAATGAAAAGATTAAGAAGATTTAACGATTATATATAATGGATCAAATGGAAAATATATGGATTAAACGGGATACAAATTAAAAAAAAAAATCTTATAGTTTAAAATGTGTTTTAGAATGGTGAAAATAGAGAAAGCCATGTAAAACAAAATTTCTTTAAAGTAATAACAGAATAACTATGTTTTTTTCCATTTTCTTTCTCTTTTATCGCAGATTCTTTTTGACAGCCTTCAGAAAATTGTTTTAAAAATATTTCTAGGGCCAAGTAGAAAAGGTCACATCTTGGCAGCTTGGCTTACCGAAAAAAGACATTTCATTGAAATTTTAACGGGACAAGTTGCAATTTTGTATTAATGCGTATCCACTTCAATACATGCGTACCATTAATGATTACATGTCCATTTCACGTCGTCCACTATTTTTTACTAATTTGATGTATTAAATTAAATATAATTTGAGTTACAATAAAGCTAAATGCATAGGGCATCTGTAATGTAAACGTGGAACTTTATTTTTTACTCGAAAATAATCTTATTCTATTTTGTACAAAATGAAGCGATAACTTAAAATAGAATAAATCTATTTCTTACATTATTTTAAAATAAATATATTTATTATTCTATTTTAGAATGAAATATAGAGTAGGATTATAGAAAATTTTGTTTTTTATTTCATTTTAGAGTAAGATTTGAAGTGGAGTTAGAGAAAGTCTCAAAGTGAAATGAAAGATATATAATTAAGAACTACATAAAAAGATAAAGCTGACTAGGAGAAATTATATGGTAGAAAGCAATAAAATTACTATATACGACCTTCGCGATTACGATTCCACTTGCAACGGTTTGTTGGTATACATCCTAATTTGTCTTGAATCTTTTATGTGGACTTGACTGATGTTTTTTTAAAGTTTTTTACGAAAATGCAGACACAAAGTCTATTACATGCTGAGTACCAAATGAAAAAAGCTTTTGATTACTCTCATTCTTTTCAACCAAAGGAAGAATATCAAATGAAAAAATAATGTTGACGCTTACTAAAGAAGTAATAGGAGAGAACTGTGGAACAGTTACAATTGGAGTTGCTGGTTCTACCTCAACAATAAGGGAGGGAGAAGTGGTGGCGACAATACCTTGTGAAGCAATATCAATACTAGAAGAAGCATAAGCATATTCATTAGAACTAACTTGAGTAGTAGTCTTTGTTTCCAACAACGGAAAAATTGTAGTAGAAGCAGAACCGGCTCTGACGTTTGAAGGGTCACAAGCAAAGAAGAAAACAAAGGGCTGGAAAAAACTTGGCTTAGACCATGTACATTGGGGGGTTCTTAACCCAGTCTCTTAAAAAAAAAATTAATTAAATATTGTGGGTTCCATGTGGGGCCCACATGAATAGTTAACAAACTGTATCTTAAAATTCTTATATAAGGATCGGTTCTTACACTGTTCACGCCACGTAGCGTGTTGTCATTGGTTCGTTTTTTTAAATTTTTTTTTTCGCAACTGAGAAAAAAAAATAAAAAAATATTAAATTTTTTTTTTTAAGAACCCCTAGTGGATATCACGAATGTACATGCTCTTATGGGTCGAACATGAGAATTGAGAAGGTTTTGTATTTTTTATTTGCCATTTGATTAAAGTGCCTATTTTCACTAAAAACAGCTATTTGCCTTATATATATGAAGAAAATTAGCCAAAAATGAAAACACCACAACGTAATGGTTTGAATCGGGGATTTCAAAGAACATAACATTAGATTTTACCCAGTATACTAAAATTAATTTGTTGTTAATTTGGGGACAATTTTTGATATATGAAAACACAGGCCACAAGCATGAGCTTGTTTTACTTGGCCCATGGGCCGGCACTGAGTAGAAATAGGAAAAGAAGATGTAGCAGAAATTGTCAAAGTCATCCTAAGGGATGATGTGCCTTTTTCTCAAACCGAAACAATGTGGTTTTCCCCTATAATAACATCATGGAGACATCTAGAAACTTTGTGGCCTAATTACCCGCATAGGTCATAAGTAGTTGGAATCCAAGAGTATTCCACTGAGACCACTAAGACATTCCCAAGTACATTTCATTTGTTATCCTCTTTGGAAGAGGCTTGTCTAGTTCCGTAACTTAGCTTCACCGAGTCAGTTCTAACCTTGGCTTATTAGTTAGCATATGTGCTGTAAACCAGATGCTATCCAATTCGTTCTCCAACCCAAATAAATTTAGGCATGGATGTTCAAGTAACCCACAAAAGAATTGAAGTTATCTCGGGTAAAGCTATCGAAGAAATTGTAGTCCAAGGCTCAGCAAAACCATCTCGGAAAACCGAGCTGAACCAGCTCGGATTTCCGAGCTAAACCAGCTCGGATTTTCTGAGATGAACCAGCTCGGATTTTCCGAGTTAAACCAGCTCGGATCTAAACCCATCGCCTCTCGATCTTGATCATGAGTCGCCCTTCCGGAATCCTGAGTTGAACCTTCGAGCCAAACCATCTCAGATTTCCGACCTAAACCGTTTCTGATTTTCCGAGCTGAACTTTCCGAACGGATAACCAAACATTTTCCGATACGCATAACTTGTCGCAACCCATCTTTGGAAACATCAGCCCATACCTTCCTGAGACGACGATTTGGGCCGATGGATCAAGACTGAGAGAAATGGGAACTTAGGCCCAAGCATACGACAAACTCTAAGCCAAATAAGTGAGTTGATACGTAAACGGACTCGGAACGTCCAAATCTCGGCCCATCCGGAAAAAGAGTCGAACCGCGGAAAGACGAAGAAGTAAAGAAAGAGATTGGAAAAAGGAAAATCCGAGATAGAAATGTACATTTTAGCGAGAAAAGGAAAAAGATAAGAACGGAAGATTTCCGCAAATCCTACGGAAATATTCTCGAAAGCCGACAAACCGAAGCTATAAAAGGAGGGAGAAGCCAGACGAGAAAGCAGAGCGAAAAACCCTAGACTTAGACTTAAGAACTTAGCAGTTTATCTTAGCTGATTTTCGAGTTCTTTTGCATTTTCTTTTCCGATTCCTTTACTTTCTTTTACGATCTTTGTACCTTTTCGACTTCTAATCAATAAAACGTCCTCCGGGTTTGCTAGTTTCGTGGTTATCCTTGAAAGTTTATGTTCCCTAAAAGTTTTGCTCTACAAGTTTTGACCATGTGAGTTTCGACTCTCACAGTTTGTCGCCGTCTGTGGGGAATAAGAAACTTTCGACACTTAAAAACCACCGGTTAACGGACCCAAAGAGATGGCCACCATCGGAAACAAAGACGAGATAAATTGTCAATTACCGATCGATGACAACACGCCCAACGTTACCGCTGGTAACACTCAGCAAGCGGCAACGTTACAAACACGAACACATCAGACACGACAATCAACGCAACTCTCGCCGAGTCTCACTGAACAGATCGAAAGACTGAAAACCGGAAACCGCACTCGGACCACCCGAACGGTGAACTTCGCCCCGACTGAACGAAGACGCCTAGACTTCTAGGATTCCGGAGAGCCGACAAGGAATTCGTCGCAACATCGCGAGCAAACTACAGGTGAACGAACTCCGCCGGAAACAAGACTCGACGCTACGGATCCTCCTATGATAATGCGAAGACGAAAATCCACGGTAACAGACAACACAGAGGATTGCGAGAACAAAGGCTCGATCCCGCCTGAGGACAAAATCGCGTCACCTTCCGACGACAAAGAGAGAATCGACGCAGATCGATATGTCCCACATCAAAGCGACGACGAATTCTCGGAAGAAGAGGACGTAGAACAAACTCGTCAAAACAGGCCAACTCAATGGCAGAGAAGCAGCAGAAGGAGCGAACTCGACGAACTCAGGGACACGCTGGCTCAGACAACCGCTGAAATCAAAACTGTGCGATCACAGGTTCACCGAGAAACCAGCGCCGCCCCGGAGATAGATCGTGTCTTGGAAGAGACGAGAAAGACACCATTCAAAACTCGAATAACCGGGACTCGGATTTCCAATCTGGGCAAGCTCAAAATCCCATTCTACGACAGAACAACTATTCCGAAGGCTCATATGATGGCCTTCCGAATCGCGATGGGAAGAGAAAATCTCACCCGAAGGGACAGAGATACCGGCTTATGCCTTCACTACAAGAAATATCGGCATTAGTAGCACACTGAAAACGCTACCATATGGTTTTTGTAGCGTTTTCATGAACGCTATGTCAGCCGCAGCTATAATAGACCCCCCCACTACCATAGCGTTTTTAATGCTACATCAGACAGACCTATTATAGCGCTAATAAAATGATATATAAATTTATTTCCTAACGCCGTATCAGTGCTATTATTCTATTTTTCCTAACATATTTTTAATGCTATAATATATTTTATAATGACACATATAAAATGCCATTGAATTTTTTTCATGGCATTTTATTGGTATATATTATAGCTTTGCTGTATTAAATAAAATATATTGCAATTTGATTTTTAAATAAAATTTATATTACATTAAATTTATAAAACATATATTATTTCCATAAATCATCCAATACATAAACCATAATCTTACATTAGTCTTACATAACATTATTCCAAGTCCTAAACAGTACTCCATCTTCATGGACATGGAGACTTCCGACGTCGACCTGTGGGATTTGAGTCAAGGTGAAACCGAAAGCCTAAGGAAATTCATCGAGCGATTCAAAAGAGTCGCCAACCGCATTGAGAATTTGAGCGACAAAGTGGGTATCGATGCATTGAAGAAAGCACTCTGGTACGAGTCGGATTTCAGGAAAGAAATCTCGCTGAACCGACCACAAACAATGGCAGACGCCTTACACAGAGCAATCGATTTCATCATGGATGAAGAGGAGATGAAGGTCTTGTCCGAAAAGCACAAATCGAAAAAGCATGCAAGTAAGGAAACCCGTATGTCGACAAGCGCGAGTGGCAAGAGGCGAGTCTCAAGGCCAAGAAGCACTTCACGGCACGAAAGGACGACCGGGTCGCATAACTACCAGATCGGATCAGACTAGCAAGAAGACAGGCCAACAGAACGAAGGAAAAGCTCGTGGAACACTTGGACGAGGAATCCTAGCTCCTACGACGAGAAAGCTTTCTGCGACCACCACCAGTCCTACGGACATAACACTGCCGACTGTCACAGACTAGGAATCAAACTCGCGGCTAAACTCGTAGCCGGAGAACTAGGGGATACAATAACTCTGAAGGACCTCGACAATGGAAAGACCGGAAATCAGTCGAGTAAGCCGAACAAAAGCGACAATCCAAACAAAACGGATCGAGAACGAAGCCATCAGGAAGGAAAAATCGCAACAGGCAACAACAAGCGGAGAAAAGGGAACGACGAAGATCTTAAAACAGTCAGCAGACAAAGGATAAACATGATCGTGGAAAGGCCACAGTACCGCCCAAGACACATATTTCCTCTTGACCCATATCCTCGACGGTCGCATAACACAGCTATCCCGAGAAGAAGCATCAGAGAGCGAGCATCAAGACGCTACCCAGATCCTACGATAACATTCGAGGATATGCCGAGATAGGAAACCAGCCACCCGGGGAAACAGCCGCTGGTCGTGGAGCTAATCATCTGGAATCGTCGTGTACCAAACATACTTATCGACACTGGAAGTTCTGTGGACCTAATATTCTGTGAGACTCTAAAGAAGATGGGAGTAAACTTGAATGAAGTAACACCTTCCCAGACATCCTTAACAGGATTCGCTGGAGACTCCATAACCACCTTCGGAAAAATCGAGCTGCCTATAATCGCCGGAGGAACCTTCAAAGTCATTGAATTTACAGTTGTAGTGTTGGGAATGTCCTGAAATCTATTGTACTTACTCTAAGTGAAAGTCGTATTGTCGAGATGAGACAATCATATGACACTGGGCAGTCATAATGCTTTGCTAGAAGCCACTTATGATCAATGAGTTTAGAACTCATTGCCAGTGTTATATGATCCTACAGGGTCACACACCTAAGCAAACTGGACGTAGTATATGAGGTTGATCATTAATGTAATGATCTGGCAAATACATATTTGATATGCATTCAATACCGAGTTTCAAAGGCAGTGTCGATCGACACAGTAAGTGTGTCGGTCGACACAAATCGCGAATGACCAGATTAACTTCGGTTTAATCGTTGGTTAATTCGGTCGTGGTATAAGTCGACATATATAAGATATATGGTCGACTTTTACACACTTCTAACCTAATTCACAGCCACCAGAAAAGAAACAGAAACCTCTTGAGAGATCTGATCTCTAAAGGCACTAGCATCCCTCCTGTTCAGTTTGTGTGCGTGTGGATACCAGTAGAGGCACAACGTTTGAGGTGCTTCGAGATCTCGATTACTTGCAAACCTTCCGCTGCTAATCAACAGGTAATCTCGAGATCCCATTGATTCGATTATATGAACCCTAGATCTTAGGCTTGGAATTCAGACTAGGGCTGCCTAATTGGATTAGGAACTGCTAGAAATTTCTTCAGTGGTATCAGAGCCTTAGGGTTCTATTGAATCAGACTTTTCTATGGCATTGTCGTTTGGGCCACATAAACGAGAAACGGATTCAAAAGCTCCATAGTGATGGGCTTCTGGGCTCATTTGATTATGAATCATGTGAGAAATGTGAATCTTGTTTACTGGGCAAAATGACCAAGGCCCCTTTCAACAAACAAAATGAAAGGGCCAGTGACCTATTGGGCCTTATACAAACTGATGTGTGCGGCCCAATGAGCACAAGTGCCAGAGGAAATTTTCGATACTTCATTACCTTCACTGATGATTTCAGCAGGTATGACTATGTCTATTTAATGAGACATAAGTCGGAATCTTTTGAAAGGTTCAAAGAGTTCCAAAATGAAGTACAAAATCAACTTGGCAAAAGTATTAAGGCTATTCGATCAGATCGTGGAGGAGAATACTTAAGCCAAGAATTCAGTTATCATTTGAGAGATTGTGGAATTGTTTCGCAACTCACTCCTCCTGGAACACCACAATGGAATGGAGTGTCCGAGAGGAGGAATCGGACTTTATTAGATATGGTTCGATCAATGATGAGTCTCTCATCTCTTCCATTATCCTTTTGGGGATACGCTCTAGAAACGTCTGCGTTTACACTTAATAGGGTTCCGTCAAAATCAGTTGCAAAGACACCACATGAGATGTGGACTGGAAATGTTCCGAGTTTGTCTTTCCTGAAGATTTGGGGTTGTGAAGCTTATGTTAAGCGGTTAATTACAGATAAGCTCGAACCCAAATATGATAAATGCTACTTCGTTGGTTATCCTAAGGAAACCAAGGCATACTACTTTTACAACCAATCCGAGACCAAAGTGTTTGTTGCTCGGAACTGCGTCTTTATTGAGAGAGAGTTTCTTTCCAAGAGAAACAGTGGGAGTAAAGTACAACTCGAAGAAGTTCGAGAACCACAAGAAAATGCTCAACCCGTTGAGGAAGAGCAACAGTTGGATCTACAAAGAGTTGTAGAAACCACGCCTGTGGAGCCTGAAATTCGCATATCCGAAAGGATCCGTCACGAACCCGAGAGATATGGATTTCTCGTAACTAATTGTCATGATTTGTTGATCATTGACAGTGACGAGCCCGCGAAATTTTGAAGAAGCGATGATGAGCCATGACTCCGAAAAGTGGCTGAAAGCCGCTGAATCCGAAATGGGATCCATGTCACAGAACCAAGTATGGACTTTGGTTGATTTACCCGATGGTGCAAGACCCATTGAGTGTAAATGGATTTTCAAGAAGAAAATTGATGTGGATGGAAATATTCAGATATATAAAGCAAGGCTGGTGGCAAAAGGTTTCAAACAAATTCATGGTATTGACTATGAAGAAACCTATTCCCCTGTCGCTATGCTTAAATCCATTCGGATTCTCCTAGCAACAACCGCTCATTATGATTATGAGATCTGGCAGATGGACGTGAAAACAGCTTTCCTTAATGGAATTCTGGAAGAGGATGTGTACATGACACAGCCCGAAGGTTTCATCGATCATATTGCTGCTAGGAAGGTGTGCAAGCTTCATCGATCCATTTATGGATTGAAGCAAGTATCTCGGAGTTGGAATCTTCGTTTTGATGAAGCAGTCAAAAAGTATGACTTCATCAGGAACGAAGAGGAACCGTGTGTTTACAAGAAGACTAGTGGGAGCGCAGTTGCATTTCTCGTATTGTATGTAGATGACATACTTCTTCTCGGAAATGACATTCCATTGTTACAGTCTGTTAAGACTTGGCTCGGAAGTTGTGTTTCAATGAAAGATATGGGAGAAGCCGCGTACATTCTTGGAATAAGAGTCTATAGAGATAGATTAAACAAGTTAATTGGACTGTGTCAAGATACTTATATCGATAATGTCTTACACAGGTTCAGAATACATGATTCCAAGAAGGGCTTCATACCAATGTCTTATGGCATTAGTCTCAGCAAGAAGCAGTGTCCTGCGACACCTGCTGAGTGAGAACGCATGAGTCGGATTCCTTATGCTTCGGCATTAGGATCCATCATGTATGCAATGCTCTGTACTCGTCCAGATGTTGCTTGTACTTTAAGCATGACGAGTAGATACCAATCTGATCTAGGTGAAAGTCACTCGACAGCTGTCAAGAATATTCTGAAGTATTTGAGAAATACTAAGGATAAATTCTTGGTATACGGAGGATGTGATGAGCTGGTAGTAAGTGGTTACACAGACGCAAGTTTTCAGACGGACAAAGACGATTTCCGATCGCAATCTGGTTACGTCTTTTGTCTGAATGGCGGTGCAGTCGGCTAGAAGAGTTCCAAGCAGGACACTGTAACAGATTCCACGACTGAAGCTGAGTACCTCGCTGCTTCTGAAGCAGCAAAGGAGGCTGTTTGGATCAAGAAGTTCATCACTGAACTTGGTGTGGTTCCTAGTATTTCTGAGCCAGTGGCTTTGTATTGTGACAACAATGTAGCCATTGCACAAGCAAAGGAACATAGATCACACCAGAAGTCCAAACACATAGAGAGGATATATCACCTTATCCGGGATATTATTAATAGAGGAGATGTGAAGATCAGCAGAGTCCCGACGGATGAGAATGTTGCTGATCCACTGACCAAGCCTCTCCCAAGGCCTAAGCATGAGATTCATACTGCTGCTATAGGCATTAGATTTCTTAAGATATGATCTTGATTTCAGTGGGAGTTATATTTGGTTTTTAGTTATGTCATGATGTTCATAAAACATAATGGTTGTGTTATTTTAATGAAATTTGTTTCAACATTATTTAATTGTGTTATTAAATAATAGTCCCAAAATAATTCATGACAATATTATAGGTCATCAAGTACGTGAATTGATCATGAAACCCTATAAGCAATAAATGTCATAAATTATGTTGGTCCCTGGTCGAGGTTGTTAAATTGGGACATTAACAACCGCGTGAGACTAGTATGTGAGGTGACTGATGACTAAGTTTCATGGAGTCATTAATAAGAGTATTAAAGTCAATCACATAGATATGTGTTGGAGAACACATGATCGGACTTGACCCGTTAATGAGAACTCTACAAGATGTTATATGAGTGTCATAAGAGTTTTTCATTACGACTATAAAGTATAGTCCTTAGACCTGATTTCATCATGATTTCTTGCATATGGATTGGTCCGTCTTGACTTTGTCAAACGTCAGCCGTAACTGGTGATTATAAAGACACTGATTAGGCGTATCATGAGATATGAAAGGGGCATGGATGGAACAAGATGGGATTTGTACCTCCTATATAACAGGAGTTAAATATCTCTGGGCCTATCGAATATTTGATACTGGAAATGCGTGGCCGCGCTCAAACGAGGTGATTATCAGTCGTTTGTTTCATCAGTATAAATCAGAGTTCGATAAACATGATCTAGCTTAATAAGGATGACACAGTTCTTGCCTTATGCCAGATCGAGATATAGCTACAAAGGGATTAAAGGAATAGATAATTCCAGTACAAGTGGGAGATTGTTGGGAATGTCCTGAAATCTATTGTACTTACTCTAAGTGAAAGTCGTATTGTCGAGATGAGACAATCATATGACACTGGGCAGTCATAATGCTTTGCTAGAAGTCACTTATGATCAATGAGTTTAGAACTCATTGCCAGTGTTATATGATCCTACAGGGTCACACACCTAAGCAAAATGGACGTAGTATATGAGGTTGATCATTAATGTAATGATCTGGCAAATACATATTTGATATGCATTCAATACCGAGTTTCTGAGGCAGTGTCGATCGACACAGTAAGTGTGTCGGTCGACACAGATCGCGAATGACCAGATTAACTTCGGTTTAATCGTTGGTTAATTCGGTCGTGGTATAAGTCGACATATATAAGATATATGGTCGACCTTTACACACCTCTAACCTAATTCACAGCCACCAGAAAAGAAACAGAAACCTCTTGAGAGATCTGATCTCTAAAGGCACTAGCATCCCTCCTGTTCAGTTTGTGTGTGTGTGGATACTAGTAGATGCACATCGTTTGAGGTGCTTCGAGATCTTGATTACTTGCAAACCTTCCGCTGCTAATCAACAGGTAATCTCGAGATCCCATTGATTCGATTATATGAACCCTAGATCCTAGGCTTGGAATTCAGACTAGGGCTGCCTAATTGGATTAGGAACTGCTAGAAATTCCTCCATGTAGATCACCCAACAATCTACGGAGCGATTCTCGGAATTCCATGGATAAATTCCATGAGGGCGGTCCTGTCAACTTATCACCTATGCGTCAAGTTCCCAACCCCCTTCGGAGTTAGCACAATCTGGGGAAGTCAAGAACGACGGAATGGGGAATCGGGACATCGGCCGAATGCAACGGAAAAAAACTGCCCATCTCGCCAAACCGGCAATCGCGACCAACGCTTCTCTGTAGGAGAACTCGTCCTAAGAAGGATCTGGCAAAGCTCAACACTTCGGAAAACCGAAGCAGGATGGGAAGGACCCTACATGATTACGAGAGAGATCCGTCCTGAGGTATACGAGCTCGACACCACGGACAACACCAAAGTCGGATGGAACGCAATGCACCTGAGAAGGTTCCGATACTAAAGACGCTAAAAAGGAACATTTTGAACTACGGGACGGCTTGATCCCCGTAAGGGGTACGTAGGCAGCCGATCTTCTTGATCGGTTCAGCTGCCCCCTCCCTCTTAAAGAAGGGGGAGTGGGTCCGTATATATCTACACTTCCATATCGGGTCTCGCAAATTTTTGAAACAACATCGGATCTCGTAAATTTTTGAAACAATTCTCAAAACTCGTCCCCAAAAACTAGTCTCTGAGCAACACGAAGAACTCAAACTAATTAAGCTAGAACAGCACGGACCAAGATCACCTCGGAAATCCGAGCTGAAACAGCTCGGATCTGAGCTCGGCCAGCTCGGAAACCCGAGCTGAAACAGCTCGGATCTGAGCTCAGCCAGCTCGGATCTGAGCTCAGCCAGCTCAGAAATCCGAGCTGAAACAGCTCGGATCTGAGCTCAACCAGCTTGGATCTGAGCCCAACCAGCTCGGAAATCTGAGCTGAAACTGCGCGGACCTGAAACTCAACCATCTCGGAAATCCTCGAATCATAGGAGGACATCCCAAAAATCCGAGCTGAACCTTTCCCAAAGTTAGCCGCATTCCGCAAAATTTCGAAGATTCAACTTTCCGACCAAACTCGTTAAATCGACAGGTAATAAAATGAATCCCCCTCTCTACTTTCGTACTATTTATCAAAGTTAGAATACAAGTTTCGGAATGTAGAACTAGCCTGCTAGATTATTGCATAGTTGTTAGGAACTACTTACTTTGTCCACTGACGGCCGCAGTGGACAAACCCACACATCCTACACGGATATTAGCCGACACATCCCATATTGACTAAGGCACTATACATCCAACAAACGGATAGAAGCGCGCTATAAAAATTCTTTAAAATACCGCCAAGGTATGTTTATTATCGGCAAAGGGAACATAAGTCGAGAAGTTGACGTAAAATCCCAAATACGGGTTGTTGACAGGTCTTCAAATCCGCCGCACCAGTACTAGAGACGATAATAAACCCTCCCAAAAAGAAACCCAACATGACGCTACTCAGCACGCTGGTAAAGTGACGTTTTGGCCAAGTATATCTTGGTTCAGTATCTTTGAAAGGTGGTCTTGCGGATACCGACTTATTTTCGAAAAACGAAAGATACGAGGCGAAAATCTCATAGAAAATCGGGATCGGAAATCTAAACCCAGTAAAAACGACACACTGATCTCGACAACGTCATAATCAAGTACACGGCCAACTTGGGAATGTAAGATGGGCAAATCCCGCACTAGTACCAGAATCAGCCGTGAATCCAATAAGAACGTTTCCAAACACATTGGTCTATACATTACTAATCCACGAGAGAAAAACACTTTGTTATCTCTTGGATTCAAAGCCTAGAAAGATGCCTCCGAGCACACTAGTCTAATCGCCAAGAAATCCAGTATAACACTTCCTAAGCACACCGATCCGAACTGAGCCAGTTCCGAGCTAAGTCTGTTCGAATCCAAGCTACATTGACTCGGAAATCTCAAATTCGACCAATTTGAACTATCAATCAAGACAACGCAGTCTGCGAAATGAATCTCAAAAAGAGAAACCAAGTCAAATATCATACATTAAGCAATCTTCTACTTCAGAATACAAGGGAAGGTTAAAGGCGTTAAAACATTCAAACACATACTATTACAACGACCAACCGCTTTAAAAATACCATTGAAACGCGAATCACCTCCGTGCTCCTAAAACAAAGAGTCTCCTTGAGACGAGTTAGCATCTTCACCACGAAACGAAGATAGATCAACACAATCGCTGGCTTCAGCAATCAGCTGGGTATACTCGAAGACGTCTCCCTCTCCCGGAAGAGCTCTCGACATTAGATCAGCTTCTTCGGATTCAAACGCCGGAGGATGTTCAGATCTCAAGTCAGTGATCAATTCCAGATTACTTCTTGCGACGATAAATCGGCTTTGCCTTTCTATAGCCGAGGGAAATTTCGAGAAAATCTTTCTAAGTTTGGAGAATCGGGACGCGATTTTCTTCAACATTCCCCTTTTCCCTTTCTCGGCCGCAATCCGAAGAGATACCTCACGGGAAACTTCTCTCTCGGCAAGTCGGGTTCTCTTAAGGCCTCAACATCGGTTAGGGCCGCAGTCCTCGCATCATCAAGGGAAAACCTCTCTGTCTCAAACTTGCTCCTTCCTTCTTCCATAGAAACTCGCATGGCCGCAACTGAATCCGCCAAGCGCGCATTATCGACAGAACGCCTCGCAAAGCGATCCCGAATTCCACAAAGCCTCGTATCGGCCTCAGCAGCATGAGATTGACCGAAGCCCACGCCTAAAAACGAACTTAGACAGGTTAGGAAAATGATGGGATAAGACCACATGCCTCATGGCAAATTAAAGAAGCTAACCCTCAACATATCTTACCCAGCGGCAGCAAATGATTCACCGCAAATCATATCTTCGCATCGAATGGGGAGATCTCCCGGATGGCGGACATCCACGCAAAAGCTGGCAACCGTATCAGCATTAGTATACACAGACCCATCACCATCACAAGACCATGCCGGGATTTCGGGTTGCGGCACTTCAAAATCCTTCACATGTCTCTTCGCAGGTCCTCGACTAGACTCGGAAGCGACGACCTGATCCAGCAAATCCGACGTAGGAACCTGCGAAACGTTCATCCCAGCACCACCAATGCCAGCATATGCACAAGTTCCTGAAGTGCTTTCACCCATCATGGAGCCTTGACTGATCCAGTCATCAAAGCCATGAAAGTCGAACTCCGGAAGATCAACTCCTTCCGCAAGCCATGGAGATATTGAACCAAGGTCTTCAACAAGAATATCGTCCAGACACTCGCCGTCAACGTCCGCCTTCTCGTCAGGTCTCGCCGCTTTACGAGCCACTTCCATTTGACTAGCGTTGACAACACGTTCAATCGAAAAGTGTTGTAACCAGTTCGTGCCACCTTCCTGAAGTGCCCAAATGAGAGGAATCAATCGCGGCGGGCACCTCAAACAGACATCCTTCTCTGAAAATAAAGAAATTATTCGTTAGAAGCTCAGCTTGATAAAAATCTAGACAACAAAAACAACTAAGTCCGCTACCAAGCTTTCCCCATTTCGACTTCATCAACGGAACACAAGCTTTCCCAACAGACTCTTCGTCGATTAAGACGTAGAAGAAGTGATGCCTCCATTCACAATCTTTCTTTTCGAACCCCGATACGACCGCCCGATGAGGATAAGGCCTGAGGTAATACTCAGAATCGCGTTTTGTCGGAACCACGTACAACATGTTTCGGAGATGTAACACTCGGAGGCTGAATTCACATTCGAAACTACGAACTAGTATGCCCACTGTGAGATCAGAGATTCACACCAAGAATTTGTAATCGTGGATTTGGACTTTTGGATATAGAAATGGTATAGATTTCCTATGAATCAAAGACTTTATTGAGATTGATCGTCGAGATAGAACAAACACAGTCGAAAAAGAGAGTACAAAGTATGATGATCGAGCTATCTAGTCGAAGTGTTCTTAATTAGGGTTGGAATGTCTTGAATGAATCGCCACTTCTTCCTTAAATACTCTCGACTTTGATCTTCTTGTTCCGATATTTCGGCCTCGTCATGGTAACGATCTCTGAGATTTGCGTGGATCTGTTGAACTGACGAAGACCGGGTTGCTATATCTCCGCATCGTCTCCTATCGAGCTCGAGCTTGATCGCCTCTCACTTCGGCGTTGCTTGGGCCTTGTCAGGATGTCAATCGTATGGGCCCAACAAAGAAATCGACCGATCTCTCTGTCTTTGATTTTGGAACGGGCTCATGAATATGGGTCTTTGTCTTATTTGTTTATGGGCCGGATTTCCTAGAGGGAAATTCAGTACCAACAATAGCCCCCCAGCCCATTAATTTTGACAAGTCAGGATTGATGGGCGGTTGGCGATTTCAGGAAGAAGCGTACGCCACGGGCGTGACAGACCTAATGATTATTTTCGCCCCGTCCGTAGATCTTGTTTCGATCCAACGGTGTGGGTCGAATTAACCTATTCGTGGTGCATCCGTTGCCTCAACTAGTATGATCCATTCTACCGTTGATCTGGTTGATCGTTGATGGTTGAGATCTCTCGGGTTTGATAAATTTTATCAGCCTCGATTCGTGCGGACGTGGCTTAATCATCAGCCACTTACTTCTGCCCTTAGATCTTATGTCGACGGTCGAGATTATAAAGAATCAGAGGATCCTAATTGTCTCAACTTTCTTGTTTGTAATCATTTACAAATTTCGAATTGAGAGGTTGAGATTATGGGATACGAAAGATCCCACGTATCTCGAGGGTAGGGTAGCACGGGTCAGTTTAAAAGGGGAAGTTACCTAGCACGATTCCCATTACTGCTCGCACTACAAATCAACAAGGTAATTTCTTCTTCCCTATTTTAGGATTTTTGCTTTTCGCTCTCACTGTTACTTCGAAACTCTTCTCTCTAGAGATTTTATCTTTCCCCTTTCCTTTAAAAGAAAGAAATTTTTGATACATCTACCATTATGGCTCGGAAAATGCAGTCAGGGCGAGTACAAACGCGGCGGCGGGACCGTTCGGTCCCCACCCGCCGTCCAGCTTGACCGCGGACCATATACAGCGGTTGCAGACGAAGTGCCGGATCCTGCCGGAGGTGGAGATACTAATCCCGTCTCCGGCGATGTCTCCGGAGACCGTTATTGAGGGCTATTGCTGTGCCTCTTACACCTATTTTGATAAATGCGGATTGTTTTTTCCAATCCCTCGCATTATCTCTTGGGTTTGGGCTCAGCTTCAGCTGGCCTTTCATCAGATGACCCCAAATTTCGTCCGGTATATCATCGGACTCGGGGTCAGAGCCGTCGAGGAGGGCGTTGATTTCAGAGTCGAGGAGTTGATGAGGGTTTTGTTCGGTAAAACATAACACTCGTTTTCCCGGGACTTACTACCTTTCCCCTCGTCATGGGAAGATCCTTGACGAGATCCTGACGAAGGATGTGTGGAAGAGTAAATATTTTTTCTTCAGGATCAACCATCACTCGGTCAAGGGCTTTGATTATTCGGTTATCCCGAAAAGATGGGCGGCTAGTGTCGGTTAACCTTTAGGGTTTATTAGTTTACCTGATTGCTTCGATGTTCTTTGTTGACACTGAGCTGTTTGTTAACTTATTTTCGGGTTTTTTTCTGTAGAGGCTCCCGAGTCACTGTCTCTGAACCCGATCACATCAAGTTTGATAGCTCGTCTCCGGAGAGGAGATATCCGCTGGTCTAATTTTTCAGATCAGCGAATCCGAGCTGCCTTGGGTTCCGCGTCCCGACGACCTTCTACATACCAATCGCGACTTTCGCAAGACGAGTCGTGCCTCCCTCAGCCCGCTTCAAACCGAATTGTTCAGGCTCCGCTTCAGATTACCGAGCGGACTGGAGAGAGTAAGTATTCTGGTTGGTTTTCGCAAGGGTTTTTGTACTATGCGCCTTTTTGTTTATCGACCTGACTCGAATCTGTTTTGCCTGCAGATCAACCTGTCTCGGATAACAGCTCTATCGCCAGTACTCCTCCTTTCGAAAAGATGTCACGAAGATCGAGCAACCGTCGGAACGGGAAGGATCCCGTTGAACTGGCAAAGAAAATGAAGGTTGGCGACTTGAGCAACGCCCTTCTTTTCGCTATAGACGAGGGTCCTCCTCCTCCTCCTTCAATCCCTCCTCCTGACCCTGTTCAGGTCTCTCTTCCTCTGGCCACATGATCCGGGGAAGCAAACATGGAGGTGGAGAATTTACCTCCTCTTTCGGTCGGGCAGGAACTAGTCCAGGTCCCATCTGGAGAGCCTGCTTTGCGCAACTCCCGGTCGAATGGCTCGAGAGGGTCGAATGATCGGAGTCGGAGAGGCCATCCTCCTCCGGCGGCGAAGCGTCAAAGAACTGACGCGGAGGTGAGCTCGAGAAGATCGAGCCAGAATGTGGAGGTGAGGCCTGCCTCTTACGGGTCCTCCGGATCTTTCAACTGGCGCTTCAGGCACCAGAAGGAATGTCCGATTGCGGATGACCCGAAGGGTGTTGCCTATCTGTTTAGGCATTTTAAGCCCGCAGGTGTTCAGCTCCCGGCTGTTGGGGATATGGCCCTCGGTGATTCTTACACCGAGATGATGGCGGCCGCTGGGAAGGTAACGATTTCCCTCCTTCACTTTCTTGGTTTGTTTCATGCTTAATTTTTATTTTTTTCTTGTAGGCCTTGGAGGCTGCGAACAGGTTTGTGGCTAGGGCTGAGCGTGAGCTGCGAGAAATACCGCAGGCAAGTGAGCTCGAGACCGTCGAGAAAACGGTAAGTGACCTGAAAGCGCAGTTGCAAGGGGTCTTGGCTCGGGAGGAGGAGCTACGGAAGACGGTGAGTGACCTGGATGCGCAGTTGCAGGGTGCCTTGACTCAGGTTTCGGTCGCGGAGGAGGCAAGTCGAACCGCTGTTGAGGCAGGTCGGGTTGCGGACATGCGAGCTGCGCAATGCCAGGCTGGTATGGACAAGGTGAAGGAATTTCTAGCAGTTCTAATCAGGATTAGCAACCCTAGTCTGAATTCCGAGCCTAGGATCTAAGGTTCAAGTAATTGAATCTATGGGATCTCATATTTACCTGTTGATTTGCAGCGGAAGTATTAGCAGATAATCGAGATCACGAAGCGCCTCAAATGCTGTGCCTCTACTGGTATCCACACGCACACAAAATTGACCGCAGGGATGCTAGTGCCTTACAGAGATCTAATCTCTAGAGAGGTTTCTTTCTATGTTCTGGTGGCAGTGAATTAGGTTAGGAAAGAGTTTAGGTCGACCATATATCTTATATATGTCGGCTTAAACCACAACAGAATTAACCAACGATTAAACCGTATTAATCTGGTTAATCCGCGAGTTGCATCGATCGATGCACTATGTGCAACGATCGACACTGCCCCAGAATATTGATATCGAATGCATATCAAATATGCATTCTCTGGATCATTACATTAATGATCAACCTCGTCTTTAACGCCCAGTTTGCTTAGGTGTGTGACCCTGTAGGATCATATAACACTAGCAATGAGTTCTCAACTCATTGATCATAAGTGGCTTCTAGCAAAGCGTTATGACTCCCTAGTGTTATGTGATTGTCTCATCTCGACTATACGACTTTCAATTAGAGCAAGTACAATAGATTTCAGGACATTCCCAACAATCTCCCACTTGTACTGGAATCATCCATTCCTTTAATCCCTTTGTAGCTATATCTCAATCTAGCATAAGGCAAGAACTGTGTCATCCTTATTAAGCCAGATCACGTTTATCGAATCCCGATTTGTACTGATAAAACAAATGACTGACAATCACCTCGTTTGAGCGCGGCCACGCATTTCCAGTATCAAATCTTCGATAGGCCCAGAGATATTTAACTCCTGTTATATAGGAGGTACAAATCTCATCTTGTTCCATCCATGTCTCTTTTATATTTCATGATACGCCTAATCAGTGTCTTTATGATCACCAGTTACGGCTGACGTTTGACAAAGTCAAGACGAACCAATCCATATAAGAGAGGACATGATGAACTCAGGTCTAAGGACTACTCTCTTTAGTCGTAATGAGAAACTCTCATGACACTCATATAACATCTTGTAGAGTTCTCATTAACGGGTCAAGTCCGATCATGTGTTCTCTAACACATATCTATGTGATTGACTTTAATACACTTATTAAATGACTCCATGAAACATAGTCATCAGTCACCTCACATACTAGTCTCACGTGGTTGTTAGTGTCCCATTTTAACAACCTCGACTAGGGACCATTTATAATTTATGTCATTTGTTTCTTATAGGGTTTCATGATCAAGTCACATACTTGATGACCTATAAAATGTCATAAATTACTTTGGGACAATATATATTTAATTATTCACAATTAAATAATGCTGAAACAATTTCATTAATATAACATAACTAAATTATGTTTTTCGAACATCAAGTCATAACTAAAAACCAAATATAACTCCCACTGAAAACAAGATCATATCTTAAGAAATCTAATGCCTACAGCAGCAGTGTGAAACTCATGCTTAGGCCTTGGGAGGGGCTTGGTCAGCGGATCAGCTACGTTCTCATCAGTCGGGACTCTGCTGATCTTCACATCTCCTCTATTCACAATATCACGTATAAGGTGATATCGCCTTTCTATGTGTTTAGATTTCTGGTATGATCTAGGTTCCTTTGCTTGCGCAATGGCTCCATTGTTGTCACAATACAAAGCCACTGGTTCAGAAATGCTAGGAATCACACCAAGTTCAGTGATGAACTTCTTGATCCAAACAGCCTCCTTTGCCGCTTCAGAGGCAGCGAGGTACTCAGCTTCAGTTGTGGAATCTGCTACAGTGTCCTGCTTGGAACTCTTCCAGCTGACTGCACTGCCATTCAGGCAGAAGATGTAACCAGATTGTGATCGGAAATCATCTTTGTCTGTCTGAAAACTTGCGTCTGTGTAACCACTTACTACCAGCTCATCACTTCCTCCATACACCAAGAATTTATCCTTAGTATTTCTCAAATACTTCAGAATATTCTTGACTGCTGTCCAGTGACTTTCACCTGGATCCGATTGGTATCTACTCGTCATGCTTAAAGCACAAGCAACATCTGGACGAGTACAGAGCATGGCATACATGATGGATCCCAACGCCGAGGCATAGGGAATCCGACTCATGCGATCTCGCTCAGCAGGTGTCTCAGGACACTGCTTCTTGCTGAGACTTATGCCATAAGACATTGGTATGAAGCCCTTCTTGGAATCTTGCATTCTGAACCTGTGTACGACTTTATCGGTAAGTGTCTTGACACAGTCCAATCAACTTGTTTAATCTATCTCTATAGATTCTTATTCCAAGAATATACGTGGCTTCTCCCATGTCTTTCATTGAAAAACAACTTCCGAGCCAAGTCTTAACAGACTGTAACAACGGAACGTCATTTCCGAGAAGAAGTATGTCATCTACATACAACACGTGAAATGCAACTGCGCTCCCACTAGTCTTCTTGTAAACACATGGTTCTTCTTCGCTTCTGATGAAATCAAACTTTTTGACTGCTTCATCAAAACGAAGATTCCAACTCCGAGATGCTTGCTTCAATCCATAAATGGATCGATGAAGTTTGCATACTTTCCTAGCTGCATTTGGATCGATGAAACCTTCGGGTTGTGTCATGTACACATCCTCTTCCAGAATTCCATTAAGGAAAGCTGTTTTCACGTCCATCTGCCAGATCTCATAATCATAATGAGCAGCTGTTGCTAGGAGAATCCGAATGGATTTAAGCATGGCGACAGGTGAATAGGTTTCTTCATAGTCAATACCATGAATTTGTTTGAAACCTTTTGCCACTAGCCTTGCTTTATATATCTGAATATTTCCATCCAGATCAATTTTCTTCTTGAAAATCCATTTACACTCAATGGGTCTTGCACCATCGGGTAAATCAACCAAAGTCCATACTTGGTTCTGTGACATGGATCCCATTTCGGATTCAGCGGCTTTCAGCCACTTTTCGGAGTCAGGGCTCATCATTGCTTCTTCAAAATTCGCTGGCTCGTCACTGTCAATGATCAAAAAATCATGACAATTGGTTACGAGAAATCCATATCTCTCGGGTTCGTGACGGATCCTTTCGGATCTGCGAATTTCAGTCTCCACAGGCTTTGGCTCTACAACTCTTTGTAGATCCAACTGTTGCTCCTCCACAATGGGCTGGGCGGTTTCCTGTGGCTCTCGAACTTCTTTGAGTTGTACTTTACTCCCACTGTTTGTCTTGGAAAGAAACTCTCTCTCAAGAAAAACACAGTTCCGAGCAACAAAAACTTTGTTCTCGGATTGGTTGTAAAAGTAGTATGCCTTGGTTTCCTTAGGATAACCAACGAAGTAGCACTTATCAGATTTGGGTTCGAGCTTATTTGTAATTAATCGCTTAACATAAGCTTTGCAACCCCAAATCTTTAGGAAAGACAAACTTGGAACATTTCCAGTCCACATCTCATGTGGTGTCTTTGCAACTGATTTTGACGGAACCCTATTAAGTGTAAACGCAGACGTTTCTAGAGCGTATCCCCAAAAGGATAATGGAAGAGTTGAGAGACTCATCATTGATCGAACCATATCTAATAAATTTCGATTCCTCCTCTCGGACACCCCATTCCATTGTGGTGTTCCAGGAGGAGTGAGTTGTGAAACAATTCCACAATCTCTCAAATGATCACTGAATTCTTGGCTTAAGTATTCTCCTCCACGATCTGATCGAAGAGCCTTAATAATTTTGCCAAGTTGATTCTGTACTTCATTTTGGAACTCTTTGAACTTTTCAAAGGATTCCGACTTGTGTCTCATTAAATAGACATAGCCATACCTGCTGAAATCATCAGTGAAGGTAATGAAGTATCGAAAATTTCCTCTGGCACTTGTGCTCATTTGGCCACACACATCTGTATGTATAAGGCCCAACAGGTCACTGGCCCTTTCATTTGATTTGTTGAAAGGGGCCTTAGTCATTTTGCCCAGTAAACAAGATTCACATTTCTCGCATGATTCATAATCAAATGAGCCCAGAAGCCCATCACTATGGAGCTTTTGGATCCGTTTCTCGTTTATGTGGCCCAAACGACAATGCCAAAGAAAAGTCTGATTCGTGTCATTTGATTTGAATCTCTTGGTGTTAATGTTATAGATTGGTGCAGTCTGGTTTAAAACATAAAGCCCATTCTCTAATGGGCTGCTACCATAAAATATATCATTGTTATCAAAAGAACAACATTTATTCTTAATTGAAAACTGATATCCTTCCACATCCAAAATAGGAATGGAAATAATGTTTCTGCTTATAGCAGGTACATAGTAGCAATTATTAAGCTTTAAAACCAAACCAGAAGGTAAAGACAAGTTATATGTTCCTACGGCTAATGCAGCAACTCTTGCTCCATTCCCCACGCGCAGGTCCACTTGTCCCCTTTCCAACTTCCTACTGTTGCTTAGGCCCTGCATATTTGTACAAATATGAGCACCACAGCCGGTATCCAATACCCAAGAAGTAGAACCAGAAATAGTAACATTTACTTCTATAACATAAATACCTGAAGATGAAGTCTCGAAAGTCTTCTTCTTCTTTTTCTTCTCTTCCAAGAATTTGTTGCAATTTCTCTTCCAATGCCCAGGCTCTTTACAGTAATGGCACTTATCAGTCTCAGATGGGCCCGGCTTGGGCTTCGGGGCTGGCGCAGGCGTGTCCTGGTTCTCAACATGGACTGCCTTGCCCTTTCCCTTGCCTTTGCCAAGTTTCTTAAACTTCTTACCCCCTTATACCATAAGTACATTAGGAGTGCCCTTCTTGATATTAGGCTCAGCTGTCTTGAGCATGCCATGCAGTTCAGTCAACGTCTTCGTCAAGTTGTTCATGTTATAGTTCATAACAAACTGATCATAACTTGACGGCAGTGACTGCAGAATGATGTCAGTAGCCAACTCTTGGCTAATGGGACAATCCAGTCTCCCCAGGTTATCAATATAACCCATCATCTTAATGACATGAGGACTGACCGGACTGTCCTTTGGTAGCTTGCATTCAATGAGAGATTTAACCGTCTGGTATCTCTCAGTTCGTGCTTGCTCCTGAAACATGCTTTTCAAGCTAGTAATCATCTCCACTGGCGACTCCACGTTCTCGTATTGCTTCTGCAAGTCCGAGTTCATGGTAGCCAACATGAGACAATTCACATCGACCACATCATTGGAATGCTTATCCCAAGCACTCCTTTCTGCATGTGCAGCATTGGCTCTCGGTTTTTCAGGGAGAACAGTTTCCAGGACATAGTCCCTTTTCTCCTGCTTGAGAACAATTCTCAAGTTCCGATACCATTCGAGAAAATTCGATCCATTTAACTTGTCCTTCTCAAGGACGGATCGCAGGGAGAAATAGTTATTATGAGTGTTAGTCATAGCTGAGAACAAAGAAAGGAAAAGGTTTAGTTATGATGTTCAAGAAATGAGAAATCTTAACTTTTAAGAAAACTCGCATTATATTCAAAACAATGTTTCCTCAGATGAATATAATGATCCAAGACCCATACTTCACTAAACTTGAGTGAGCCACTGGCTATCACCCAAATTTAGCTATCTACGTAAGCAACAACTTTGCTAGTTATATCCAATATAACTCTTGGTTGTGGATCGACATCTCATGTTCAATCCACCTGATGTCTCTGAGCCCAAAACGATTTTGATGGCCCAGTCAAGTAAACCAATCTTCTCAGTCATGTAATTGTTGACATCTTGCACTGCAAGTCCATCAACACGATTACCTCTGTCTTACTCATGAAATTGTGGACATCTTGCACTGCAAGTCTATCACACAATTAAATGGGTCTTGACAGTTGACAAGATTGGAAAGACATCAAGTGTCACTTGATATTTGATTGAGGAACGGAATCATTTAAAACGTTCAGTTTTATGATGTTTTAATTCTTATAATTAATTGATTCATCTTGCTTCGGTTCTGTGATTTCAGGTTCAATAACCTAATCAACAAGTCTGGTGTCGACCGACACTACTATAGTGTCGATCGATACAGGATAACCAAAAGCAATTCGCGATAACCGATCAATCCAATTGATCCGGTTTTGAATACCGGTCAGCATCGATCGATGCTACATTAGCATCGGTCGATGCCAACCTAATCAAACCAATCGCAATTAAACCATTCACAGAGTTCAACCATTATTAACCAAGCTCGATAACCGGTCCAATCCAATTGAACCGATTCATCAATCTCGCGAGGTTTGGGTCGACCGACACAACATTTGTGTCGATCGACACTAGGCGAAAACTGAGTTTTATTCGGTTTTTCGCCCTGTGTCGATCGATGCCGGATTGGCAACGATCGACACCATGCGAAAAACCCTATATTTTAATCGGGTTTTCGCGCTGTGTCGATCGATGCCGGATTGGCAACGATCGACACCATGCGAAAAGACCCTAAATCGTTTTCAAACAGAACCCTAAACTAGGTTTTCATGAAAACGAATTTTAGCAAGTTTGTATCAACCATACACAGATTCAGATTCAACTAATCTAATCAACATGCTACAGATTCAATGGAACCCTAAAGCTCTGATACCACTGAAGGAATTTCTAGCAGTTCTAATCAGGATTAGCAACCCGAGTCTTAATTCCGAGCCTAGGATCTAAGGTTCAAGTAATTGAATCTATGGGATCTCAGATTTACCTGTTGATTTGCAGCGGAAGTATTAGCAGATAATCGAGATCACGAAGCGCCTCAAATGCTGCGCCTCTACTGGTATCCACACGCACACAAACTGGACCGCAGGGATGCTAGTGCCTTACAGAGATCTAATCTCTAGAGAGGTTTCTTTCTATGTTCTGGTGGCTGTGAATTAGGTTAGGAAAGAGTTTAGGTCGACCATATATCTTATATATGTCGGCTTAAACCACAACAGAATTAACCAACGATTAAACCATATTAATCTGGTTAATCCGCGAGTTGCATCGATCGATGCACTATGTGCAACGATCGACACTGCCCCAGAATATTGATATCGAATGCATATCAAATATGCATTCTCTGGATCATTACATTAATGATCAACCTCGTCTTTAACGCCCAGTTTGCTTAGGTGTGTGACCCTGTAGGATCATATAACACTAGCAATGAGTTCTCAACTCATTGATCATAAGTGGCTTCTAGCAAAGCGTTATGACTCCCTAGTGTTATGTGATTGTCTCATCTCGACTATACGACTTTCAATTAGAGCAAGTACAATAGATTTCAGGACATTTCCAACACAAGGCTCTCGCCGACCGAGAGCTTGACGTCAAGGTGGTGGCCCATGAGGCAAGGAAAGGGCTAAATGATGAATACCTCAAGATTCTCGAGGGAATTGCGGCGAAGGAAAGCGAGAGGAAAGTTGCCGTGAGTGCTGAGATAAGGCTTCAAGAGGCCTTGGCCAATATCGCGCTTATTGCCGAGTTTGCCTCTGGTGAACTGGATCTGACCAAGGAGGTGATGGACTTGGCTGAGAAGAAACGATTAGCTCTGGAGGAGATGAACGATGCGGCAGTGTCGGACTTCAGCATCAGCAAGCTCAACTTGCCGGTGATGTCGGTCGATTCGGTGATCTTGGCGCGCCCTTTGAACTAGGTGGCTAATCGTCTTGATCAGTATGGGTCGAATCTTCCAACCGGAGTTAGCTCACGAGCTAGCGATGAGGTTAAGGGTCGACTCTAGGAGGAAGGGGCCACCGGTGATCAGGCAGAGGATCGGGACGAGGCTTCCTCTCCTTCCAAGCAGTTCTAATAGATTTTAATCGTGGCTGCCTTGAGGGGATTTTATTTCCTTTTTCTGATTTTTCGTTGCCCAAGGGGGCTTTTTTGTCTTTGGTGTTGCTCTTAGCGTGCTTTTGTTCGAACCTGAGGACGTTAAGTCCTTGTTTTATTCATGAATTGCTTTTCAATCTTTCATGCCTTAGCATAGATTTTACTGTTTTAATACCTTAGCATAAGGTTTGGCCGTCGTGGCAGTTCGACCCTCTTCAGAGAGATCGAATAAATACCTTGGATCGAATTGCCTTAGGAAATTTTCAATGAACTTTAGCTCGAACAAGTTCGAGTTCGAGTTCTCCCTCAAATATGTTCGAGGTTCAATTCGCTCAAGGTGTAGAGTTCGAGCTTGGCGTTCAATGAAGATTTCTAAGTACATGATGAATCGAAGTAAACTTACATAGATTTATTCTGAGTGTGTGCGGGGGTCGTTTTGTGCGAGCAGCTGTCTCGTTTTATCAGTCTTGATGTAGACTCGACCTCGTTGTTTTTGCTTAAAGGGGAGGGGATAGCCCCCCAATTCTTCTAAGCTGCATAAGGCTGGGAGAATTTTAGGTTTTCGAGGGATCATTTCAGATCGCTTACTTTGGGACGAGCATTTCAGTTCGTTCAACGTAGAGAGACCGTTTAGGTCGCTTTATTTTGGGGCGATCGTTTCAGTTCACTCGATTTGGAGAGACCGTTTCAGGTCACATAGGTTTGGAGGGATAATTTCATATCACTTAGGTTTGAAGAGATAATTTTATATCGCTTGATTTTAGGAGAGGCCTCGCTCGGGAAGGATAATTTAATATCGTTTGCTTCTGAAGAGATAATTTCATATCACTTTAATTTTTGAAGAGATAATTTTATATCACTTTGTAGAATGTAATGGCGAAGTATTTCGCAATGACTCTGACTTTTACAACAGAAAGAGACATTGATCGAGAGACTTATTTTGATTTCACAAAGATAAGCTAGTACGATTTTGAAGTTATCGAGCTCGGTAAGAGCTTTGTGTTGGGGGGGGGGGGCGGCTGCGCTCGAAGTCGAGCTTCCTACGTACCCTTTTAAGGGGATCAAGCCATTTCGTAGTTCGATTAGAGTTGCATACTTTAGTGAAAGTACTTTTTGAGGTTGATGATGTTCCAGGGTCGTAGTTCAGGTTTCTGGGTTTCCACCGACTTGAGTCGGTAGACCCCATCCTTCACAACATCAGTGACCTGGTAAGGACCTTCCCACTTTGCTCCTAACTTTCCAGCGTGTTCTTCCTTTTTATGTTCGAACACTTTCCGTAAGACGAGCTCCCCTACTTGAAACCTTTGAGTTTTAATCCTATAATCGTGGTAGCGAGTTGCGGCTTGTTGGTAGTTCTGGATTCGAGCTAGTGCGAGATTTCTCCTTTCGTCGACGAGATCAAGCTCGTCAGTTATCATCTTGTTGTTAAGTTCCTCTTAACGTGGGCATTCTTCTTTGCGGATGTTTGACACGAGGATTTCGGCTGGTACTACTGCCTCGATTCCGTAAGCCAGCGAAAAGGGAGTTTCGCCGGTGGATTTGCGAGGGGTAGTCCGGTAAGCCCAGAGTACGGCTGGGAGCTCATCGCTCCAGATCGTTTTGCACTCATTGAGTCTTTTCTTAAGGCTGTTCATGATCGCTTTATTAGCTGCCTCTGCTAGTCCGTTTCCTTGAGGATAACGGGGCGTAGATTAGGTCAGCTTTATGTTCCAGGTTCTACGAAACTCCGTGAACATGTTTGATATGAATTGCGGTCCGTTATCGGTGACGATCTCGTGGGGTAGTTCATGTCGGCACACGATGTTTCGCCAGACGAACTCCTTAACGTGAACGTCTTTGACCTTTTGGTATGATTCTGCTTCAATCCACTTAGTGAAGTAGTCTATCATCACTAATAAGTGTGTAGCTTTCTTTTTGCCGGATGCGACTAAAGTTCCCACGATGTCCATTCCCCATCGTATGAATGGGTATGTCGATGAGATAGAGGAGAGTTTCTCCGATGCTTGGTGGATAATCGGGGCATGCTTTTGGCATTTGTCGCATTTGCTGGAAAAAGATTCGCATTCGGTGGCCATTGTTGGCCAGAAATAGCCTTGCCTTTTGATTCGTATGGCCATGGCTCTTCCTCCGGAATGGCTTCCGCAGGATCCGTCGTGGGCCTGTGTGATCACGGCTAGGGCTTGCTTTTTATCGAGGCATTTGAGGTAAGGTCCGGAGAGACTTCTTTTAAAGATTTCTCCTTGCGTGACGCAGTACCTTGGACTTTGCGTCTTGAGTTTCCGCGCCTCCCATTTGTCGTCGGGGTCTTCGCCAGTTGTAATTTATCGAATGATCAGAGTTCTCCAATCTTCGTCGTCGTTAGGCTCAGGTCCTTGACTAGTGGATGCAGCTTGGATTGGTCCATCGGGGACGTTCGTGACGTACACATCGTTTCTTGGATCGAGATCATCGTCGATCTCGATGATGTCGCGACTGGTGTCCTAGGGACGTTCCTTGTGTTCGACATCGTCCTTTATGGTAGGCTCATTCTCTTTCAAGGACAGAGCTTTCAGGGCGATGTTGATACTTGGTTTTTCGATCCCCTCGACTGGTATGATCCTTTTGAGGTTATGATCTGATGTCGACGCTAGGGCGGCCAAGGCATTGGCTGCGGTGTTTTCCCCTCGCGGGATCCGTGTTAGATCAAAGAATTCGATCTGTTCGGCGAGAGTACGGACTACCTGTAGGTATGCTTCCATATGTTCGTCTTTGGCCTCGTAATCGCCATGATATTGGCTCGTGACCAATTGGGAATCACTGAAGGTGTCTACTTCTCGGGCTCCTATCGCTATTGCTAGTCTGAGCCCGACTATTAACGCTTCGTATTATGCTTCGTTATTTGATGCGGCGAAGCCCAGTCTGAATGACTGTTCTAATATTTCGCCCGTGGGGGAGACCAGTTTTACCCCGACTCCGGATCCTTGCCTCGAGGAAGCTCCATCAACGTAGAGTTTCCATCTCTTGGCTGAGGTCGGGTCGAGTTCGATGTTCGGAGGGAGTTCAATTATGAAATCGGCCAGCACTTGCGCTTTTAGGCACGTCCGAGCCTTGTACTCTATGTCATACTCGCTAAGTTCGATAGCCCATTTGACCAGTCGACCTGACTGGCTTGGACTGTGAAGGATGGTTCTCAGCGGTTGAGAGGTCATCACTATGATTGAGTGCGATTGAAAGTATGGTCGGAGTTTCCGAGCTGATGTCACCAATCCCAAAGTGAGTTTTTCCATGGCGGGATATCTGGTTTCGGCATCGATTAAGGTCTTGCTGATGTAATACACCGGCCATTGTTCGTTTTGTTCTTCGCGAACCAGGACTCCACTTACTGCTGCCGTAGAAACGGCTAGGTAGAGGTAGAGGGGTTCCCCTTCTACTGGTTTCACCAGTATAGGTGGTTCGCTTAGATAAGACTTGAGTTGGGCGAATGCTTCTTCGCATTTTTCGTCCCAAAGGAACTTCTTGTTCGCTTTGAGCAAGTGATAGAAGGGTAGACATTTATCAGTCGACCTCGAGATGAAGCGGTTCAAAGCAGCTATTTTTTCAGTCAGGCGCTGGACTTCTCGCGTTGTTCTGGGAGATTTCATCTCTATAAATGTTGCGATCTGTTTGGGGTTCGCTTCGATCCCTCTTTCGGTCACTAGGTAACCAAGGAATTCTCCTGAGGGGACCCCGAAGGTGCACTTTGCTGGGTTGAGTTTCATCCCATATTTGTTGAGAATGATAAAGCATTCTTTTAGCTGGGGGATATGGTCTTCGTACTTGGAAGATTTGACCAACATATCGTCGATGTAGACTTCCATGGTTTTAGCCAGGAGTCCTGAAAACATCTTGTTGACCAGGCGTTGGTAAGTCGCTCCTGCGTTTTTTAGTCCGAAGGGCATGACTTTGTAGCAGTACGTGCCTCGATCAGTTATGAACGAAGTCTTTTCTTGGTCCTCAGGGTTCATTAGTATTTGGTTGTACCCCGAGAAGGCATCCATGAAGGATAGTAGTTGGTGTCCAGCGGTAGCTTCGACCAGTCGATCGATGTGTGGGAGTGGAAAACTGTCCTTCGGACATGCTTTGTTGAGATCTGTGAAATCTACACAAACTCTCCACTTCCCGTTCTTTTTCTTGATAACTACGGGTTTTCCAGCCAGTCGGGGTACTTGACCTCTCTGATCGATCCGATTTTTAATAACCGATCGACCTCGTCGTTGACGGTTTGAGCTCGTTTCGGGCCTAGTTTTCGACATTTCTGTCTTACCGGTTTGTAGGTTGGGTCGACATTCAGCTCGTGTCTGGTTACGTCGATGTTGATCCCTTTCATGTCTGCTGAAGACCATGCAAAGGAGTCGACGTTCTGTTTAAGAAAAAGACCAATTCAATTTAGACTGGCTCTGATAGGTCGATTCCAATGCCAACAAGTCTTTCGGGATGAGCTTCGTCTATGCAAACTTGGGTCGTGAGGTCCTTTGGGGGTCCTATTTGACTTGGGTCGTTCGGCCTTTTGGTCTGCATGGTGGCGAGCTCCTCCTCTTTCCGTAATTGCTACGCGGGGGATTTCTCAATTTGCTTGTATCCGTTCATGTAGCAATGGCGGGAAATCTTTTGACTTCCGTAAACGGTTTTTACTCCTTTGGGAGTTGGAAATTTTACGCATTGATGGTAGGTCGATGGTACCGCTTTCATGTCATATATCCATGGCCGACCTAGAATTGCGTTGTAGGGAGCTGACCAATCTACTACGACGAACTCTGTCATTCTTCGAACTCCCCCAGCTATTACTGGGGCGAATACGGAGCCATTGAGTATGTTGTTTCGCCAGCGAACCCTACCAGTGGTGTCTTTTCCTCGACGATCTCGGAGTCGTTGAACTCCATCTTTTTGAACGCATCGTAAAAGAGGACATCCACCGAACTTCCTGTGTCGATCATTATCCTCGAGTGTTCGACATCTCCCACTACTAGACAAACGAGGAGAGCGTCGTCGTGTGGTTTGTCGAGATTACTTGTCTCGCTCTCGTGGAAAGTGATTTCGTGGTCTGGACCTAACATTGGGATTTCCCCCCCCCCCCCCTTTGCGGCTCCTTTGACCGTTCTCATTTGTTCTGAGAAGGCTTTTTGGTGTTAGACTCTTTGGTCTGCTTACTTTCCTTTTTGTCAGATGGAGTTTCCTCCTCGACTTCTGATTCTTGTTTGTTTTCGGACTCTCGCTTTTGAGCCTCGGCTTTAGCTCGAGTATAGCACTCTTCAGTTGAGTGTCCTCTTTTGTTGTGAAAATCACATAATCTTTCCTTATCGAACTCGAATTTCTTCGAGCTCTTCGGGCTCTCGACCGCATTGACGTTTCTTGATTTACGGGAATCCTTTTTTGAGTTCGGGTTCTGTGAGCCTGACGGGTTCTTTTCTTTTCGATGCTTTTCTCTGAGGGCCGTGGTTTCGTCCTCGAGGCGAGCAAAGGCCGATGCGCGATGAAGGGCATCATCGAGTGTTTGAGGTTCGCGGACTGTTATTTCCTCGCGGAATCTGGTCGAATACCACAGTCCACGTCTCAGTGCTTCTATAGCTACTTCGTCTCGTGGGTTTGCGATTCTGGATTTTATTTCTTCAAATCGGTAGATGTACGAGCGAAGTGTCTCGTCGGGTTTCTGAGAGACGCCAAACAGGGCTGCCTCAGTAGTTTTTACCTCGATAAAGACGGAGTATTGTTTGAGGAAAGCCGTCATGAACTGGGTGAAGTTGTCGATGGACCTTTCTTCCAGTCCAGCAAACCATTCTAGGGCGGAGCCCGATAGGTTTTCGGCGAAGAGCCTGCAGAAAGCCGGCTCTCTTTCCTCATCGGTAAGGTATACCCTTGCCATTGCTAGTCGGAATGCCCTGATATATGCTTTCGGGTCCGATTTTCCAGAGAACTCCGGAAATTTCATTTTCTTGATTTCCCGGATTCTCGCAAAGGCGATCCGGTCTGTGAACGGCGTTTGTCGCGTTTCTTCGATCACTCGATCGATGTCGGGCGCCGCGCTTGTTGCCATGTGAACTTTCGAGCTCAGACTGACGAACTGGGCCTTAGCTTGTTCAATGTACTGTCTAAGCATGTCGTGTTCGTCGCCTACCGTAGGCGCAAACTGGGCTTGTGCCTGGTTGGATGTTTGTTCCGGGAAAACGGGGTCGAGAAGATCGATTGTTGGAATCTATCTCGTCTGGTCGACCTGCGGCGTTTGGAACTGTATCACATTTGACCCGTTAAGGTATCCTGAGCTCGAGGCGAAAGCAGAGCCTCCTAGTTGCCTCGGCCGGATATTAGAGTTATTCGGGAAAGGTGGTGGCCCGGCTAATGGTCGGTTTCCCGATACGGTCGGATCTGTGACCATTGAACTCGAACAGAATGGAGTCGGTATCGCGATAGGTGTCATTATAGGGCGGAAGCCGCTACTTGACGTATTAGCGAAATTTCCCGACGCTCCCGGGGGAGTTATTACCTGGGAGAAGTCCAAGCGTGTACATGGTGGAGGACTTATGGGGGTTCGTGGATCACGTGTTGATCTACCCCCCCTGGTTTTGGCCGGTGAGCTCTTCAAGATGGGCGTTAATGCGTCGTTCCTGTTCATCGAACTGTGCGGCCAGAGAACGGTTTGCGTTCTCTTGGGCTCGTGCGCTTGCCTCGTTGTTTCTCGTTCGGTTTACCAACAGGCTTAACATCAAACGGATTTCAGCGAGGTCATCTGGGCCTTGTCGCTGCGGAGCAGAAGGCAGTGGCGAATTAGGTCTGGTTATTCCAGATCCACCTCCTGAGGTGGGGGCGGAAATGGAATCATTCCTCATCCACACCCAATTTCTGCTTGGGTCGTTAGTTCCTGACAAAACATTTGTCAGAGTCTAGCACGTCGCGACCGTTTGGGCTCCTGAGCCGGCTGGTGCCGAAGTCATGGAGACTGAGGCAGAGCTCGTCAACACGCCATCGGTCTGACCCATGATTCTTACCCCGGTGGTATTCTGAGGAACGTTGTCAACCGTTTTAGGGTGGTCGACTGGTGGTGTGGCGCTGGGAGAACCAGATTGGTCGGGATTCATCTAGATCTATCGGAACTAAGATCTGATTCTTAAGACAGGAAAAACTATAGATAGTCCCCACAGTCGGCGCCAAATGTGAGATCAGAGATTCACACAAAGAATTTGTAATCGTGGATTTGGACTTTTGGATATAGAAATGGTATAGATTTCCTATGAATCAAAGACTTTATTGAGATTGATCGTCGAGATTGAACAAACACAGTCGAAAAAGAGAGTACAAAGTATGATGATCGAGCTATCTAGTCGAATTGTTCTTAATTAGGGTTGGAATGTCTTGAATGAATCGCCACTTCTTCCTTAAATACTCTCGACTTTGATCTTCTTTTTCCGATATTTCGGCCTCGTCGTGGTAACGATCTCCGAGATTTGCGTGGATCTGTTGAACTGACGAAGACCGGGTTGCTCTATCTCCGCATCGTCTCCTATCGAGCTTGAGCTTGATCGCCTCTCACTTCGGCGTTGCTTGGGCCTTGTCAGGATGTCAATCGTATGAGGCCAGCAAAGGAATCGGCCAATCTCTCTGTCTTTGATTTTGGAACGGGCTTATGAATATGGGCCTTTGTCTTATTTGTTTATGGGCCGGATTTCCTAGAGGGAAATCCAGTACCAACACCCACCAGATGCCTTAAGCCCCTGGGAGTGATTTGCGTCAGGGCCAGTCTAAGTCGTCGAAGGTAACGGATGATGAGTTCATGAATCGGGAACCATAGAAAACATGACTCAAAGAAGATCTTGTACACCAAAAAGTACCCTTTTGGCGGAGATTCCACCCGATCGCATAAAGATGGAATCCTTATCGTAACATTCTCGGGAATCATAGCATCGCGCCGGAGCGTCGCAATTGACTCCGCCGACGACAACGTCGAACCGACAGGATCAGGGATCACCTTTTTTCTCCTCGGACGCTTCTTCCTTGGCACATCTGGAGGATAATCCCAATGACGAAGGAATTCTTCCCGACTAACTCGGGCATCTTCGAATTCGTCCTTGATTGACGCATCCGCTATGGCCGAAGAACAAGGACGAGTAGCGCGATGCCTGGTTGAGCGCCGAACCCCAGAAGATTCCCCTACGGATGAACAAACATGACCACGTTCCGGTTCGTGATCCACCATCTTAGTTGATAACACTATCGAAAAAGAAGTTCAGGCTCAAAAAGATCTAAGGCCTCTAATTCACAAGAACAAAGCTGGAAGTCTTAACAAAACTTACAAGGAAATAAAAGGAGCTAGAGAGAGAAGTTACCTTTTGGTTATTATCTTTAGAGAGAGAGGAGTAAGAAGTGAAGAATGGAGAAATAAACATTTATAGAATTCACCAAGGCATGGAATTTCAAAATGATTACTTTTCACTCATGTTGTCGCATGCGTGCCCGAGCAAATCATAACAAAACAGCCCATAAGTAGGCGTGATACCAAATATCTCGGCATGGAGGAAGTGGTTGTGACCGAAAGGCGATGCTTCATACGACCCGCTATCACAAAGGCGATAGTAACGGATGAAACTCCCTCGGACAATCGTTTTCGCCTCGAATAAGTGAAACAACCTCGTCATTACCGTATTCGGACATAACGAGCTGGGGGGCTAACTGTTGAGGTCAAAAACCTCCTCGACAAAAACAATAGCCGAAGAGAGGATCAAGCAGTCGGGCATGAGCGAGTGTTTGAGTTAGACGTTCAAGATCACGTATAAATGACAAAGTTGTATGAAATGCCAACAAAGTCACCTAAATGACTTATCGGAGAAATGGTTTCGGCAAAACAGACGATGTCAAAATCGGACAAACATTTCTTCCGACAGGAACTACGGATCGACGGAACATCCAAACAAAGCAAAGGACGAGCTGGACCAGTCCAGAAAACCGAGCTGAACCAGATCGGAATTCTGAGCTAAATCAGCTTGGAAAACCGGCTGTACCAGCTCGGAAAACCGAGCTGAACCAGCTCAGAATTCCGAGCTAAACCATCTCGGAAAACCGAGTTGAACCAGCTCGGAATTCCGAGCTAAACCATCTTGGAAAACCGAGCTGAACCAGATCGGAATTCTGAGATGAACCAGCTCGGATTTTCCGAGATAAACCAGCTCGGATTTTCCGAGATAAACCAGCTCGGATCTAAACCCATCGCCTCTCGATCTTGATCATGAGTCGCCATTCCGGAATCCTGAGTTGAACCTTCGAGCCAAACCATCTCGGATTTCCGACCAAAACCGTTTCTGATTTTCCGAGCTGAACTTTCCAAACGGATAACCAAACATTTACCAATACGCATAACTTGTCAGAACCCATCTTCGAAAACATCAGCCCATACCTTCCTGAGCCGACGATTTGGGACGATGGATCGAGACTGAGAGAAATGGGAACTTAGGGCCAAGCATACGACAAACTCTAAGCCAAATAAGTGAGTTGATACGTAAACAGACTCGGAACGTCCAAATCTCGGCCCATCCGACAAAAGAGTCGAACCGCAGAAAGACGAAGAAGTAAAGAAAGAGATTGGAAAAAGGAAAATCCGAGATAGAAATGTACATTGTAGCGAGAAAAGGAAAAGGATAAGAACAGGAAGATTTCTGCAAATCCTACGGAAATATTCTCGAAAGCCGACGAACCGAAGCTATAAAAGGAGGGAGAGGCCAGACGAGAAAGCAGAGCGGAAAAACCCTAGACTTAGACTTAAGAACTTAGCAGTTTATCTTAGCCGATTTTCGAGTTCTTTTGCATTTTCTTTTCCGATTCTTTTACTTTCTTTTACGATATTTGTACCTTTTCGACTTCTAATCAATAAAACGTCCTCCGGTTTTGCTAGTTTCGTGGTTATCCTTGAAAGTTTCTGTTCCCTAAAAGTTTTGCTCTACAAGTTTTGACCGTGTGAGTTTCGACTCTAAGTGGTTTAGGGCTGGTTGAGATGAGTTTCAGTTTAGGCTGGTCAAGCTTGGTTTAGTAGGTGGTTTAGTATTTTTGTCTTGGTTAGATCTATGGATCTTCTGAGTTGTCGGTGTCGTTAGGCAGTGATTGTTAGTCTTGGCTTTTTGTTGCTTTGGTCAGACCTGTTGTTAGAGTTTCAGCTTCGTGGACGGGCTTTTGTTCTAGCGGCTTTGTTAGTTGATAGGGTCAGGTTTTAATCCTATATCTAACTGCAAGTGCACAGTTCAGTAGTTGTAGTATATAGGTATCGAATCCACAAGGACTCTGGTATTCAATAGCTCAAGAACAGGAAATTAAACTAGGAAGAAAGCAATGTGATTAAATTAAAAGCAATGCGAGAAAGTAAACAGAAAGCAGAGATTGTTGGTTGTGAAAACAAGTTATTAAGAGCGCTAAGTCCAGGGCGTTCTCAGGAAATCAGACAAGCAGACAGTTTATTCAGCAAGGATCTAATGAAGCGCAGTTCTAGAACTCAAAACACAGATATAGAATTAACCAAATTCCTTTGCGATAATTCTCTAAGTCTAAGTGCATCAAACCAAACTTTCGTTTGCGAGAACTAACAGATTAAACTAGCATTAATTCCAAGTTTGATATGTTCACAATTATCTTAAACCAAACTTTCGTTTGCGAGAAGTTTAATTGCTCAACCTAATTAGTTCAGATTCCTAAACCACACTTCTGTGTCGTATTTAGCAACCTAAGATCTAGATTCTAATTGATCAGGTTAGAACTAGCTTTAAGCACAATTAGATTGAAGAACAGATATAGTTATGAATCATTAACTGAATTAAACAAGTCTAGCAAGTCATGAAATCCTATGTGAGAAACCCTAAACCTAACTAGGAATCTACTCAGACATAGATAATGAAAACATAATCATATGAAGAATAAATTGCATAAAAGATAAAGAATTAAAGGGGTTCGAAATCTTCTCCAAATACAGATGAAGTAAAGGTTCAGATCAGCCCCAAAAGCTCTAAAAAATCATCTGCTCTTAAATTATGAAAGAGTAAGTAAAAGTGTATCTAATTAAAACACCAAAAACTCTATAGGTCTAATCTCGGCCAGGGGCTTCTTTGTAAATATCAGGAACTTCTGGATCAGCGTGCAATATCTTGACTCTTCATAAACCGCCGAGTTTCGGCCCCTCTCGCTGGTGCAGCCATCGGTGCTAGTGTGCAACAATCGACGCATTACTCTGTTTCGGACAGTGAACTCTATCTCTCGGCCAAACACTCCAAAAATCTCCAAAATACTTTGTAAATATCAGGAACTTCTGGATCAGAGTGCAATATCTTGACTCTTCATAAACCGCCGAGTTTCGGCCCATCTCGCTGGTGCAACCATCGGTGCTAGTGTGCAACGATCGACGCATTACTCTGTTTCGGACAGTGAACTCTATCTCTCGGCCAAACACTCCAAAAATCTCCAAAATACTTCAATATCTTCAATTCAGCTCCAAACCTGATTATACCTGTAAAAGACTCTAAAAGAACACAAAAAGACACTAAAACATACTTATGTCATGGTCTAAAACTAGTAAAAACCATGATATATCAACTCCCCCATACTTAGCCTTTGCTTGCCCTCAAGCAAAACAGAGAACTAAAGCTTGGTGAAGAGGTTTGAAAACTCTTCAGAAACTCATTTCATCCTAGAAGCTACAATACTCAGATTCCCCTTAGTAAACCACTGAAAGAATCAATCACAGGATATCAAGACCAACATGTACTTCCCCCACACTTAGCAACTGTCCTAAGTAAACTTCACAATCATATTCATGTTGGGAATCCGAGCCAATTCTACAGATTCAGAATTCTCGTGAGTTCCCGATAGCCTAGGATCTAGGGTCTAGTTAATTGAATCATGATCTCACCTCGTGTGTACCTGGAGTTTTAGCAGCGGAAGTTTGTGGTAACACGAGATCTGCAGCGCCCCAATCGTTGCGCCTCTACTGTTCAGTCCACACGCACACAAGCTGGAATCCGCCGGGATGCTAGTACCGGTGCTCGGATCTCCCTGGGAACTAAGATTCTTGAGGTTCTCTGTTTTCTCTCTGAGAAAAACAGTCTGGGCGGCGCTCTCACACTTACCAACTCTTAGGTCGAGCTATAAAACGTGTTTATATACTGACCTCGAGGTGAACCGAAACATCAGTTTTGGTTTCGCCATTGTGTCGACCGACACACTTATTGGTGTCGATCGACACACATCCTGTATCGACCGACGCACCCAATGGTGTCGATCGATACACCCCTTTGAAACTTATATTCGATCTGTATCCAATACATATCGATCAGACCATATGCCAATGATCAATTCCCATGCAGAGTATATCCAACTTGCTTAGGTGTGTGACCCTGTAGGTTCACACGATACTGGAAACGAGTTACAACTCATTTGTCATAATTGGTTTCTAGCAAAACATTATGATTACCCAGTATCACATGAATTGTCCGATCTCGACAATACAACTATCTCTAGAGTTCGTACAATGTGATTTCAGGACATAATCCCAACAATCTCCCACTTGTACTGGAATCACTTATTCCTATAATCCCTTCGTCACTATATCTCGATATGGCATAAGGCAAGAGTCTGTGTCATCCTTATTATAGCCAACATCATGTTCATCGAATTCCTGATCCATACTGATAAAACAAACAACTGACAATCACCTCGTTTGAGCACGGCCATGCATTTTCTCAGTATCAAATCTTCGATGGGCCCTGAGATATTTATCTCCCATTCTAGAAGGGACAAATCCCATCTTGTTCCATCCATGTTTCTACACATACTTCATGATACGCCCAAGCAATGCCGTTATAGCCGCCAGTTACGGAACGACGTTTGACAAGGTCAAAGCGCACCAATTCATATGCTAGAAAGCATGATGAACTCAGGTCTAAGGACTATACTCTATAGTCGTAATGAGAACCTCCCATGACACTTATATATAACTATCCTGTGGAGTTCTCATTAAGCGGGTCATGCCCGATCATATGTTCACCAACATATATCTATGTGACTGACTGTGATAATCATATCATTGACTCCATGAAACTTAGTCCAACAGTCACCTCATATACTAGTCTGCGCGGTTGTTAGTGTCCCATTTTAACAACCTTGACTAGGGACAATCATAATTTATGTCATCTTTTACTTATAGGGTTTCATGATCAAGTCTTCAACTTGATGACCCATAAGATGACCATAAAGTACTTTGGGACCATTATTTAATCATCCAATCATTAAATAATACTGATGTCAGTCTTAACTTACACAAACACTGCCATAGCATGTCTCTGTAAAGTTTACAACATAACTAAAATAACTCCCACTAGAATCAAGATCATCTCTTCAGATATCTTATACCTACAGCAACAGAATAAATTCCCTGCTTAGGTTGTGGGAGAGTTTGCGGTGTTCTGCTTGAAACAATTTCAATAGAGCACACCACCATTCAGATAAAAGCACTATTCTACGGTCCACTGCTTGGAGCCTTTCCAACAGTTAGCACCGCTATTCAGACAAAGAGACATAACCAGGTGGTAACCGGGAATCGTCTTTGTCCGACTAACTACTTTCAACTGGTTCGTCACTTTATCAGTTTACCACGAACCTATCCTTGGTGTTTCTCAACACTTGGGGTATTTCTGGTAACTATTTAGTGACTGTTACCGGAGTACATTGGTATTTTCTCGTCATGCTTTATGCATAAGTTGCACCTAGACGAGCGCAAAATATGGCATTCATGATGGATTCTGTTGCATCAGCATAAGCAATCACATTCATTAATACTAGTTCAGACAGTGTTCAAAACACTTCATCTTGCTAATATTGTTACTAGCTCAGCCAGTGTCCAAGACACTTCATCTTGCTTAGATTATTGCCATAAGACCTTTGGTATGAAGCCATTCTTGGAATCAAGCACATCAGAATTGTCTAGTACCTTATCAACATAAGGATTTTGACACGATCCAATTAGCTTACTCAATCTATATCAATAGATTCTCATTCCAAGAATTCACACGGCTTCTCCCATGTCTATCATTTGACTTCCGACCTAAATCTTGACAAGACTTTAGTGTTGGAACGTCGTTTGTGAGATTCAAGTATGTTATCCACATACTGTGTGAGAATTGCCATTACGCTCCCACTAGTCTTCTTGTAAACGCATGGTTTCATTTCTTTCTGATCAAGTCAAAAACTTTTGACTACATTATCAGAATGTTGATTCCAATTCCAAGATGTTTGCTTCAATCCAGAATTGGATCGATGAAGCTTACATTCATGCTCAGCATATTTCGGAGTTGGGGCTCACCATCGCTTCTTTGAATTTCGCATGTCACTTTTCAATGATCAGCAGATCACGACATTTGGTTACGAGAAATCACTCTCGAGTTAGTGACGGATCCTTTCGGATTTGCGAATTTCAGGCTCCACAGTTGCAGATCCTACAACACTTTGTAGATCTCACCGCTGCTCTCCCTCACCAGGTTGAAAAGCTTACTGTGTTTATCGAATTTCTTCGATGTGTACTTTCACTCCCACTGTTCCTTTTGAAAGTATCACCTTTCTTAAAAGACACAGTTCTGGACAACAAAAGTACTAAGCCTTGGTTTCCTCAGGACAACCAGCGAGGTAGAACTTATCAGATATGGATTCAATTTTGTTTGTTGACTACTGTCTTACACAAACATTGCAATCCCAATTAATCAGAAAAACATATTTGGAAATCACCCAGTCCACATCCAATGTGGTGTTTTTCACTGATAATAGAAACCTTTTAGCGTAAACATAGACATTTCAGAACGTATTCTTAAATGGTTATGGAAGATTCCTGTGACTCATCATTGATCAGATCATATCTAATAAGATCTGATTCATTCCTTTAGATGATCACCCAATTCTTGACTCTAGTATTTTTTTTTTTTTTTTTCTCCGCGATTCAATCGAGGATTTCAATACTTCTGTCAAATTGGTTCTACACTTCATCTTTGAACTCCCTCAAGGGATTCCAGCTCGTGTCTCATCAAATGAACACAGCCATACTTATTGATGCCATCAATAAGGTAATGAAGTATAGAATATTTCCTTTGGCAATAATGCTTGTTGGGCCGCATACATCAGTATGTGTAAGGCCCAATAAGCCTCTGGCCCATTTCCTTTTAACTCTGCTAAATGGGCCTTAGTCATTTGGTCACGTGAACAGAATTCATATCTCAAATGATTAAAATCAAATGAGTCCAAAACTATGGATTTACCGAATCTGCTTCATTTTTGTGGTTAAACGACTATACCAAAGAAAGGTCGAGTTCGAGTCATCAGACTTAAACCGTTTGGTATTTATGTTATATTTTAACTCATGTTGGTTTAAGATATAAAACCCATTCTAAACGGGGTGCTACCATTAAATATTTCATTAAGATCAAAAGAACAAAACTTGTCTTTTATCAAATGAAAAACATCCAAATTCTCAAAAGAAAATGAAAGATATTTTGCATATAGCAAGTACATGGTGGCAATTACTTAATTTCAAAAACCAAGTAGGAAAGGCTCCTACAAGTGGAGATCTCTACGGCTCATGCAGCAACCATTGCTTCATCCAGACACGCAGTTCCACTTGTCCTTTCTTCAACGTTCTACTGTCGCTTAGGTCCTGCATATTTCAAAAATATCAGTACCACAACAAGTATCCAATACTTATGTAGAACTTGAATTAATAACACAATACCTGAAGAAGAAGTACCATACATCTTCTCCATTTCTTGTGAATCTTCCAAGAATTTTATGCAATTTCTCTTCCAATGCCCTGACTCATTGCAGTAGAAGCATTTACTAACACCAGATGGGCTTGACTTGGGCTTATAAGATGACACAGGCTTATCCTGATTCCAAATCTGGACGACCTTGCCAACACCCTTGTCTAAACAAGATTTCTTAAATCTTTTGCCCCTTTTGATGTTTTGCTCTGCTGCCTTGAGCATACCATGCAGCTCAGTCAACGTCTTCGTCAAGCCTTTTCTTGATATAGTTCTTAACGAACTTGTCATAGCTAGACGGCAGTGACTGCAGAATGATGTCAGTGGCCAACTCTAAGCTGACAGGACATTCCAGTTTCCCCAGGTTATCAATGTAACCCATCAGTTTAATGACATGAGGACTTACTGGAGCATCCTCTGGTAGCTTGCACCCAGTGAGAGACTTCACCATCTGGAATCTCTCAACTCGTGCCAGTTCTTGAAACTTCAGTTTCAGGCTGGTGATCATCTCTATTGGCGACTCCATGTTCTCATACTGACTATTCAAATCTGAGTTCATGGAAGCCAACATCAGACCACGCACATCTACCACATCAGTATAATGCTTATTCCAAGCATTATACACTGCATGCGAGCGATTGATCCCAAGCTTTTCTGGAAGAGCCTTTTCAAGGACATAGTCCTTGCTCTCCTGCTTGAGAATGAATCTCAGATTCCGATACCAATCCAGGAAGTTGGATCTATTTAACTTGTCCTTCTCAAGGACGGATCGCAACGAGAAAGTAGTCATAGACATAAGCTGAAATCCAAGAAAAACAAAGATTTAGTTATGTATATGATGAGAATTCTTATCAAAATAAGAAAACTCGCATTATATTCAAACAATGTTTCCTCTATGAATATAATGATCCAAGACCCATACATTATTAAAACCTGAGTGGACGACTCGCCATCACCCAGAGTTTAGCAATCTAGGTAAGCAAACCATTGCTAATTGTACTCAGTACAACTCTTGGTCGTAGATAAGACAATCCATGTCTCATTTACTCTGATGTCTCTGGGCCCAGAACTTCTGATAGCCCAGTCAAGTAAACCAATCTCTTCTGCCTTGTGATCATTGACAGTCGCACTGCAAGTCTATCAATGATCACCTGCCTTACTCATGTAGCAGTGGATACCAAGGACTCCAAGACTATCCAACATACGAAACAAGTCTTGACAGTGACAAGATTGGGCAAGACATCAAGGTCACTTGATATTTAGTTGAGGAAACTAAACCCAAAAGTTTAGCAATTCAATCTCTTGGGTCATGTAATTTTTGATGTTAAGCACTGCAAATCCATCAACATTACTACCTGCCTTACTCACGTAATTGTGGACACCAAGCTCTTGGCCAGAACATCACACAATGAAACGAGTCTTGACAGTTGACCATATTGAAGCTAATCTTCGATCAATGTTTAAGTCTAGTTTGGTTTCTGCAAATTCAAGGTTTAATAACCAGAATTTCGAATATTGTGTCGATCGACGCAGACAATGTCTGTCGATCGACACTACCAAACAAAACCGGACTTCAATAACCAGTTAATTCAATTAACCCGGTTCATCGAACCGGTCATGTCGATCGACACAACCCATGTGTGACGGTCGACATAGACCTAAACCGAAGATCGTTTTGATAACCGGTCCAATCCAATTGAACCGACTTGTCTGATCAAACTGATCTTAACCAATCGGTTTATTCTAATTGGGATAATCAGTTCAATCCAATTGAACCAATTTAACCAATTTAAACAGTTTTAATCAGTTTCAACTGATTGCGATAACCAGTCCAATTCTATTGAACCGTATTATCCAATCAAACTGATTTAACCCACCGGTTCAGGCTAATTGAGATAATCAGTTCAATCCAATTGAACCAATTCATCCAATATAAACCGATCAATTCGGACTTAACCAAGCATGATAACCGGTCCAATCCAATTGAACCGATTAACCATTCGCTCGGCCTGTGTCGATCGACACTCAACCTGTGTCGATCGACGCAGTAGGCTTTTAGGTTTTCTACGAGAAAAACCCTAGCCGCCGAATTTCGTCATGTGTCGACCGACACTCAAACTGTGTCGATCGACACTCAACCGAGTTTGCTCTGTGTCGACCGACACACCCAGTGTGTCGATCGACACAGAAGGCTTTCGGTTTTTCTTCGCGAAAAACCCTAGCCGCCGAATCTGTCGATTTCGCCACCTTGTGTCGACCGACACACCTCGTGTGTCGATCGACACAGTGCGAAAACACAGATTCGCAGATCGATCAAATCGATCTCACCTGTTCTAATTCAAACAACCTAGTCTGCGAATCTAAATCATCAAATTCGATTAACAGGTGTGATTCAATGATAAAACCCTTAGGCTCTGATACCACTGTTGGGAATCCGAGCCAATTCTACAGATTCAGAATTCTCGTGAGTTCCCGATAGCCTAGGATCTAGGGTCTAGTTAATTGAATCATGATCTCACCTCGTGTGTACCTGGAGTTTTAGCAGCGGAAGTTTGTGGTAACACGAGATCTGCAGCGCCCCAATCGTTGCGCCTCTACTGTTCAGTCCACACGCACACAAGCTGGAATCCACCGGGATGCTAGTACCGGTGCTCGGATCTCCCTGGGAACTAAGATTCTTGAGGTTCTCTGTTTTCTCTCTGAGAAAAACAGTCTGGGCGGCGCTCTCACACTTACCAACTCTTAGGTCGAGCTATAAAACGTGTTTATATACTGACCTCGAGGTGAACCGAAACATCAGTTTCGGTTTCGCCATTGTGTCGACCGACACACTTATTGGTGTCGATCGACACACGTCCTGTATCGACCGACGCACCCAATGGTGTCGATCGATACACCCCTTTGAAACTTATATTCGATCTGTATCCAATACATATCGATCAGACCATATGCCAATGATCAATTCCCATGCAGAGTATATCCAACTTGCTTAGGTGTGTGACCCTGTAGGTTCACACGATACTGGAAACGAGTTACAACTCATTTGTCATAATTGGTTTCTAGCAAAACATTATGATTACCCAGTATCACATGAATTGTCCGATCTCGACAATACAACTATCTCTAGAGTTCGTACAATGTGATTTCAGGACATAATCCCAACAATTCAAGCATTCAAATTCTCCCTACTGACTTCTGCAAGTATTTAAGTGCGGTCTCACTTAAGGAGTATCGATCAAAGGGCACATGGATTCTTACCTTATCAGCTCTAGACCACCATACTATCTTTCTCTAGTTCATTTCTTCTCTTTCCCTTCCTTAACAACTGATTTTCCCCCACTGGGTATCATTTTATTTTTTTTATCAGTGTTCTTCCCGTTAAGGGGTGTACTTTGGACACATTCCATGGATCGCACAGGAGATAATAGGGGTCTCTACCACTCCTGTGACCACTTCGGAGTTACTAACTCATCCTCAGTTTATTATCTTTTTGTTTTTTTACTTTATAGAAGGGGAGAAGGGAACTAAATAGGATAGGTTGACAGGCTGTGTCAGAACTAACAGGGAATCCGACACAAAGTATACCAAGCCCTTAGGTGAGAAATCTAAGTCAGTATTAAATTGAAGTCAGTAAAAGGATCCTCTGATACCTGAAGTGATATGGGTGTTCCCAGTAGGGTGATCTGTGTCTGGGTTTTCTAATAGTCAGAGATAGATCCTGCAACTTCATCCCAATGGTTACTTAAGTTCCTGCAAGTCTTGTAAATCTTCTCAGAAAATAATAGTTTCTTACTTAAACAATTTTGACTCAATAAAACAAATTTTTTTGAAAAATGGACTGACTTTTAAGAAAACAGAAAGATAAACGTCAGTAGCACCTCCCCCACACTTAAGACACACTGTCCCCAGTAGTGTCAAGCGAAGGATCGGTAAAAAAAAAACAAATAAAAATTGTTAAAGTTCTGTTGAGTTCTGTCGGGTTTACCTCTGTCGCTCAGGCATCGATCGTTGCACTAAGTGCATCGACCGTTACTAGGCGATTTTCGTGTATGGTCGATCGTTGCTCACTGAGCAACGATCGCTGCAATGCGATTCCGATCGTGTTGTGACGATCGACACAGAAGTGTGTCGATCGACGCACTGCGAATTTGTCCGAGACCTGAGAACATAACTCACCAAAAACAAAAACAAACGTAAAATCCTAACAAAAACACCAAAAATTAAGTAGAAAAACACCAGTACCTAATGGTGGGTTGCCTCCCACCCAGCACTTGTTTAAGGTCAATAGCTTGACCGGACAGACAAGATTTTTCAGGCAGCAGGAGGTCCCAACAGAGACTTTTTCTCTCTCTGTCCAAGTCTCCTCATCCAAGGTGGCGAGTAGGCTGTTGCAGAATGCTCATGTCCAAGAAAAGATGGAGTAAAATGTGCCCCAGGATTTATAATCACAGTGTCATCAGGCCGCTCATCATCTGCATTCCTTATGGTGAATGTCTGCCCGTCTATCAGTGGTCTTCGCAGCTTATCCATCTCATAATGCAGCGGCTCATCTCCCAGATGGAGGTCTATCAGGTTGTTCCTAACATCAATTACCGCTCCTGCTGTAGCCAAAAATGGTCTTCCAAGTAGCAATACTTCATCCGGATCACAGTCATATTTCAGCACTAGGAAGTCTGTTGTAACTAAATAGTTTCCAACTCTTACTGGAATGTCCATCAGAAGTCCTTCAGGAACTCGTATGGACTGATCAGCTAGGACAAGAGAGGTCCCAGTAGGAGTAAAATCTAGCATACCCAGCTTCTCTGCCACAGAGTATGGCATCAAACTTCCAGCAGCTCCTAAGTCACACAGAGAGCGCCTAAAACTATCCTCAAAGATTGAACAATCAAGCACAAAGACTCCAGGATCATGCAGCTTCTTCGGGATCTTGGTCAGCAGGACATCACTAATATGCTGAGGAAATATAATCACCCAGTCTCTCAGCTCTTCATCTAAAGGCAGCATCTTGTTCAAATACCTCTGCACACATGGATGATAAGGTGGATCATCAGAAGATGGAATTTCTTCCAATTCTTCACCAATCTCCTCTAGCTTTTTAAGCTCTTCAATTTCTTGCTTAATCACTTCAGATACTGAGGAGTGTTGTCTAACGATATGCGCATAAATCTCATGTTGAGAGATCTCAGAGACTCCAGAGAATAAGCCATCAAGCTCTAAGTCTGCATCAATACCATTATCACTCGGTGAGTCTGTCTGTTCACGACGTGCATCGATCGACACTAGGTGTGTGTCGATCGTTGCAACACTGCAGTTTTCACCCGAGAGTTTTTCACCAAAATCCGAGAATTCTTCTTCCTTCATCAATTCAGCTGTACTTAGCTCAAATTTTTCACCTAGGTGAGATCCATCATTAACGTACACAGACCAGGCCTTAATATGAGTGTCTGCTAGTCCTTTTCCCTTTATTGAGCTGGAAATCTGGTTCACCTGAGTATCCAACTGCTTCATGTGAGTGTTCAGGGACTCAAACTTCCCATTGAGGTCTTCATAGACAGCATCCAACTTCTTGTTGCAGTCCACAGAAATCTTGGTCTGACTCTCCATTAGTTGTTCCATCATAGCTTCCATTCTACTCTCATGAGCTGTAGGTGCAGGAGGAGTCTGATAAGATGAAGATCCATAGGTTCTCTGAGTACCTTGTCCAAAGGTCTTCTGAAAACCACTAGTCTGTCCAGAATTAGATGAGTTGCTGTTGAAAGCACTTTTCTGTCCTCCATTGAAGAATCTGTTTCCCTGTTGATTACCAAATCTATTACCTTGGAATCCAGAACCTCCTATGTAATTCACATCTTCCTCCTGAGTGTCCTCCTCAGTCTGAATCACCTCTACATCTTGGGCAAAGTGGACAGCTTTCTTACCTGCTAGGAGATTGCAAACTGTGTCCAGCCTAGATCTAATATCAGCTATGTCAGAATTCTCTACACTTCCACCAGATTTCTTCCTCCTCTCATCCATAGTCTTGCAACTGTTGCTGCCTATTAGGTTCTCAATCAACTGCTTAGCTTGTGTAGGAGTCCTGGTGTTGAAGTTAGCATTACTGGAGTTATCCAGTGCAGACTGATATGGAAGATCTATGCCTCTGAAGAAAATACCAATCAACTGAACTTCAGTAAATCCATGGTGTGGGCAGTCACGCTGATACTGCTTAAATCTCATTCAGGCAGTCTTTAAAGGCTCCACAGCTCCTTGGGAAAAGGTGAGTATGTCCTGTCTGGACTGGTCTGAGCGCGCATCATCATAGAAGTGACGCAGGAACTCACTCTTCAGGGCTGCCCAAGTAGTATACTGAGCAGGTGCCAGCTGCTTTAGCCATGCACTAGCGTCTCCAGCAAGACTGTGCGGAAAGAGCTTAAGGAACAGATAATCCGGGCAGACTCCATCATACTTCATGCCAGTGACTATGTCCTCAAACGAATCAATGTGATCCATAGGCTGCTCCGTTGGGTAACCATGAAATGCATTATGTCTCATCAGCGAGTAGTAGATGGTTTTGATCTCAAAATCATTTCTCTCAAAAGCAGGAAGCACTAAAGCTGACCGGTTTGCATGATACTCATTCGGTCTGTTGTAGTTAGCTAAAGTCCTCTCATGGACAACCATCTGCCTAGCTTGGTTCTGTCGTGGTGGCTCAGCTTCCTCAACATCAGGGATCACTCGTCCATCAGCATCAATCCTTTTCCCAGCAGCATTGTAAGGATTGTTTTCCGGATCCCTCAGGGTACCTTCAGCATCTGGTATCAGAATCAAACGCTCACGTACCATCCTTTCTCTTCTTTCTCTTCTGTTAGCTCTCTCTAAACATCCAAGTTCTTCAAGATCGATTACTTCTAGTTTTCTGCGTCTGCATAAACTGTCTGTAATCGTCCAGCAACGATTGATGCTATCAGTGCAACGATCGGTTCAATCTCAGAATCGCCTAGTGACGATCGATGCAAGGGTGTAACGATCGACGCAATACGAAATTGGTACCTGCGACAGAGAGAAAAACAGACAAAATCAGTAACTAAAAAAATATAAAAACAAAAACGAAAACAAAACAAAAAAATCCTAGTAAAACCCTAGGCTCGAAGCTATCGAAGACTCTAAGAGTCCCCGGCAACGGCGCCAAAAACTTGATAGGGTCAGGTTTTAATCCTATATCTAACTGCAAGTATAGGTATCGAATCCACAGGGACTCTGGTATTCAATAGCTCAAGAACAGGAAATTAAACTAGGAAGAAAGCAATGTGATTGAATAAAAAGCAATGCGGGAAAGTAAACAGAAAGCAGAGATTGTTGGTTGTGAAAACAAGTTATTAAGAGCGCTAAGTCCATGGCGTTCTCAGGAAATCAGACAAGCAGACAATTTATTCAGCAAGGATCTAATTAAGCGCAGTTCTAGAACTCAAAACACAGATATAGAATTAACCAAATTCCTTTGCGATAATTCTCTAAGTCTAAGTGCATCAAACCAAACTTTCGTTTGCGAGAACTAACCGATTAAACTAGCATTAATTCCAAGTTTGATATGTTCACAATTATCCTAAACCAAACTTTCGTTTGCGAGAAGTTTAATTGCTCAACCTAATTAGTTCAGATTCCTAAACCACACTTTCGTGTCGTATTTAGCAACCTAAGATCTAGATTCTAATTGATCAGGTTAGAACTAGCTTTAAGCACAATTAGATTGAAGAACAGATATAGTTATGAATCCTTAACTGAATTAAACAAGTCTAGCAAGTCATGAAATCCTATGTGAGAAACCCTAAACCTAACTAGGAATCTACTCAGACATAGATAATGAAAACATAATCATATGAAGAATAAATTGCATAAAAGATAAAGAATTAAAGGGGTTCGAAATCTTCTCCAAATACAGATGAAGTAAAGGTTCAGATCAGCCCCAAAAGCTCTAAAAATCCTCTGCTCTTAAATTATGAAAGCGTAAGTAAAAGTGTATCTAATTAAAACACCAAAAACTCAATTATATAGGTCTAATCTCGGTCAGGGGCTTCTTTGTAAATATCAGGAACTTCTGGATCAGAGTGCAATATCTTGACTCTTCATAAACCGCCGAGTTTCGGCCCATCTCGCTGGTGCAACGATCGGTGCTAGTGTGCAACGATCGACGCATTACTCTGTTTCGGACAGTGAACTCTATCTCTCGGCCAAACACTCCAAAAATCTCCAAAATACTCCAATATCTTCAATTCAGCTCCAAACCTGATTATACCTGTAAAAGACTCTAAAAGAACACAAAAAGACACTAAAACATACTTATATCATGGTCTAAAACTAGTAAAAACCATGATATATCATTAGTGCATCGGGATATTTGGCTTCAGTGTAGTTGTTGTGATTTTGATTTTGTATGCTTCGGGTGGTGATTTTGCTTTGCGTTGAGAGTGTGTTTTTCCTTTCTATTGGTTGCATCGGCATAGTTCCTGCAGTTCTCATCCATATCTTCTGCCTCTGGTTTTCTAGTTCGGGCAAGGGTTCTCCGGCATAATCTTAAGGAATTGGGGCTTCGGTTCTCTGGCATAATCTTAAGGAATTGGGGCTTCGGTTCTCCTCGCATTTAGTCGTTGGTTGGCGAATGGTAAACAATTTGGTCCCTCGTCCTCCTTAGTTTAGTCTGCATACGGCTTGCTCGTGGCTCATAATGGTTGAGCAATATAATGAGTGTCGATGGGTCAGCTTCAATAATTCTTTGCTTCAGATGTTACGCTTCTCTTCTCTCTCAATGTTTGGTGGTCACCGCCTCTTCAATGTCATATCAGCTTGTTCTTGATCTGATCATTGCAGCTTATCAGTTAGTGTTAACTTGTTCTGTCTAGCGGTTTTATGTTTTAAAGTTGAAAGTTGTTGTCGGTTTGATGTCTTGTATATATTGTGTCTCCGGAGATTTTCTTTAATCCATCGGCTTTTGATTCTGGTATCAGGTTGTGATAGCCGGCTTTAGTTTTCTATGTTTGTATTCAAAAATCGTATCCGATCTCGGTAATGAAATGATAAATATTCCTGTGAAAAAAAAAAAGAAGAAGAAGAGAATACTCTTATCTAATAGTATTTCTTTGTCATGCTCTTTTGTGGTCTTTTTCATTTTCTTCAACTTTTTCCTCCTTACTCAACACAAAGGGCGAAAGCTGAATTGAATTAAACAAATGACTGATAAAAGTTGAATCTAAATCTCGTTTCGATTCTTTGAGCATCCCTAATCCTAATTGCTTCGCCAGATCTTATACACATCATCATGTTCAGATAAGATCAGACATAACATTTCTTCCCACTTCACTTAGTCGTCGCATATTAAACAAAGTAATATAACTTCATAAATAAATCATTTCCATATGTATATAACCAAGCAAAAAAGTTCACATAGTTGTCATCATACTTGTTAGACAAAGTCCCAGAGACAATGGAAGAATCGAAAACTGTCCTCTTCGACAAATACGTGTTCGGAAAACTTCTCGGCACCGGTAACTTCGCTAAGGTATATCACGGTACAGAGATATCCACCGGCGATGAGGTGGCAATCAAAGTCATAAAGAAAGACCACGTGTCAAGACGTCGAGGCATGACGGAGCAGATCGAAACAGAAATCGCCGTCATGCGTCTCCTCCGTCACCCAAACGTCGTCGAGCTCCGTGAAATGATGGCCACAAAGAGGAAGATCTTCTTCATAATTGAGTACGTCGACGGAGTAGAGCTTTTCGAGAGGCTAGATAAAGACGGGAAGCTCCCGGAGGATCTTGCACGGAAATATTTCCAACAGTTGATCTCCGCCGTAGACTTTTGCCACAGCCGCGGCGTTTTCCACCGTGATATCAAGCCAGAGAATCTGTTGCTTGACGGAGACGGCAATCTCAAGGTTTCGGATTTTGGTATGTCAGCGTTGATGATGCCGGAGGAGCTCGGTGGACGACGTGGCAGCAGTGACGATCTTCTTCATACGCGGTGCGGGACTCCAGCTTACGTGGCGCCGGAGGTTCTCCGGAATAAAGGCTATGACGGAGCTATGGCTGATATTTGGTCGTGCGGCATCGTTTTGTATGCTCTCCTCGCTGGCTTCTTGCCATTTATCGACGAAAACGTCATGACCTTGTACACGTAAGTTGGTAAACCAATTTGAACCGGATTGTGAACCGAATATCAAAATCTCGGTATTGTTTATGGTTTGATAATTGAAGCTTTCGTTGTAATCTATGAACAGGAAGATCTTCAAAGCAGAGATCGATTTCCCGCCGTGGTTTTCTCCAGAATCGGTGGAACTAATATCAAAGTTGCTTGTGGCGGATCCTGAACAACGGATTACAATGTCGGAGATCAAACAGGTTCCATGGTTCCGGAAGAATTTTACACCGCCAGTAGCTTTTTCGATCGATGAGACAATCGCATCTCCGCCGGCGCCACGGTCGAAAAAGAAGAAAAAACACCTGAACGTGGAGGACGACGAAGATGACGTAGAGTCTCCGAGATCATTCAACGCCTTCCAACTCATCTCATCAATGTCTTCAGGTTTCGACCTCTCCAACTTATTCGAGATAAAACGGAAACCGAAACGGATGTTCACATCGAAGTTACCTGCGATATCGGTGAAGGAGAGGCTAGAGACGGCGGCGCTTGAGATGAACATGAGAGTGAAACACGTGAAAGATTGCAAGATGAAGCTGCAGAGGAAAACGGAAGGTCGCAAAGGGAGGCTTTCAGTGATTGCGGAGGTTTTCGAAGTCGCTCCTGAAGTCTCCGTCGTCGAGTTCTGTAAATCCTCCGGTGACACTTTGGAGTATTACTTGTTTTGCGAGGATGAAGTCAGGCCAGCTCTTAAAGACATCGTCTGGTCATGGCAAGGTGATGATGACGACGATGTTAACAGTAATGATAATGTTAACAATAATGATGATGCAATAAATAATACTTCATGAGCTGTAATATTTTGATTTTTATTATGCGAGAGCGAGATTGTCTTATTGTGAAATTACATAAAGAAATATTAATTTACATTATGATAAAAAATATATAACATTACAACAAGCCATAACCGATAAAACTGAGTTTCAGGTACCGGTTATTTCACAATCAGTCTCTGTGAGGTCTCTCATGAGCAAAAGCTACTAAGCAGCAAGTAACTTCTTGATGTCCTTCTGCAAAAACAGCGGAAACAAAAACAAAATGTTTGGTTACAAACCGGGAATTAAACAGATATGAACTGAACCGGAAGTAGTTGGGTTAACCGTACCTCGATTTGGAAAGGGGATGTGGTGGGAGGGTACCTCTCAACGACCTTTCCTTTTTTATCAATCAAGAACTTCTCAAAGTTCCATTTAATGAGATCACCCAAGAATCCTCCTGCGTTTGATTTCAAGAACTGGTAGATTGGTGCTGTGCTCGGTCCATTCACATCAACCTGTGGAGTTCAAACTTATTCTAATCTGCAATATGCACAACCGAAAAGAATAATGAATGTTTTGGATTATTGATATACCTTGTCAAATATAGGGAACTCTGCTTTAAACCGGGTGCAAGCGAACTGTTTGATCTCAGGGTTTGAACCGGGCTCTTGGCCACCAAACTGATTGCAGGGAAAAGCTAGAATCTCAAATCCTGTAATCAGAACAACAAGAAAGGTTTTGTGATGTGTTACTAACTATAAGGTTTGGGATGTATATTGACTATTGCCCCCTAAATGCTTAAAGAAAAGATTTGTAATCTAAATGAGTTCAAGAATTCATTTAGCCTAACAAACGCGTTTAGCTTATCATCAATCAATGCAGTTCAAAAGTTGCAGAACAATTCATTTACTTAAATTACCGTGAACTCCGAGCTAATAACATTGCCGTCGAAGTAGCAACCATACAGCCTAATTATACTAACAACAAGAATGATATATAAAGATCTACAAAACAATGCATTAAGCATGAAATGCGAGGAATATTCAGTCAGCCACAAACACCAAAATGTGAGAACAATCATATGAAAAATGAACTCGAAGAACTATTTTTCAGAAAACAAGGGAGCTTCTAGTTAGAAATCAATTGAAATGAACAGATCAATGAAAGATCTTCACTATACTTATGGAGAGAGCTGATTAAAACTCACCTTGGCTCTTGTATTTCTCGTACAGATGTGAAAGCTCTGAATAATTAGATGATGTCAAACCACTGTATGTTCATCAACCATACCTCAACATTAGAAACCGCTACAAGAACTACGAACAAAAGCGATTTCTAAATCACATCAAGAGGATAACAGAAGGAAAAGAAAAATGTGCTTACCATCTTGAAGCGACATTGACGATCAACATAACTTTCCCCTTAAATTTGTTCAAAGAAACATCATTCCCATCAATGTCCTGCCGCCATAAAATGAAGAATCTCATTAAATGTTTCAAATTTCAGATTTTGTGAAGAATGACTACGTTGAAGTCACTATACACTTCGAAATTAAGTAAGAAAACGAATCGTTAAGATCAAATACTTAAGCTTCATCACAAATTAGAAGATTCCCAATTTAATCAAAACCCTAATTTTTGTTCTTAATTTGGTTGAAAGGATAAAGACCAAACCTTTACAGTGAAATCGTGAACGGTCTTCTCTGCAGCAGCTCTAGCTTGAACATTGAAAGTTCGGGACTTGAAGAGAAACCCAGGATTAATCGGAGATTTTAGGGAGAACCCATTACTCAGATTGGCAAAATTCGATATGGCGGTGGAGAATTTCAAGGAGGGGAAGAGAAAAGCAGCAGGATTTAGAGATGGATTAGGTTTGGAACCGTTGAAGACTACAGAGAATGGTGAGTAAGAAGAAGAAGCCATTTTTGGTTACAGGAGACGAGTTTATCCTCTTCTGCTTTCGACTAGCGTTAAACGTACTTCCTAGCGTGAAACTGAGAGCTGATGATGGTCGAGACTCGAGAGCAATTTATATTATGCCAAAAATAAATTAATAAACACAAGAAAACAAATAAAGAAAAGAAGAAATTATTCCATTCAATTCCTCTAAAATCATTCCATCTATATTTTTTTTTTTTTTTACTTTTTAGTAGAATATGGAAAAACTCATATAGTGGGTGGAAAAACTCAATTCTGCTAGATTTTAGTCCTTTCTTATAGAAAGAGAAAAAATCTAACTTAACAAAAAATTTAACTTTTTAATATTTATTATAACTAAAAATAAAATAACATTCACTTTCTTGTTAAATATAAATAATTTTGAATTTAATTTTTTTTAACTAATCATAGATTTAGTTGCAATAAATTAAATATATTTTAGATTTACAAAAAAATAATTCAAAATAATAACTAAACAAAAATGCATTTATTTCATATAAATACATTTTTTCCTCTACCTTTATATTATAAAGGTTTGAAACTAATACCGAAAGTCAATTACGATTTCATAGACGAAATAATTAAGTCTACTATCAACAAGATATCGGAATCATGAAATTAAAACTAAGCCCAATAAACGGAAAGACAAAGCCCTAATGATAAAAAGAAAATCAAAACCCTAATGTTTTGAGAGAAGCTAAAACCGGAAATCATTCATATAAATACACTATCATAACAAAATATTTCACATTAACAAAAAAATAAAATTATTTTCTATCTTGAAAAAGGTTATGAAAATACTTTTAAAAATAATAAAATAATATTTTCATATTTATTTATAAAGAATATTTTATTTTAAAAAAAATATTTATTAGTTACATAATTTTTTAATTATATAAGTTAACATTGATAATATTTCTTATTTTATATTTTCAATATATATATACATACATTATGCTAATTTTTGTTTCTTCTCTATTTCTTTAATTTATTACCATTTATTTTACATTTTATTTTTATACAACTATTATTTGATTTATCTTATTCTTTTTAAGTATCATTATTTCATTCATTTGTATTCCATTAACATTTATTTTTTTCATTTATTCTTTTCACGATCTACCATTTGCACCCTTTATTAATGATTAATGTTAACTTTATCTGATAATAATTAGGTTTTTTTTTAAATCCTAAAAAAATATCTCTAAACTAGTTTGACATAGCGGGTCCAAGATAGTGAGTTTTATAACGAAAAATATATTTTCGATATGAAAGTTTGTTTAGGCCTCTCTAATTTGATTAGAGTCTTTCCCTCAGCCAATGAGGGTGAAGTATATCTCCGGAAGATTGAGTATCTTACCGGTAACAGATTTCGAACAACTTTTTCCTTTTTTTCAACGAAGATTTTTCGGAAATCTTCCTTTTTCATGATTATCTCTTTAGACCCTCAAAATCACAAAGTGTTTATCTAGGGTTCTTGGCACCTTTTGACTTCACTTTTAGAAAACCCTACAGCCGCCTAGCAAAGAAACTTGAGTTTCTCGAGATCTTCTTATTGCAAATGGACAATCTGCTTCAACAAGCCATGAGTACGATGACGATCGAAGAAGACTTGCCAATCAAATTACCTGATGAAGGAAACTTTAGCACAGCAAGTAGAAGTGCTATGAGTTTGGTTGGTCGTCTGTTAAACCCAGACAACCAAAACATGGCTCGTATGTTACGAGTGATACCCACAATTTGGAAGGTGTACGAGCGAGCCAAGGGTATTGCACTGACGTCAGAAAGTTTTCAGTTCATATTCGAACTGGAAATTGACATACAAACAGTGATGAAGCATGGGATATGGACCTTTGATGACTGGTGTATGGTTCTGGACAGATGGGTTGAGGTTCCGCCGCCAAAGTTCCTACATACAGCATTGGTTTGGAAGGGCCACCTATGATCTCTTCTCAAATGAATCGCAGAAAAGATCATGTATTTGATTTTAGAAATGTGGACAAATCACATGCTGTGGCTCTTATTGAATCTAGAGAGGAAGGTCAGGATGATAACCGTGTTGAGGCAGTGAATAATGTACCTCCTTCCAGGGAGGAGGATCATGGAGAGCAATCTGCTCAAGTTGCTAAGGAAGGTACATGGACTATACCTCTTATGCTTCCTAACCTCGGATTTCAGATGGGACACACAGAGGCGACTAAATCACTGGTGTCGAAGAAAGGTCGTTCTTCATCCCGGAACACGACATGGTCTTGTCATAAATGTGGGTTGAACTTCACGGGTATTGCTGCCAATTTAAACAAGGAGATTTTAGATGAACAAAGTACAGAGGGCTCGACTAAACGCAAAGCATATGGAGAAGAGGAAGTGTCTTCGAAAATGTCTAAAAAAGCTGAGGGTTTGATGGTTCACCAGAAACCATCCAATCCTCAATGACGACGTACAGTTAGAACTGTCAGGGTTTGAGGAGTAACCTGACAGTTCGAATCCTTGAGGAGATGTGTCGTGAACATTTCCCGGATTTTCTATTCCTCGTAAAGACTAAAAACTCTAGTGATTATGTGTCGAGCCTCCAGAGATCTTTGGGTTATGATCACCATTATTTGATAAAACATGTTGGTCTCAGTGGTGGGTTGGCACTATTTTGGAGAGATGCATTTGAGGTGGAGGTTTTGTTGGCTAGTAACAGATTGATTGACACAAAGGTAAAGGTGGGAGGTATTAACTATTTTATGACCTTTGTGTATGGGGACCTTGTGCAAAGTAGAAGAGGTGAGGTTTGGGAATCACTGGTGGACATTGGAATAAACAGAGATGGTCCGTGGTTTTTGACATGAGATTTCAATGCGATTATGAATAATGCAGAGAAAATGGGTGGGGCTTTGCGAGCAGAAGTGTCTTTCTATCCATTTCGATCAATGGTGCGTGATTGTCGGATTAAGGAGACACCAAGTTCTGGTAATGTATTCTCATGGGCTGGTACTAGAGAAATCATTACAAATGGTGTAAAGGAGAACATATGGATTCAATGCCGACTGGATAGAGCCTTTGGCAACTCTGAATGGTTTCGTCTGTTCCTTAGAGCTACAACAAAGTATCTAGAACGTCTGGGGTCTGATCACAAGCTCATCTTTACCAGTCTAGCTACGATAGTTTAAGGGCGAACTGGTCGTTTTTATTTTGATGCGAGAGTGACCTCGAGGATGAACAAAGATCTAACGAAGGAGGTCTCAGTCAGTGAAATCATGAGAGCAGTTAAGGCCATCAAAGGAGATAGCGCTCCTGGTTGGGATGGGATGACTAGAAAATTCTTCCAGCACTAATGGGAAATCACGGGTGAACAAGTGACTATGGAGGTCAAGGAGTTATTTAGTCAAGGAAGGTTGCCTCGAGGTTGGAATTACACGCAGCTATGCTTGCTTCCGAAGAAACCTAACCCGACATTGATGACGGACCTACGCCTCATTAGCTTATGTGCAGTCTCCTAAAGATAATATCCAAATTTATCTGCACTGGACTAAAGAAGATTCTTCCCGGGTTGGTATCGGATACACATGGAGCTTTTGTGGTTGGTCGTCTTATTTCAGACAATCTGCTTATAGCACACGAGATGGGACATGGGTTGAGAAAAAATCCAATGTGTAAAGATGACTATATTGCAATCAAAACTGACATGTCGAACGCTTACGACAGGGTGGAGTGGAACTTTCTTGAGGAACTTTTGTTTAAAATGGGGTTTGATAGAAGATGGGTCGAGTGGGTGATGCTATGTGTGAGATCAGTCTCGTACACAGTCCTTTTGAATGGTCAGACGCATGGTCACATTGTACCGGAACGTGGTATACGACAGGGTGATCCACTATTGCCTTTTCTATTTATTTTGTGTGATGAGGCATTGGTACATGTGATGAATAAGGAAGAGCTCGATGGTAAGATCACTGGGATGAAACTGTCTAAACACTGTCCTTCGGTACAACATCTCCTGTTTGCCGACGACAGTTTGTTTCTGTGTAAGGCTACCTTAAAGGAATGTTCTGAATTTCTTCATTGCTTAAACCTCTATGGTCTAGCCTCTGGTCAAGAGATAAACTTTCAAAAGTCATCAGTTACATTTGGTGGGAATATAGATCCGTGGATGAAAAGATTTCTGGATGCGAGGTTGGGTATAGAGCAGGAGGGGGGGGGGGGGGGGGGGGGCGGGCTGGATCCTACCTGGGATTGCATGAATGTTTTAGTAGTTCCAAGCTTGCATTGCTAGCTTTCATCACAGAGAAACTCCAGAACATACTTCATGGATGGTACGCAAAAAGCTTATCTTTGGGAGGGAAATAGGTACTCTTGAAATCCATAGCCATGGCCTTACCAGTATATGTTATGTCGTGCTTCCGATTGACGAAACATCAGTGTCAGAAATTAACGAGTGCAATGTCTAGCTTCTGGTGGAATGCGGTTAGCGATAAATCTAAGATCCATTGGACCTCGTGGAAATCTTTATGCAAATCAAAGAACATGGGCGGAATGGGGTTTAAGGATATTGAAGGTTTTAACCAGGCCCTGTTGGCGAAGCAGGCTTGGCGTCTTCTCAATGAAACGGATTCGCTACTCTCTAAGGTATACCGTGGATGCTACTATGCTAATAAAGGATTCATGGCAGCACACATGGATATTGTCCTCTCATATGCTTGGAGGTCCATCTTGTTTGGCAGAGAACTCTTAGGCAGGGGGTTAGGGAAAGCTATTGGTGATGGGAAAGATACTCATGTGTGGTCTGAAAAGTGGATTTTGGATAAAGAACCGAGAAGACCAACACCAAAACAGAGCTTATATGATATTGAGCTACGGGTAGCGGATTTGATTACTGAAGCTGGTACTTGGGATGTTGACAAAGTGAAAGAGTTGTTTCCGGAAACTGAGGTTCAATACATTTGTAATCTGCCGATTGGGAAGGTGAATGATAGATACATATGGGCTTATACGAAACATGGTTCTTACTCGGCAAGAGTGGATATAAGTTGTGGGAGAAGTGTCCATATCCTTTGACACCTCTAGATGATGAAAGGGTGAAACTCAAACGTTGTATATGGAAGCTGCAAGCTCCACCGAAAGTAAAGACTTTTTGGTGGAGAGAAGTATCTGGAGCTTTGGCTAAGTCTGATCGTTTACGGCCCAGAGGGATTAATATTGATGCACAATGCAAGATATGCCAGCATGATGTTGAATCTATTACTCATGTACTTTTCAAGTGTAATACAGCTAAGGAGATACTCTCTTTGACAAACATCCCGGCTCTGTTGGCAGGCTTTGGTTCTTCTCTTGAGGAAAATATGGCTCACCTGTTGCGATGTACAGAGGACACAACAGTTGAACCTGGCATTAGATCGCTTATTCCTTGGTCTTTGTAGAATATCTGGAAACACCGCAATAACATCATCTTGGGGAGTAAGGTTGAATCGGTTCATGTAGTGGTTAGTCGATTACAAGATGAGGCCCTGGCTTGGATTGCAGCGAACTAGTCTGTGGATGTAGACGAGGAATGAACAGAAATTGAAAGGACGGTCTCTCGTAGATGGGCACCTCCACCAAGCGGGACTATGAAATGCAACGTACATGCCCATTGGAGAAACGATACTTTTCATTCAGGTGGAGCGTGGCTGGTAAGGGATCACGAAGGCAGGGTATTGTTTCATGCACGAGATGCTTTTACAAACTCCCTGAATCGGATTGTGGCTGAGTTACGATGTATACGTTGATCTCTTGAAGCGTTGCGTGATTTGAGACTACAGGAGGTATGTATTGCGTCAGACTGCAGTATGGCTATAGATGCTTTGACTTCACCGTCTTCTTGGCCAAGGTACATTGCGCTGACAAGTCAGATTTTAGAGCTCAAGAGTTGCTTTGCGAATTGTGTATTTGAGGAGGAAGCTGTAGCTGGCAATTTTATCTCAAGAGACATCGTTCGAAGTGTTAATCGGTATGGTCAGTTTCAATCTTACCTCGCTTTGGAAGGTCCGACTTGGCTTCATGAACGCCTCCAACGTGAAGCCCAGTAGTACATCTGTAGATCTTTATGTAGGATTTGGTGTGCTACTTTCATTTGCTGTTTTTTGAATTTCTGTTTTGTATCTTGAACCTAGAGTTGTTTTATTCCAGACGTTAAAAAAAAAAAAAACTAGTTTGAGATTGACCAAAGATTTTATAATGTTTCTACACTAGATAGAATGTAGTTTCTGTAGTCAGGAAAAAAAATGTAGTTTCAGTCCCAAATATAAAAATTTAATATAGTGCAGTTAAACTACTTATCGTATCAAAAATAAAGTTATCTATTATGAATGTGAAGCATGTAAAACTGTTTGTTGTAAACTATTATAGATGGATAAATTGTAATAGTTTTCACTTTATAATTGTTAATAACTCAAAGGACAGAGAAAAAATAAATAATTTGGATTTAGTTAAACTCATCAAATACAAATACACCATGTTAAATTGATAAGAGTTGCTGCTCCGAAAACACCTAAACTAATTTAGAAATGGATAAATTTGTCAAATAGAAACTTGCTAATGTTAGAATTCATACGAGAATTGAACTATAACAATTTTTTTTGTCTCTAATCAAATTATCATTTAGTTATTATCATATAAGTACTTTAAAAAAAAATTAATTGTTGAACTCGAATTTTTATTATTTAAAATAGCGGTGGATCCAAAAATTATTTTTAGTAGAATCATAAAAAGGGATTATTTTTTCTTATTATAATAATATTAAATTAAATTTATTAATTTAAATTATTTAAAATAAAACCATATTTCATTAAAACGTATATGTATATACATATATTTATATATTTAAAATAATATTTTAAAAAAAAAATACATTTAGTTGTTACTACGTAAAATAAATAAAAAGCAAAAAATAATTTAAAATTAATGGTAAAAATAAAATAAATAAATAAAATATTTTGGAGATAATTAAACTAAAATACCTTTCATAAAATATGTATAATTATATAAGAAAAGGTGACATTATAAAATTCTAAGAAATAAAACAATTATTGTTATTATTATTTTCGTATAAATTAAAATAGCATAATTGTAGAATAGAAGGAAAAAAACAGATTTATAAAAATTGACAAAATATCAAATTAAAACTTTTAGGTCCAAATTCAAAAATAAATATCATAGGATAGCAGCAAAAATAAGTGATGTAACAAAAGTAATAGCAAAGAGAAAAATTGACATTTAATATTATTTATAAACATTATTTATAATTAATAAAAGTTATTTTTAATATATAATTTGATATGTGTAAAATTATTAGTTAAAATGTATTATAAAAATATTTAAGTTAGTTTATATTAAAATATTAATATTATATTAATGAAAAATTCATTAAATTTTTACTAATATAGACATAAAATTGAGAGATAATTCCTAAATTAAAATATACTAAAATAATATTATTATACTGGTGAGTAATTCAGTGGATTTTTCACCAATGTGAATATTTTTAGAGCATTTCCATTGAAAAGTTTTCATGAGATTCTCTCAACCATTAAAAAATTAATAAAATAAAATATAATAAAACAAACTAAGAAACTATAGATAGGAATTTCAAGAATATTAAAATATTATAAGAAACTTTCTATTAAAATATTATTATATTTTATTTTATTATATTTTATAGTGGGAGTTTCTCAAGAGAACCTCCTAATGAAGAGGTTCTCAAAGTTCTTATTAAGATTTATGTAATATATGTTATTATATAATTGATTTAATATTTTTTCAAAATTAAATTTTAATTTTTTAATTAAATGAAATTAATATTAATATTTTATTATTAAAAACCCTATAAAAAATTTTAACCATTAAAAATACTCTTACTTATTAAAAGTTAGGAAGAATTTATTTTTGGGTTTAAGAAAGTCTTGTTTTTATGAAATTGGAGCTTGATAATTACGAGAAAACTACATTATCGGTATGAGCGAATGATTGGCAAATAAAAAAATAATTTTAGATATTATAGTTGACCATTGTAAAAGATTATTTACATATTTTTTTGAGAAAGATGAAACTATTTGTAATTTATTTATAAAAAAAATTAGATCGTCGAAAATTTGATTAAGTCGTCGGAATGATGAACTAATCATTCGGTTTTCTCTAAAACTATTAATTGCCTTTTTATATGGTCATTTTAGATTAGTCATTTGTTTTTTAGGTTTTTTTACCAAAATTTATTCATTTACGTCAATTTTTTTATGAACTAATAAAAATTTTGTAGATCAATTTTAATTTAAACAGTTATTTTAGGAGTGATTAGCTCATTTTTCAGTATTAGCCACCAAATAAATTTAAAAAATAAAGGTGGCCCTTATAAAAGAATGAATATAAAGTTGAGTGGTGCGTAATCTAGATCTGTCCTTCTCATTTCTGAGAGCATTTTGGACCGATTTGATTTGAGTCACACATTTTGTATTCTGAAGTCTCTGTTACTGTCCCAAAATTTAAATAAAATTTATTTTATCCTAAATTCCCCTACAGATCCTTATCCTAATGAATAGTTCTAACGGGTGGCGATGCCTTATCCATTTATATCGGTTCGAATATGTTCGTATGTTGTACTCAAATGAATAGTTCTAACAGGTGGCAATGCCTTATCCATTGGAGATCCTGTGTCACAATTAATATATGATTGACAGCCAAATTTTCTCGTACACTTTTAGTAGTAAATCTATACTATTAAAATAGATAACTGTTTTTGAAAATAACCTTGTTTTTATGTCAAATATTACGATTTATGTCACTGATTTTATTTGTTTTTTTCTTTTTTTATTAAGAATATTATGGTATTTAAAAATTTAATAATACATTAATGATTTATGAAAGAGTAATAATACAGCATCCTGACGCGTGAAGAGTTTTCTTTATACAGAATATCCAATTGTGTCAAACCGTGTACAATCCTAACATAAAAACAAAACGAATCAAGCATTACTTTTTATTAAACATATCATCTCTAAATATTAGACAGAAGTGATCAATAACTACACAATACCAGTTATATGCATCTGGCTTTTTAGAAAAATGTATACATATCTAAGAAAACATTTCTGGAGAACAGAACCATGATAATATATAAACACTTTTGAAATATCTCCAGATTACTTCAAAATCCTGTTAATATACAAACCTATAGATATTTTTTAACCCGAACAATATACCCGGTTAATCAATATATGTATAATGCCGGTTTAGTATTTACTATTACTTTACATAACTTGAAGATATAACTAAACTGAAAAATAGAATTGATTCTCTAAATCGTAACAATATAAGCTTTTGGAAACCTATCATTTTTAAATACGGTCATTCTAACGTCAAAGCAATTTAATAGACACAATCTTAACAACAACTACATTTTAAAATCGGCACAATATCAGAATATACCATTTTCAAATCATTGAAAGCTTGACTATATTTCCATTTTGCGTACCAAATCTATAAAAAATCGCCAGAAGAAGACTATAATAACTACATTTTAAATTCATACCAAATCTATAACTTATTTATATTCTGAGATTATTTATCTTATATATCTACTCTAACAAATTCAACAATATTTGGAATATACTAGATTCTATGTCTTTCACGTCGACTTGGCCAACAAGATTTTCTATATCTTAACTGCTCTATTCGGTTTGTATATATAAGACATCGGTGATAAAGATTTTTCGACCCATAAGTTTCAGAAACCAAAAGCTCTCTATCCCAAACCTAACGATGAGTCAAAAGATTACTAACCTTGATGAAGTCAAACCCTTCAAAACAGGTTGGAGAATTCAGGTGAAGCTCATCCATCTGTGGAAACAATTCACTGCGTTTTCCGGTGAAACATTGGAAGCTGTTTTTCAGATCAAAAGGTCATATACGACATCTATATATATGTAATTGACAATATGCATAAACCGGGTAATATGTTCATACTAGTTTTGGTTTTTTCATTTAGGTATCAAAATCCATGGTAGCTGCAAAAAGCTTTTATGAATAAGTTTGAAAAGCTTTTGGTAGTGGGAGAATGGATGATAATTGCAAACTTTAATTTGACTAATGCATCTGGTCTTTATAGACCAACTGCTCATGTTTACAAGATGTCATTTTTAAACACTACCACCATTACTCGATGTGGCAAAAAGTGTTCCAACACCTTGATTTTGATGCGATTTTAGGAGGCAAACTTAAAACATGTTTCCTTATCGGTAAGTAATATTTATAAAATATGTTATATTCAGAATTTTGTATTAAGCTATTATGGTTGAGATCTAATTGAAATTTTTTGTTTTGTAAATGTTATTGGTCATGTTTTGGATGTTAGTGAAATCCAAAACATCCAATTCCAATGTGCAGGAAAAGAAAGAAAAAATTGGAGTTCACCCTAAGAGATATCAAGTAAGTTTATTCAGCAATCTATATTCATAAAAACCGCAAACTATACCTAAAAATGATGATTTATAACATTTAATGTTTTGAAAACTATAGTGATCAACGTGTTGCATGCTGTCTTTGGAGAAAATTTGTTGAAACTGTTCAAACAGCTTGTGAGAAGGCTGATAATGGGACTGTAATTTGTCTGGTTCGATTTGCTAAGATAGGAAGCTATCATGGTAAAACACTTTAATACATAACACATGCTTAAGTGATTTTGTAGAATACTTACATATATACTTAGTGGACAGGAGCGGTTCAGATTTCCAACGCATATGATGCATCCCTGGTTGTAATCGATCCTGAAATTGAAGAAGCAAAAGAGTTAAACCAAGCGTAAGTGATTATTATGTTTTACTTCATTGATAAATAAATATACTCACGCAGGATATTTGAACAGTTTACTAATGCTCTTTTCTGATATATAGGTTTAAGGATGATTGCCATTCTATCACAATTTTTGAAAATCCAGAAGAAAAGCAAGAACTACAAGTTAAGCGTGAGAAATGGTCAGAATATCTGTTCAAAACAATATATGAAGTATTGTGTGCTACACAAGTTTGACTTACATAATTTTTTATTATGTTGAATACTATTCCAACATTTCGATGAATTAAAATTGTTTATTTTTCATAGGTGGATAAGTGCAAAATTGTTTGTACTATAGATGCCATAGCTTCGAATACAAGGATGTAAAACGATGCCACAATGTTAATTCAAGATTCAAGAACTAGGGGGAAAAACAGACTCAAACCGAAAATCTTATAACATACATTTGGCTAATCGGAGTTTGACCCATTGTCCTACATATAAAGAACAGAAATATAAATAAAGGCAGATAAGATGATGTTTTGCAATGACTATATACAAGGGAATGTAACTAACAAAGAACTCAATTACATACTCTAAACATATAATTACTGATTACCTTGACAAAGAAAAGTAGATGGGTAATATCATATAGGTATAGTAGATAGCTAATAATTGTCTGGTTCTTGGTAATCTGATAACATTATCGAGCAGCTGTCATTTTAAAAACATTTAGAAACTAAGTCAATGACACAATTTTAAATCAAATAGACATGAAAAACAATAACCCATTTGAAAATAAATTGTCGAACATACATTTCTGTAGTCAGACATAGCAGCAGGAACCGGTGAAAGACGTTTTGTATAAGATGTAGAAAAGGTCTTTGCCTTTGGATTCAACTTGAACTCCTGTAAGTATGTAGTCAATGTTTTAAAGAGATAAATTTGATAAGTGAGTAACAGAAAAGAATAAAATGAACATCAGACTAATTTGACAGCATATACCAATAACTCTGAATGTGTTCTCAAAGAAGAAGGAATGTACAACATATCTTTAATACAGAACAATCAATCTAACATAACTGTAACTCAGGAATTACCTTTGCCTTTTTGAAGGCCTGGATAGGTACTGATTCATTAGGAGATGCCTCTAAACCCTGACACAAGTCTGAGGTTTCTTCAACGGTTGTACATTGTAAAGATAAATTATCATTGGACGAGTGCCTTTCATCAGCATCTTGAAAACCATTGTTGTCAGGAAATTCATGCCGATTATGAAGCAAATACTCTTTAAGAACCCCAACATTACAAATATCCTGCAGTATCACAATTTTTCAAAGAAAAAAAGTGAGGAGATAGTACATAAAAACAAATGAAGAGAGTAGGTTTTGAATCGTAGTTTGCTGCTTTCTGTTTTACCTTCAATGTCATGGCAATAGCTGAATTGTATCTGGCTGCACCTTCGTCGATTACTGACTCCAAATGTTTTCACAGTAAACCTTTGCATATCTTGAAAATGGCAAGTTAAATAGATACGAATTATACATCTGAAAAAAATATTGATTGTACTTTAACAATCTTTAAAAGGTCACCTTCAGTAACTTCTTCCTTTTGATTGTTCGTGTTGGATGAAATTCCAATTGGAAGAGTATCTTCTGGTTCCTTCGACTTAGAGCTTACAACTGAAAATTAGAACCACCAGCCTTAGAGCTTTGATATAATTAGAATACGCAACTACTCAGTAATTTGTGTATTGAACCAAAATTATGTTCAGAAATATGATTACAAATTATTAAGATAACAAAAACCGAAGAATTAAACAAACACTTATGCAGAAATTTTGACCCGAAATCGCGAAGGAGAAGTATTTTTACATCTATATTATGAACATCCAACTCGAAATTATAGAGATTTACTATATCCGACGGCTAAATCTGTTACCTGATTTTGTTTATTCAGGGTCGTTCTAATATCAGCAAATCAAATTAAAAAAATCAAGGAAAGGCTTATATTTACCTGAGATATGCCGGGAAACGCCGAGATATGTCGGAGAAATATACAGATCGGACAGAATATGGTAAGAACGAGGATCTGATATGCAAGAGATTCGAGAGAAGAATTTTTTTTTTTTGATGTCGGCAAAGAATGAAAATATCAGAAACCCTAAACGATATCTAGGCCGATTTTTGTGTTATTGGGCCATTTTAAAAACAAAATATTCATATATTGGGCCAACTAATTAATTATGGATCTCAAACAATATAATATCTATAGTTATATGTATGCAGATATACCGAGCTGCCAAAAAGGACAATGGTCCTAAAAACATTATTTTGGGCTGATTTATGGTTTTTAATATTGATTATTAATACTATAAATTATATAAAATAAAAAAATTAATACAATGTTAGCTGTTATTATTTTCTAAATCACATTAAGAAAATTTTAAAGTTAAAAATTAAAAGTTAGTATATTAGTATATTAATATTTTAAATTAATATTATGGGATTCTATTAATTGAAACATAAAAAGATATTGTGGCCCTCAAAATAAAAAATTTTTGAAAATGTTTAGTGTTGGAAATTTTCCTCTATTTTTAAAATAATCAAATAAAATATAAAGTCTTTATTTGTATTTCTTATCAATACAATTTTAAAAATTTTTTATAATTAATTTCTTTTTTGTTTTAAATATTTAATATATTAAAATTTTCATATTAAAAAAAAAACAAATTAGTAAGTTTATAAAAAAAAATTACATTATTGAATGTGTAAAACTATAAAAAAATCGTGTTGTTTACAAAAAAAACTACAAAATATCGTATAACATTAATTTTAAAGTGCCTAACCATAACTATTATAATAAAAACTAATTTACAAAAATAACAACAACCAAACAAAATAACGTGTATTAATTAAATTTACGTACTTATCTACTTTTTATAGACACATATAAAATGTGATACTCAATTTACTATATATCGTAAAATCATCACATTAATTTAATTTAAAAAAATTCAAAAGAAACATGAATCCGCGCTTTTATAGCGCGAATCAAAATCTAGTTTATATATTAAAAGCTGGCTCTCTACGTCTCGACAAGATCGGGTGTCATCAGGTGTGAATAGTGACATTTTAATAGACAATGCTTTACAAACAAATAGTGCGGAATAAGCAATACAAAATTATAGAAAAAAGTGAATACTGGATAGGAAGTTGTAGTTACTGAGAACTGATAACTAAGAAGCAAATTTTACATGCACCACACCATTATTTTTTTAAACAAAGGACTTTCTGTTTAAGTTACTGAGAATTGATAACTAAGAAGCAAATTTTACATGCACCACACCATTCTTTTTTAAACAAAAGACTTTATGTTTAAATGCATTAGGTTACAAGAATATGATTGTTTAAATCATTTAGTTTAGAAAAAAGACTGTAGAAGAAACATAGAAGATTATAGGAATATAATATAGAATGGATACATAATTAAGATAATAAAACTTCAAAAATGAAGATTCAATGGAAAATCTCAGAAGGTCCGCAAGTTCGACAATCTCTTCTACAATTCCTTTTTCTTCCCACTAAGGTCGATTACATTTTTTTTTTGACTTTTTGTGTTGGATTGATTAACCTTCCTTCTCTAGTCCTTTGAGAGGATACTTTTATCTCATTATCTGAAATCACTTCCGTAGTAAATCGAGTAAATTGGTAACTACCATTACAAGAAAACACCTAACTTAGGACAAATTTTAATGTCAAATGTTTGCCGTCGTAAATTTCTGTCTGTCTTACAACGGAAATAAAATTTCGACGTAAATTCGTCATAAATTTACGACAACAGAAATTTGACGTAAAATTGACTTATTTTTAAGTCAAATTTACATCCTTTTTTGGAATCCGTATTTTGCGTCGTAAATTCGATTTTAATTTACGACGATTTCACATCAAATACATTAGTTACAATAAACGATGAAGTAACATCGAATCAACGTTTTATTTGGTAGATAGACATGTTTTTTATAGTCTTATCCGTTTTTGCGACGTATTAAAATGTTGTACATTTGTCACTAATTCAATGTAAATTCGATGTTAAATAATTTGTTGTAAATTCGATGGATTATTTTGGTTGTTAATCCGTGTTATGTTCTAAATTTTTTCTATAAATACCCATTCAAATAAACGAAAGAAACACAAATCAAACAACAAAACACTTCTTTAGAAGAAGAAAAACGCAAATTTTTCATTTTCAAATATCTATATACGAATTACGAAGCTGAATGTATCAACATAAGGATGCCGAAGGAGTGGTGACGAAATAGTTTCAAAGCGCGGTGGAAATCTTCATGTATCAAGCAAGCCAACCACCTATAAACATGGAAAGCGGTAAGATGTTCTACCCCTGTCGGAAATGCATGAATAGAAAGTTTATCCATAGTGAAACAGCTTGGCGTCTTTTATTGAATATAGGTTTTAAAACGAATTATTTTATTTGGTATCAACACAGAGAAAGCCGTAGTGGGCATAATAAAAGAAGTAGTAGTAGTAGCAATTTCCATCATGAAAATGAATGGCTTGTTAATCATGATCAATTTGGCTATCACGAGAAGCATAGTTACCATGAGCATGATAGGATGCATGATATGATTACAGATGTGTTTCATGAAACAATAAGTAATTATCAGAATGTTGTTGTTGAGGAATCCAACTTAAATGCCAAACAATTTTATGATATGCTTGACGCAGCAAATCAGCCCCTCTACGATGGATGTAGAGAATGATTGTTAAATTATCATTGGCAACTAAGATGATGAACATTAAAACTGATTATAACTTAGCTGAGGTTTGAATGGATGATTGGGCGGATCTTTTTACCGGAGGATAGTTTGTCTGTTGAAAATTATTTTGAGATTCAGAGAATGCTTTCTATTGGTTTGCCTTCTAGGATGATTGATGTATGTGTTGATAACTGCATGCTTTTTTGGAAAGAATATGATAAACTGCAGGAGTGTTGTTTTTGTGGGAAACCAAGGTATAAGCCGCAAGGAAGTGGACGGACCAAAGTACCGTACCAAAGGATGTGGTATCTTCCTATAATGGAAAGGTTGCAACGTATGTTCAGTCTGAAAGAACAAGTTCTTCAATGCGATAGCATGCTAACCATTCACAGACATATGGGACTCTTCCTTCAAATACAAAGGCGTGGAAGCACATTAAGACGGTACATCCCCAGTTTGCTAGAAAAGCTTGAAATGTATACATTGCTATTTGCACAGATGGAATTAGTCCATTTGGTATGTCTGGTAGACAATACCTTGTGTGGCCGCTAATATTGACACCTTACAATCTCCCCTTCCCAAGTATGTGCATGCAAATAGAATTTCTTTTCTTGAGTATTTTGGTCTCATGTCCTAAGCATCAAAATTGGTCACTCGATGTATTTCTTCAGCCCCGGATTCATGAGTTGAAGCAATTGTGACAAAGTTAGTAAAGGATTTCTTCTCATCGGGGACCTTTGATGCAAGGTTAAATCAGACCAATATCGGCCTAATTCCAAAACATACCGCCCGAGAGAGATGACAGAGTTTAGACCAATAAGCCTATGTAACGTTAGTTACAAAGTTATATCAAAGATCGTGTGCAAAAGATTGAAGAAAGCCCTTCCAAAGCTGATCTCGCAGATACAATCAGATTTTTTCCTAAAAGACTCATCACAAGCGATATTCTACTGGCACAAGAAAATTTTCATGCATTACAAAGGAATCGGATATGCCAATTTTAATTCATAGCTTTAAAAATGGATATGAGCAAAGCTTACAACAGAGTAGAATGTGACTTCCTATGTAATTCCCCCTTCCCGTTTTCCACTGACCGACGAGTTGACTGGCCAACAATCAAACAAGAACATGACCGATCGGACCCAAGCAAGCCATACAAGAAGATTTTATCACAATACGAAAGCCAGAGAAAGTCCGGTTTGATTTAATGGCTCAAACCAAACCGTCCTTGACTCTGTTTACCTCGTTTCCACGACACAAGGCTTTTCAACCCGTATCGCTTCCACGAGTTATGTTTGGTTCGGACTAAACCATATATCATGGAATCATTATGGTTTAAGAATCTTAAATCTTACAAATTCATTCTTAATAATCCACAGGTTTTCTCAAATCATTTACGGATACCCTGAAAATCCAAAACCGAAGATAAACCAATAATTCATAAACAAACAATAGCCAAGCAATCCGAATCTGCTCCGAGATTCCTACGCGTCCGCCGAGCTATGCCAAATCTGAAAACACATAAAAGAGTCTAATGAGTAATATAAGATTACCCAGTAAGACGGCTCCCAACTAACAGGCTGCTAATAATCTAAAAAATCCCGTCCAAACCCAAAATAACAATCAAAGATAACAGCAAAGCAAAATAGTTGATCACGTGCTACGAAGACATGATGAGCTCCACAACACACAAGCATTCAATTAACAACACATATCATCAACAAAGGAAATCGAGAACACTGTGGCACATGCCCTCGATTAGACTCGATCTAACTAATCCATTGATGCACCGTACGAGCTATCTACGAATCCTCTCCACCATACTCCAGTGATGCATAGTATGAGCTTGCATGTGTTGACTGACCTGGTTCACATTAAAACAAAGATCAGGTCTAGTTATGATTAAGTAGATTAATTTACCTACAAGTCGATAATATTGGCCAATGTCTTCAAATGGCTCATCTTCTTTACTTCCTTTGGGAGAGATATATGTTATCTTGTGAGCAACACACTTCAATTCCTAGGAAATACTTAAGCTCAGTAAGATCTTTAATATCAAATATAAATTGAAGGAAATATTTGGTTGATTGGATACCTTATTTATTGGCCCCTTAATTGATGAGATCATCTACATAGATAAGGACAACAACAATACCTTTACAGCTTGGTAGGGAAAAAAGTGTGGTCTTATTCTGAATTCTTGAAACCATGGTCTTTGAGTGTTGTGCTAAACTTGTGGTACCAAGCTCTTAGTGACTTCTTTATACCATCAATTACTTTCTTAAGCCTTAATACCTTCCTTAGATCAATGGTGTCTTCAAGACCATGTGAAGGAGTCATATACACTTCATCCTCAAGTTCTCCTTGTAGAAAAGCATTCTTGACATCAATCTGCCACAACTCCAAAGATAGTTAGCCAGTGAGAGTATAACCCTTACCGTGAGTAGCTTGACCACATGAAAAAATATATCCCTATAATCATCTTCATAATTCTGAATGAAACCTCTAGCCAACAAGAGAGCCTTGTATCGTTCAATATCTCTATTTCTCTTGTATTTAATGGTGAAGACACACTTGGATCTCACTGCCCCTTTTCTGTAAGGATGATTAGTCTCATACCAAGTTTGGTTCATTCCATAGCTCTTACTTCATCACTCACTACATTTCTCCATTCCTTAATTTTATTGGCTTTTCATAGTTTAGAGGTATCTGGTCCAACTCAACTTTGCCAAAGAATGCTTGATGATTAGTAGGCAATAGGGCATGAGAACAAACAACTTGAATTGGATGAGACATGACTTGGTGGTTATAGTACACTATATTGTTTACTTAATCATATGGTTTCCTAATCTTGTACTCTTTCTTAGTGTATGAGCAACCTATTCAACAATCTCTTCTACTTGTTCATGATGGATATACTCCTTTTCTTCCATGTCCAAGTCCTCTTGGTTTTAGGGCTGAGATAATTTTGGTTCTTCTTCATGAGTATGGATGTGATCTTGTGGACTGGTTGCTACTGACTCCTCAACACTAATAGGGTTGTTGGGTGAGATTTCTTCCCCATCCTTTGTCTTAGAGGTTCTTGGTTTACAAGATGATCAAGAAGAAGTTGTAGGCTAGTGTCAATATCAAATGGTGAACTAGATAAATCCTTCAAGCCATCCAAATCCTTTTTGTCATGGTATCTTTTTCCTTCAAGGAACTTGACATCACAAGATAAAAAGTGCGGCTGTTGATAGGATCATAACACTTGTATCCCTTTTGAGTTGTTGAGTATCCAAGGAACATACATCAAGTGCTCTTGACCTCTAGCTTGTTTCTTTATCCATAATGCACCATTGGAAAGCAAACACATCTAAACACACATAAGTGATAAATAGAAGGTTTAAATTTGATAAGTACCTCAAAAGGAGAAGAGTCATTCATAACTTTGGTTGGTATGCGGTTGATTAGGTAGCATGAGGCCAAGACTACATCTCCCTAAAACCTCTTTGGTACAATGGTGTGAAACATCATTTATCTTGCTACTTTGATGTGATGGCTATTCTTCATTTCAGCCACTCCATTTTGTTGTGGTGTGTAAGGATACCTTGTTTGGTGTGTGATTCCATGCTTAGCTAAGTGCTCCTTGAATCTATAACTTTTCTATTCACCTCCATAATCTGATCTAAATAATTTGATATTAGCATTGAATTGGTTAGTCACATAAGTTTGGAAGTTAATAAATGCTTTAAATACACAATCCTTAGAAGGGAGTAAAGTAACACCAATATACTTAGATTTTTCATTTATGAAGGTCACAAAATACGTGTTACTATCCCTAGACATGTAATGTGACGTCTAAACATCCGAGTGAACTAAATTAAAGCAATGCTCATAAGTGGTAGATAATTTAGGGAAAACATTCTTACAATGTTTGTCAATGACACAAGCCTCACAATTAGAGTAATGAAAAGAAACATTAGGCAACATCAATTTAGGGCACAAGCATTAGAATGACCTAATATATAATGCCATATAACATTTGCATTAACCATAAAACAATAACTAAAGAAAGATACATTTGGATTGTGTGGAGATGTTTTCTCAAGAACATATAGTAGTTCATCTTTGGTTTCACCTCTTCTAGTACTTTCTCATTATCAATGTCTTGAAAATGAACATCACTAGGACCAAAGATAGCATAGCAAATTAGATTTTTAGATGCCCTCTTAACCGAGACTAGATTAGCGGTGAATTTAGGCACAAAAAATGATTTTGAATCCTTGTTAAATAGTTTCAAATTCCCAATACCTTCTACTGGAATTCCATCACCATTAGCTATAATCACATTTTCTATATCAGATTCTACGTTGCTAAGAACATTAGGGTTGTTAATCATATGATGAAAAGCACCCGAGTCTATAACAAGAGAACTACTAGGTTTGTGAGAAAATAATGTGATACCAGATTCCTTTGAGGCATATGCCTTGATGAGAAAGTACAAGTCACTTTTCTTCACAGACTCCACAAAAGCATTCATGGCCATTTTTTCTTGTGTTGATAAAACAGCTTGTCTAAGATCATATGTGGGTTCATGAGAGATATTGGCTCTTGGATCCTTCAACTTGTTTATTTTGAGATGTAGATAAAGAATCTAACACTTGTCCATGATATGTTATTTCCTCTTGCAATGGTCACAAACCCAAGACTTCCTTTCTTCATGCTTTTATGTTCTCTTCCTGTCCATGAGAAGTTCTCTTTTCTCACCAAAGAGTCCAATGGAACCTTGTTCCTTTTGGATCCGAAAGCAAACCTCTTCAAGGCTAAGAAGCTTGTCTTCTCTCAAAATATGCTTGATGAGGTCATTATAGGCTGAGTTAAAAGTGAGAAGAAGCCCAAAAACACTGTCTTGTTCACACCTCTCATTTAGCACCTTAGGATCCATAGTGTTTGGATTTAGCATCTCAAGTTTATACCACAAAAATTAAAACTTAACAAAAATGCTTGGTGAACTCCATATCAGCTTGGCTTAGATCATTGATAGTCTTCTTAACTTCAAAGACACAACTCAGTTAGAAACATTACCATACACATTCTTGAAAGTTTTCCATAGTGTTTTAAAGGTTTCACCGTGAAACTTTCACGATATGAGTAAGCTTCAAGAATGGATGGTTCAAAAAAGTTTTTATCGTTCTAATAAAGACTTATGTTGAATATTTTAGTTTTCTTGAATATTGATTAGGTTTTAGATGCGGATTGTAAAACTTTTAAGTTGAAAATTTAATAAAATATTTTAGTTTAAATAATTAATGTTGAGGATAATGTAGCTGTAGTTGAGTATTATATTTAGGATCCGAAAGGATTAGATGTAGAAAGGATAATACTTATTTTTAATATAAGGCACTTCATGAATTTGATCAGTTTCGTACTTGCATCTTATTTTTGAAAATTTCCCTATATATGTTAAAGAACATATATCTTGGGTATAAAAAAGATCCAGGCAACGACAAAACGTTTATATGAAATGTAATATTGGCTAATGAATACCACATCGAGCCAATCCACGATTAGTTAAAAAAACCTTCTCAATTTTTGCTGTTTCCTATGATAATACACACACACACATTCCGGAAGCTGTGATGCAGAACAAAAGAAGCTTTAACAGCTGTAAAGATTTACACACATCGAGTTTCAGTTAATCAACAAATAACAAGAAAAAGGGTGAAAAGGTTGAAACCTTTCGTCTTTTTCCTTCAAAAAAATACTACATTTATTTTTATTCTCCTTAATGGATTGTACATCTGATCTCAAGTAGTTTCAAGTGGTTGGTCCCTTTCCCTTTTCTCGTCCCGATCGAGTTTCTTCTCCTATCTCCAGATTTTTGTCTGAAGGATCTCAAAAAGGTCTTTCCTTTTTCTTCTACCTAGGGATGTAAGTTGCTAGCTTTCTTCCATAAATCTGAATCTTTTTTCGATTGGAACAGTCAAATATCCGCATCTTGTTGGTCGAATCGATGTCTTTGTCTTGAGAAGTTCTGTAGTTCTGGTTTGTTCGAATCAATTCAGACCCCTTTTGTCTTGGTCTCTGTCCTAGAGTAGTTCTTAGTTGATTTGGTCAATTGTGAATCATTATGAGGTAGAATTGTGTAGGATTCTGATTGGTTCAAACTTGCTTCTTTGCAGAAAGATATGGGGACATACCTAAGTTCTCCCAAAACTGATAAGTTATCAGAAGAAGGTGAGAATGATAAGCTCAGATATGGTGTATCGTCGATGCAAGGTTGGCGCGCCACCATGGAAGATGCGGTGAGTCTAACATCAACATAGAGGGGACAACTCCTTGTTGATCATATTAAACTTCTAAGAGTTGTGTAATCTTGGTTTTATTTCCCTGACTGCTCATGTCTCTTTTGATTGTAACTGGTTTAATTTTGCCAGCATGCTGCAATTCTTGATCTTGATGATAAGACATCGTTCTTCGGTGTGTACGATGGCCATGGAGGTAATGAACTACTTCATCTACTTCTAAATCATAATCTAGTTTATGGTGAATTCTTATTTTAGAGTCCCTGTAAGATGTGTTACAAATAAGACACAAGAAGTTTTTCCTGAGGTGCTTGAGCGTTGTAACGATTTAGAAACTGTTGTTGATACATCTGTGTATATATTCTCGATGCTATGCTCTTTTCATTCTTTTGAATATGGAACTCATACACTCATGTTTACTAAGTGGTGTAGGTAAAGTTGTGGCAAAGTTCTGTGCCAAGTATCTACACCAGCAGGTTCTAAGTAATGAAGCATATGGAGCTGGAGACATAGAAACATCTCTTCAAAGAGCATTTTTTAGGTATTGCTTTCTCTTCCGCATTTTTTTTGTATATCTAATTCACTTTTACAGCTAAAGAGAGTTTCTACTTAAATCTGTTCCTATTGTAGAATGGATGACATGATGCAAGGACAGAGAGGATGGCGAGAGTTAGCTGTACTCGGTGACAAGATGAATAAATTTAGCGGCATGATTGAAGGATTTATATGGTCACCAAGAAGCGGTGACACCAATAGCCAACCTGATAATTGGCCTCTTGAGGATGTAAATAGCTTTTATGTTTGCTATATCTTAATCTGATTGGGACCTCTTGAAGGTTTTTAAAATTCGTGCCTTTGTTTTTTGTACAGGGTCCTCATTCTGATTTCACTGGACCTAATTCCGGGTGTACAGCATGTGTAGCTCTTATAAAAGACAAGAAGCTTTTTGTTGCAAATGCCGGTGACTCACGTTGTGTGATATCAAGGAAAGGTCAGGCTTACAATCTTTCTAAAGATCACAAGCCTGATCTTGAAGCTGAAAAGGAAAGGATATTAAAAGCAGGTGGCTTTATTCATGCTGGAAGAATCAATGGAAGCTTGAATCTGACAAGAGCCATCGGTAAGCTTTTCATATTATTCCGACACTTCCATTAGAGCTTCTTTATCTGATTTTAAATATTGTTTCTGCATCTTTACAGGTGACATGGAATTCAAGCAGAATAAGTTCTTACCAGCTGAGAAGCAAATGGTTACTGCTAATCCAGATATAAACACTGTAAGAATCTGACTGACTTTTGCGCTTGAATATATTTTTTATATAAGCTGATATGTTATTGTTTTCTCTCCTCAGCTTGACCTATGTGATGATGATGATTTTCTTGTTGTTGCATGTGATGGAATCTGGTAAACAAAAAAAAAATCTCTAAATGTTTCATTTTGTACATATGAGTTAGTTTCTTGATGATGGATTTGATTTTATCTATTCTTCCTCAGGGATTGTATGTCAAGCCAGGAACTAGTGGATTTTATCCATGAGCAGTTAAAATCTGTAAGTTAATCTGTTTCATTCGCCTCTCTTTATTGCAGATTTGTTTTTTTACTGAATGGGGTCTGTGACATTTGCAATAATTTTTTAGGAAACAAAACTATCGACTGTATGTGAAAAAGTTGTTGATAGATGTCTGGCCCCAGACACTGCGAGTGGTGAAGGTTGTGACAATATGACCATCATATTGGTTCAGTTCAAGAAGCCATCCGAGACTGAACCAGAAGAAGAAACCAAACCTGAATCAAGCCAGGACGAGCCGAGCTCATCAAGCTAAATGGTCCTGAAAAGAGCCAAGAGGGAGATTTGAAAATCTTATATCATTATCATTGACTTTGGTTCAACAATGTAAAAATGCTTTTTGAGTGGCTTAGGAATTCAGGTCTTTTCCTCAGTTTCCACAGCTTCTCTTTTACTCTGGTTCTATCGGTTCCTGTAATCAAAAACGACTTTGTATGTCTTGTGATTTATGGGAAAATGTTGTTAGGATATTTTCATATTCTGATGTACACAAAACTATTAATGAGGAGGATTCACACAAATAGTTCATGCTTCTTCTAAATCTTAGCCTCTTTCACTTTGTATCGTTTAAGTTTAGAGAAAAGATAGTTTGGTAAATCAGACCGAGAGACGGTAACAAAAATCTTTAATGTAAAATTTTAACTTTTTGTAAGAAAAACATTTTAGACTTCGTTTTGCAAGAAGTTTCGGATGATAGGTTTCTGGCAATCTTGATGAATAAAATTGAATTGAATTGAATTATAAAATAGTAGCGAGGAGGCGAGACCAACAAAGATCTCTAAGCTAACAAGATGTAATCATAAAAAACTGAAAGAAAAAGCTTTTCTGTAACAAAAAGCTTATTCATAAAGAAAGCAAAACCCCACATGGTTCCAAATTAGAACCAAGCCCATAGGCCAATAACAAGACCTAAAACAGCAAAGCCACCACCAATCCTAGCTGAGCCACTAGTAGGAGCTGGAGCCACGGCTGGACCATCTTCAAACTCAACCGGAGAAGGAGCCGGAGAGAAAGCTTTGTGACGAGGACTGACCACGACGAGGCTCAGCTTCTGACCTTTCGCACAGTGACCATCGGCTCCACTAATGAAGTAAAATGGACCGGACCTGTCCAATTTCACCTTGGTCTCTCCATCGGTGTAGTTAGCCAAAGGGTTCGTGGTATTGCAGCTCTTGTAAGCTTCTTTTGTTACTTGCAAAACAGAGTCTTTACCAGCTTCGTACCGGAAAACTGAAAAAGAACCAAGTTTTGTGTCAGAAACAGAGTATTAAAGAAAAATCAGAAGCTGAGGATAAGAAAACAGAGTATTAAAATGGTGGGTACCGATAAAGTCGCCAACTTTGAAGCGAGCCTTTTGAGCCCATTCCGTGAATGAGTAAGAAGAGGAAGGAGGGATTTTCCAGTCACCGGATTTTCCACCGACGGTGACTTCATTTGCAGCTGCGAGAGAGCATAATAAGATGAAGGAGAAAGAGAAGATGATAGCCACATGGGATGAAAAAGAAGCCATAGATGCAGAATCGAACAGAGTATTTAGAAATCGTTACTATTAGAAAAAGGAAAAATAGAAAGTTTAGTCGTTGGATTTACTGTTACGAATGTGGTGGAGATGTTTGTTGATACTCAAAGAGGTTCTTGTGATGATTTATAGTAGTGAAATTCGAAAACTAGCCGTTAGATTAATTTCGGATGTACCAGAAGCGACTAGCCGTTTGTATTTTTTTCTGTTTAATTAAAAGGGTAAAATGTAAAAAATGTTACTGTAGCCGTTGGGAAGCTGCCGTGATGTAACGGTTACATAAATTTTGAAAAATCCGAAATTGTTACTGACATATTTGTGTCAGCCACAAGTCATGAGTGTTTCTCGTGTTTTCGCTTTGATAAAAATAGTAATTTTCAGGAGAAATAAACGAAGTAATAGAAGTATGCATGATAAGATAGACAAGAATAGTTCAAAAAAGGATATACAAGAATCGTACTTATAGTAATAAGAAGAATGAGTCATTGGTATGGGGGATGCGTATCCTATTTCGTAATGGTGATGTACTGCCTTTATTGGTATAATGAAAGTTCAAGATACTATCGGATACGATGTTGCTTAACACACAAGGGTACAAGGACTGAACAAGATGTGACGTGGAGTGCAAGGAAGCAATCGGAACAAGATATGACGTGATATACAAGGAAGCAATCGGAAGTTGGAAATAGAAGATTTGGAAATATTCTATATCACGGAAATATAGAAGATTTCCTTAGAAGATATCCTCCAAGATTGACTGCATATATATAGAGATGAGCCGACTTGGATTAGGGTCAAGCTTGCTAAGAGAAAAAAAAGAGTTAGTGTGTTTAACGCAATTGAGATTGTGTGTTTTCGGTGAGTGAATAAAAGAGAGAAGTGCAACTGCTGTTGTACGGTAAGTTTGGGTAGATTAGGATTTGGTCAGTAGCGTTTCACAAGTTGTGAAGACGTGTTAATCTGATTGAACAAGATTACTGTGTAATTTGTTCAAGTGAATTCTAATAAAAGTTTGGTTTCTGATTTAGTCTGAGTCAACATCTCGAATTCATATCTTCTGCTATTTCATTTGGTATCAGAGCAGGCAATCTATCTTACATGTTGAGATCTTGGAGAAGATATGGAGACAAAGGATCTGTTGGCGGTTTTGAAACCCATCATGCTGGATGAACATAAATTTGGTCACTGGAAAGTCAGAATGAGACATATTATACGATCTATTGACGAGACTGCATGGCATGCTGTCGAGCATGGTTGGGAAGAACCAAAGGAGATACTGGAAGATAAAAGCAAGGTTCGAAAACCTCTTGAAAAATGGTCTGAGGAGGAAAGAAAGACTTCAAAGTACAACTCCAAGGCGATATCCACCATCATGTCAGCTGTGAACGCTGAGCAGTTTAAAATAATTCAAGGTTGTGAATCAGCCAAGGAAGCGTGGGACACACTGGTTAATCATTTCAAAGGAGATGCAAGTGTAAAAAGAACACGTCTCGATTTCCTAGCTTCTCAATTCGAGAATCTCAAAATGGAGGAAAACGAAACAATAGGCAGTTTTACAGCAAAACTCAACACAATTGCCAATGAAGCTTCAGTTCTTGGCAAGAAGTATAATGAAAAGAAGCTGGTTAAGAAACTCATCAGATGTCTTCCTGCAAAGTTCTCAGCTCAGAAAGCAATTCTACAATGCTCGATGAATACATACGAGATGAAGTTTGATAAATTAGTAGGGATGCTGAAATCTCAAGAAATGGAAGTAACGGGTGATCAGACTAAACAAAGTCAGGAAATAGCTTTCAATGCTCAACTTGATAATGATAGGATCAATAAACTGGAGGAAAATATGGGACTAATAGCTAAGAATTTCAACAAGATGTTCAAAAGAATTGAAAAAGGTCAGAACAAGACTTTCAACCGATTTCAAAAGAATGAGTTGGATAGGAATGCAAACCGAAACTTCAGAACTGAAGGTGAGAGATCATTAAGGAAAAAGGAGATGCAGTGTCATGAATGTGAAGGGTTTGGTCACTTCAGAAACGAATGTCCTTTGGTGAAGAGAAAGGAACTTAAATGCAGCGAATGCAGAGGCATTGGACATACTAAACCTGAATGTCCAAGTACAATCAAAGGAAAAGAAAAATCCTTCTTATACTTCAGTGACACTGATTCTGAAGAAGAAGAAGATGATGGAGATTGCATGCTGAATTTCGTGGCATTGGTATCTCAAGACAAAGGAGTAATCGATACCAGTGATTCAGACTCAGAGGAAGAAGTGGATGTTGAAAAAGAGTATCAGACTCTATATGAGAACTGGACTAAGCTGAGCCATGAGAATCTCTCACTTCTTAAAGAAAAAGCTATGTTGAAAGCTCAGGTTAACATTCTTCAAATGGAATTGACACCTCCTGGAAACAAGTTACCTACCATTGAGGAAGTAAGTGAAGGTGAAGATCAGCTTGAACAAGAACTCACCAAGGAAAGAGAGAGGAATAAAACTCTTGTAAGCAAAATTGAAAAATTGCAAGCGACTATTATGCAAGAACAGGACAAGAACAGATGACTTGAGCAGAATCTGACTGAGAATCACAAAAAAATCAGGATGCTAAGTAAAGGAACAAAAAGTTTAGATCAGATTCTTGCCATGGGACAACCTCCAAAAGTCAACTGGGGTCTTGGATACCAAGGAGGAGCAGAGTCAAGTCTGACAGAAGGAAAGATTAACTTTGTACAAGCTACACAGAAGATCACAGAACCGCAGGAAGGTAAAAACAATCAAGTATACACTGATATTACCAAGATTCGAAGGGAATGTTTTGTTTGCGGTAAACTGGTCACAAGAAGGCGATGTGCTGGAATTACTGGAACAAAATAGCGGCAGCTTGGAAGTCTAACAAGTGCTACAATGAACCAAAACAGTTTGGTATGGTGTGGATAGCCAAGGCTGATCTGTATCCAGGATACATGATTAAAACCATTCCTACAAAACCTATTGTTGCTGATATGGTCTGCAATCTCTCCATGATGAGTAATGTCGCATATACTTCTATAGAGAATGAAACAAAGGAGTCATGGTACTTTGACAGTGGCTGTTCAAGACATATGACTGGGAGAAACGATGTTCTTGATGAGATAACTCCAGTTAAAGGAGGTAATGTAACATTTGGAGATGGAGGAAAAGGTAAGATAGCTGGAGTAGGAAAAATGTTCTCTGATGGAAAACCACAGTTGGAAAATGTTTATTTGGTCAAAGGACTGTAAGGAAATCTGATCAGTATTTCGCAACTATGTGATGAGGGATTAAAAGTGATGTTCACCAAGGTTGACTGTCAAGCAATAGATGAGGTTGGAACTGTTGTACTTATGGGGTTTCGATCAGGAAACAATTGCTATATGTGAGAAGCAACTAACAATTGTTTAAGCTCAACAGAGTCACAATTGGACTTATGGCATAAGAAACTAGGACACATGAGTGTAAATGGTCTCAGTCGTCTGATCAGTGTTGAAGTAGTCAGAGGAGTGCCGAAGCTTGAAGCATCAACCACTACCGTGTGTAAGGCATGTTGTCAAGGAAAACAAGTGAAAGTTCAACACAAGCAGTTTACTGAAATAAGATCAAAGAAGGTACTGGAGTTAATACACATTGATCTTATGGGACCAGTAAACCTAGAAAGCATTACAGGCAAGAAGTATATTTTTGTACTCGTTGATGACTTTTCAAGATTCACATGGGTAAGGTTCTTGAGAGAGAAGTCAGAAGCTGCTGACAGCTTTAAGATACTGGCCCTGGAGTTGAAAAACGAGAAAGGAGGTATAATACAGATCAAAAGTGATCACGGAGGAGAGTTTCAAAGTGTAACCTTCAAAAAGTTCTGCGAATCTCAAGGGATACGTGATAGGTGTCAGGTTTTATCCTATATCTAACTGCAAGTGCACAGTTCAGTAGTCGTAGTATATAGGTATCGAATCCACAAGGACTCCGTATTCAATAGCTCAAGAACAGGAAATTAAACTAGGAAGAAAGCAATATGATTGAATTAAAAGCAATGCGAGAAAGTAAACAGAAAGCAGAGATTATTGGTTGTGAAAGCAAGTTATTAAAAGCGCTAAGTCTAGGGCGTTCTCAGGAAATCAGACAAGCAGACAGTTCATTCAGCAAGGATCTAATTAAGCACAGTTCTAGAACTCAAATCACAGATATAGAATTAACCAAATTCCTTTGCGATAATTCTCTAAGTCTAAGTGCAGCAAACCAAACTTTCGTTTGCGAGAACTAACAGATTAAACTAGCATTAATTCCAAGTTTGATATGTTCACAATTATCCTAAACCAAACTTTCGTTTGCGAGAAGTTTAATTGCTCAACCTAATCAGTTCAGATTCCTAAACCCCACTTCCGTGACGTATTTAGCAACCTAAGATCTAGATTCTAATTGATCAGGTTAGAACTAGCTTTAAGCACAATTAGATTGAAGAACAGATATAGTTATGAATCCTTAACTGAATTTAACAAGTCTAGCAAGTCATGAAATCCTATGTGAGAAACCCTAAACCTAACAAGGAATCTACTCAGACATAGATAATGAAAACATAATCATATGATGAATAAATTGCATAGAAGATAAATAATAAAAGGGGTTCGAAATCTTCTCCAAATACATATGAAGTATAGGTTCAGATCAGCCCCAAAAGCTCTAAAAATCCTCTGCTCTTAATTATGAAAGCGTAAGTAAATAAAACACCAAAAACTTAATTATATAGGTCTAATCTCGGCCAGGGGCTTCTTTGTAAATATCAGGAACTTCTGAATCAGAGTGCAATATCTTGACTCTTCATAAACCGCCGAGTTTCGGCCCATCTCGCTGGTGCAACGATCGATGCTAGAGTGCAACGATCGACGCATTCCTCTGTTTTGGACAGTGAACTCTATCTCTCGGCCAAACACTCCAAAAATCTCCAAAAAGTGCCATAATCACCAAGTATGCTCTAAACCTGATTATACCTGTAAAAGACTCTAAAAGAACACAAAAGACACTAAAACACACTTATATCATGGTCTAAAACTAGTAAAAACCATGATATATCAATACGACATCAATATTCAGCTCCAAGAACACCCCAACAAAACGGAGTTGTTGAGAGGAAGAATAGGACTCTTCAAGAAATGGCAAGAGCAATGCTTCATGGGAATGAGATAGCTCCTAGATTTTGGGCAGAGGCTGTGAATACTGCTTGTTATATCATTAACAGAGTATATGTTAAGCCAGGTACAAAGACAACGCCGTATGAAATTTGGAAGGGAAAGACACCAAACTTGAGTTACTTTCATGTGTTTGGATGTGTCTGTTACATCTTGAATGACAAGGACCAACTGGGTAAGTTTGATTCTAAAAGTGATGAAGGAATCTTCCTGGGCTATGCAAACAACAATACAGCTTTTAGAGTGTACAATAGAAGGACTCATATGATAAGTGAGCCAGTGAACGTTGTGTTTGATGACCGGAGCAAGTATTATGTTGAAGAACTGACTCACGAACCTGACCAAGAAAAGAATTCAACAGAGATTGAAGTACCAAGACAGTCTCAGCTTGAGGATGTCATGGCAGAAACTAGTCAGAATCCACGGAGGACCGGTTTTGGACAAGTTAATCGAGATCACTCTAAAGGAGATGTTATAGGTGACATACAAGAAGGAAGACAAACCCGAAATAGGAAGATTGACTTCAAAGAGATGGTCAAGTTAGCATGTTTTATCTCGTTCATTGAACCCAAGAACATACACGAAGTTGTGCATGATGAGTACTGGATGCATGTTATGCATGAAGAGCTTGAGCAGTTTACTAGGCTGGATGTGTGGGACTTGGTAACATGTCCTGAAGGAGTGAATGTAGTTGGGACTAAATGGGTGTACAAAAACAAAATCGATGAAGATGGTAATGTGGTCAGAAACAAAGCCAGACTTGTAGCTCAAGGTTACTCACAAATTGAAGGAGTAGATTTCGATGAGACATTTTCACCTGTAGCCAGAATTGAATCAATCTGACTGCTTTTTGGAATAGCATGTTACCTCAAGATCAAATTGTATCAGATGGATGTTAAAAGTGCCTTTCTGAATGCGATGCTACAGGAAGAAGTGTATGTAGCACATCCTAAAGGATTTGAAGATCCAAAGTTTCCGAATCATGTCTATAAACTCAAGAGAGCTCTCCATGGGTTAAAACAGGCTCCACGAGCATGGTATGAGAGATTAACTCAGTTTCTTCTCAAAAGAGACTTTAAGAGGGGAAATGTAGATAAAACCTTGTTTATTCTGGATAACAAACAAGGGATGCTCATAGTTCAAATATATGTGGATGACATTATCTTTGGAGCAACTCAAGAAGTGTTGATGAATGAGTTTGTTGGAACAATGACTCGTGAATTTGAAATGAGTATGGTTGGTGAACTTAACTACTTTCTTGGACTTCAAGTCAAACAGTCGGAAGAAGGGATTTTTGTGTGTCAAAGTACTTATGCTAGAAATCTGGTCAGGAGATTTGAGATGGAGACATCCAAGGTAGCTAGAACTCCTATGAGCACAACGAGTAAGCTCTCTAGAGATGAAGATGGACAGAAGGTTGACGAACGACAATACAGAGCAATGATCGGCAGCTTGCTTTACTTAACCGCATCTAGACCAGACATATGTTTCAGTGTCGGAGTATGTGCTCGATATCAGGCCAGTCCAAGAATGTCACATCTACTGGCTGTAAAACGAATCAATAAGTACATTCGAGGAACGTTGAACTATGGTTTGAATTACACATTGGAAACTAACACAAATCTTGCAGGGTTTTGTGATGCAGACTGGGCAAGATGTCTAGACGACCGGAAAAGCACATCTTGAGGCTGTTTCTATCTTGGAAACAACATGGTTTCATGGCATAGTAAGAAGCAAAATTGTGTGTCACTTTCCACTGCGGAAGCTGAGTACATTGCACTTGGAAGTTGTTGCACTCAACTTCTATGGATGAAACAAATGCTACATGAATATGGTATCATTACTGAATCCTTCTTAGTACACTGTGATAATAAGAGTGCAATAGACATATCTACAAATCCTGTGCAGCATTCTAGAACAAAACATGTAGACATTCGACATCATTTTGTTAGGGAACTAGTTGAGGAGAAACTAGCTATCATAAAACATGTTGCTGATATTTTCACAAAACCTTTGGATTTCAATAGCTTTTTGTATCTGCGAAAGGCTCTTGGAGTCTGTGAGTTTTAATCATTATGCAAAGCATTTGTGAGTATGACAGATCATAGAAAAGGTGGGGAACATGAATTAAGATCATACTCATCATAAACAAGAGAAGAGAGACTAATCAATAGTATATACCCCATGGAACATGTACTATTAATTGACCGCTCAGAATGATAAGCACTCTCTTTGAGATAGGCTGCTAAAACAGTTTACACTTAAATGAGATCATTGTTTTGACTGAGTACTAAGATTTGATCACCTATTGGTAAGAGGAAGATAGCAAATCATCTGAGTGAAAGAGTATAAGTTAGATGATTCTAATGAGATATTCAAACGTATACCACAATCATTATAAAAAAAAAAATAATGTCTCTTGGATGAAAGCACCTCAGCTGAGGAAAGCTGTCTAAACAATTGGTTGTGGATACAAGAAATCTGTTTTTCTATGGATGAAAGCACCTCGGCTGAGGAAAGCTGTCCAATGCTTGTATACTTACTCTAGCATACTCCACTCATGAATGACTTGTTATACTCCTTCGATGTCTAAAAATTATTGTGTGATCTGGTCTTAGTAGTGTCTCTTAAAAGTATGAGAAATCAGTGGATGGATAATGCTCACTGATTAGATAAAATGAAAGCATCTTGGCTAAGAAAAGCTGTATGTTATGTCTCTCTATGCTATCAATATGTGAGTTAGAATCTATGTGGGTACACACACTTTCTATGATTATGACATACTTCAGATCATTTCAGCTCATATGTACATATTTCTTTCATGAATTAATTAATCAAGAGTAAGTGTCTTTCAGAGCAAAATGGCGAATTGATTAGCAAGGGTCACTCTTAGTTCCTACATGGATAATCAATGTTGCGGTTATGTATCTAAGTTTTGCAGACAAATGATTTGGGCCGGGCCTAATTTACCTTGACTGGAATACACCCCTTTGACTTTTGGGCCAGTATTTGATATGTTTCAGCTGTTCTAACGACTAAAAGCCCAGCAAGGCCTTCTAGGTTTTCTTGTCTTGTTTCGATTTCAGGTTCAAAAGGAAGAGAGGGAACTCTAGCTTGAGTAACGCAGCCGTCCTTGTGTCTCTCTGACCTAACTCTCTCAGCCCTAACCAGCAGCTTCACGATGTCGACACCTCCGCGCCGTTCAACTCGATCTCAGACAACCAAGATGATGATGGATGCTTTTGAAGCGGAGCGACGCCGTAACCGTGCAAATAGGACTCTTGTTGCAGCATTGATTGTGGATCTCTCGTCGTCTATCACCTCACAAGGATCTCGGAGATCGGTCCAACAATTGCTCCTCCGTGATGTTGATTTCTCCGATGACTCACAGTCGCATACAGGCTCAGAGCATCACTCTTCTCGGTTGCATGCAGGCTCAGAACATCAATCCTCTCGGTCTCATCGCTCCAGAAAAGAGCCAGCCAAGACTCACCGCTCCGGAAAAGAACCAGCGCCGCCATCCTCTGAGACTGACAATTCTGATTCGGATGATGATGAATTTGTGCCTCAACACAAGCAACCTTATTGCAAATTTGAAGACCATTACCTAGCACTCGGATCTGTTCTTCAAATATCCGGAGTTAGATCGCCTAAGCAGTGAACCTCTCAGCTACCGTCACTCTTCAAGTCTCGCAAAAAAACGGTATGTGTCGTTGAAATCCCGAGCCTTCCTTGATCAGAAACTGCTTGATTTAGAAGATTCCAAGCTTAGTGAAGTGAGAGTATTCATTGAGAAAGCTGGGTTGATTTATACGGTCTTGCATGTATCGCCTTACTATCCGCGTCTGGTCAAGGAATTCTTAGCTAATTTGGGTGATTCAGAAGTGCAAGACAGATGCAGACTAGTGTATGTCAGAGGTAAAGCTTATGACTTTACTCCGGATCTTATTAATCGGATGTTCTTCACATCGGACACCAAGCATCCTACCGATTGGGACGAAGAAGACATCGATAAAGCAGTCTCAGTTCTTACTGGTGGACGACGCAAAAGGTGGGAAGGAGTTTTGTCAAAGCATCTGCTTCCGAAGTTTCAAGTTCTATACAAGTTGTGTTATTCTAATTGGATTCCGAGTTCAAACACAACAACGATGGTCCGAGAGAGGCTTCGATTTCTGTACATGCTTCACCAAGGAAAACCTTTCAACTTTGGTTGCTTGGTGTATGATTAGATCATGGACATGGCACAGTCACCACAAGCTGATAAGAAGATCATATTTCCGAATTTGATCTTTCAGATAATGTACTTCCAGAGGGACATCAATGTTACAGCTGGAGATGGTGTACCGGTGGGCTTCCCTCTTAATATTACTCTGGATCCTAAGGCTGGTCGTGGCTCTGACAATGAAGAAGAAGGACAAGCTACTGATCTTGAAAGGGACATTGAAAACTTCATCCGAGGCTTGCGCTACATTCAAAGTCGTATTCGCAGTATGTTTTCTCAGTTCTTTTCTTCTACCCGTGTGATATTCTTGAACTTGTTTCTTTGTATAAAATGTGTGACAATCTCAGGGGGAGAATACCCACAATATACAAAGAAGACATGATCTGGCGAGTATGACACAGACGATGAGGAGAGCACGGAGGTCGAGCGAGATGATTAAGATCACTCTTTGCTATGTTGATTCAGTTTCGGTGCTTTGTGTGGTTTAAGACTAATTTCATGGATCATCAATGTCATTGTGTGAGATATTGGTTGCGTATATGCTGTGTTTGCTCTAAGTTGAACAAATGAGATGATGCACACATTTAGACAAAGAGGGGGAGAATGAAAGTTCAAGATACTATCGGATACGATGTTGCTTAACACACAAGGGTACAAGGACTGAACAATATGCGACGTGGAGTGCAAGGAAGCAATCGGAACAAGATATGACGTGATATACAAGGAAGCAATCGGAAGTTGGAAATAGAAGATTTGGAAATATTCTATATCACGGAAATATAGAAGATTTCCTTAGAAGATATTCTCCAAGATTGACTGCATATATATATAGAGATGAGCCGACTTAGATTAGGGTCAAGCTTGCTAAGAGAAAAAAAAGAGTTAGTGTGTTTAACGCAATTGAGATTATGTGTTTTCGGTGAGTGAATAAAAGAGAGAAGTTCAACTGCTGTTGTACGGTAAGTTTGGGTAGATTATGATTTGGTTAGTAGCATTTCACAAGTTGTGAAGACGTGTTAATCTGATTGAACAAGATTACTGTGTAATTTATTCAAGTGAATTCTAATAAAAGTTTGGTTTCTGATTTAGTCTGAGTCAACATCTCGAATTCATATCTTCTGCTATTTTATATAAGAGTAAGACTATAGGGGATACATATCCCACATGTCCCTATGTTTTCGACACATACGTATATTTGGCTGTTGGTCCAATGTATAACACCAAACCTTATTAGCTGAGTTTAAGCTTACGATGATACCGATTTAATTACTTTTCAAATCGGGCTTTTCAATTACAATAGATTTAGATCTTGAATATTTGAAACAATGATTGATCCCAAAAATTATCAACCCTATGACTAACCCATTAACTGGACTGATGTCAAGTTTGGTGTTAAGTTTGCCAAAAGTTGCTGGAACCTGGCCTGTCATCCATTAATAAATAACTGCAAGCCATTAGATCTTGACAAAGGAGATAAAAAATGAATTTATAAATTAGTCTATAACGAGATAGACTTAAGCAGTTAGCGTTTGAGTTCTTCCCTCGTTTTGGGAACTTGCTATTATGATGTTAACATCTTGTGTATAAGTTTTGAGGAGGAGAAGGGGATAAGTAATATTAAATATTGGGTGAGTGTGTGTGTTATAACATTTATGATTTACATCCAATGAATATGAAAAAAATACCAAATAAATTTTGAACTATTCAGATATAGTCAAAAAATACTTTAACTAAAGAGTTTACCAAAATAAACATAAAATAAAAGTTGATTTCTCCAAAAAAAACTGATCAAAATCAAAAACCAAGTCAAACTCAAACTGAAAACCAAAATAAGATTAAACCGGGGAAATAAACTGAACCGGAATAAATCATTGCAATCTCGTGGTTAACCGATAATTTATTCGGGTTCAGTTTATTTTCCCGGTTTAATCTTACTTTGGTTTTCGGTTTGAGTTTTACTTGATTTTTAATTCTGATCAGTAGCTAATTATCTTGGTTATCTACAGAACTAATTAGTTAAACCGAAAATAAGAGATATTTTGATTTGGGAAATTGAGATGTGGATAATAATAATGGATGGTACAGACATACTTTATTAGCATATACATATACTCCAATCCACATTATATCCCCGTGTATACATCCTTTGGAATCCCTCATCAATGTCGGGGCTAAGGCAAGTGCGTCATCTCTCACTATTCAATTTCTGCATATTTACATACATGAATGTTGATTGATTCTTTATTTGTCTTTATACGAAAAAAGATTGGATGGCAAGATCGCAATTGTAACCGGCGGAGCCAGCGGGATCGGAGCCGAAGCGGCTAGGCTATTCACTGACCACGGAGCTAAAGTGGTCATAGTCGACGTACAAGAGGAGCTAGGTCAAAACGTCGTTGCTTCAATAGGGGAAGACAGAGCCAGTTTCTACCGTTGCGATATAACAGAGGAGACGGAAGTGGAGAACGCCGTTAAGTTCACCGTCGAAAAGCACGGAAAGCTAGACGTTCTGTTCAGCAACGCCGGCGTCTTAGATCCGCGGGTAAGCATCCTCGAATTGGATCTTGAACGGTTTGAGCGCATAATGACGGTTAACGTTCGCGGCGCGGCTGCGTTTATCAAACACACGGCACGTGTGATGGTGGAGAAAGGTACACGTGGGTCAATCGTGTGTACGAGGAGCGTCTCGTCGGAGATCGGTGGTAGTGGACGTCACGGATACACGGCATCTAAACACGGACTTCTCGGGCTGATAAGATCGGCGTGTGGAGAGCTGGGGAAGTACGGGATTAGAGTCAACGGTGTCGCACCATACGCACTGGCGACGCCGATGACTAGCCATGACGAGGAAACGGCGAAGCAGGTGGAGGAAGAATTTGGGGCCAAGGGGATTCTCAAGGGTGTGGTGCTTAACGCTCGTCACGTGGCACAAGTGGCTCTGTTCTTAGCTTCTGATGATTCAGTTTATATCAGTGGTCAGAATTTGGCGGTGGATGGAGGTTATAGTGTGTGTCGTTAAGCCAATGTGAGTGGGGAAAGGATTAAATAAACCTCTTTTCTGTCATCAAATAATAATGAAACCTCTCTAACGAATAAAATAGGGACTTTTTTGCATTTCCTTCCTTTTTCTTTTGTAATAAAGTGCTATGAATAAATAACTATATATTATCTAAATAAACTATGAGGGTGGGAGAAGAATTCGGAAAGTAACCCTGAGTGGCACAAGACAAACTTCAGCTTCCCAAACACAAAGATGGAATCGGATTTCGTGACTTGCCTAAATTCAATGATGCTTTGTTGGCAAAGCAAGTAAGTATGTAGAGTTCTCAAACATCCTAACACTTTGTTGGCAAGATTATTCAAAGCTAAATATTACGAAGACACTTTGGTTTTAGAAGCTCGGCTTCAACGTCTACAATCGTATGGTTGGTCATCCATTTTTCGTCGGGTTGAATCTTCTAAAAAAAAGGATGCGATACAATATAGAAAGTGGCGATTCTATAAGGGTTTTCGAACACAATTGGCTTCCCACAACTTGATGAGGACATCAGTTTGGCCGACACTGAGTTGGATGAACAAGACGGACCAGGTTCTACCAAGAAGCTGACCGACCTGTTCCCGACCATGCGAGATGTACCAAGGACGCGTTCGGGACAGCGACAGATACATGCCGAATTCAACAATGCCATGGAGCAGTTGATCTCGAGGATAAATCTAGAAGACATCACGACCCAGCTAGGCCATCTCGACCAAGGAAAACCTGTCCTGAACCAGTTGGCCCGGAGGTTGATCCATACCGAAGCTGACGGCCCATTTGAGCAGACCACGTCCTGGCCCATACTCCGGACGCACGGACCAACCATGATCTTCTGCATCGAGCCAGAAGATTCTTCGACCGGTCTGCCTCTGGGATAAAGATCATACTCTTTTTCCCTTGTGAAGTTTTATCCCAAATGGGTTTTCTTCACAAGGTTTTTAACGAGGTGATCCGAGGCCCATTCATTAGGGAGACATACCAGCCTCTTATCTATTTTCGACCAAGACTTTCCTTTTTCGTTTTTAAGTCTTATCTCTCTTATTTTTCTACTGACTTTCGATGGCCTATGTTTCTTTTGGCCCATTTGTTTCCAGTTGTATTACTTAAACACTTTTTTGGTTTTATGAAACATTAAGCAAGTTTAAACCAGGAAAAACCCTAAGGTTTCTCGATCTATCTCTTTCTCTGCGCGGCTGCCCCTTAGAAGAGTAGGTTTCTTGGCTTTTTCCTGCTGCCTCGATCATCGCTCAATCATCCCTTGACGAGAAGAGAGTGCCATCGGCCAGCTTCTCGTCCCATTCGATCACCACCCGCGCTAGCTGTCCACTCTCGGCCGGCCAACAACCATTCTCGGTCCATCTCTCTCTCTACCATCCACACCATCTCACATCATCTGGTATCAGAGCTAAAAGCTCCTGACCAGTCAGGTTATCTCTCTCCTTTACTCAGTTTTAGTCTTGTTGCTTGCTGCCCTTCTTTTTCAAAACCGAAAACTCAAAAAAATAGAGAGAAGCTAGGTTGTTAGTGATTTGTTTAATCTGGATATTAGTTTGGATTACTAGAAGTTGCTGTTTGAATACTGCTGCATTGTTTTGCTCCTGTTTTGCTTAAATTAATCTGAGAACTCAAGAGAATTTGGTTAGAATTGTTTTGTTCCTGCTGAACATTTGCTGCCGTGAGTTAGAGAGAGAGCTAGGGTTCCTTGATTTTTTCTTTGCGGTTTAATTGATATGAACTTGGTTTAATTTTGGTTAATCTCTTTCATTAAATCATGGTTTAGCTCTTTCCTTTTATAGTTCTTTAGTTTAAAAAAAAAAAAAATTCGGTTGGTAGGATTTTAAAAAGAAAACCGGCTGCTTTGCTCTTTGCTCGTCTTGATTGTGCTTGAGTATTGCGGCATGTTTGCTTGGTTACTAATCTGATTTAAGTGAGATTTTCATTCATGTTTTGTTTTAGTGTTTACTTTCAGTCAGTGTTCGAAAACGCGGTCTCCGCGGCCGCGTAGTCGCCGGCGAGGCGCTCGGCGGCCCGGAGCCGCCGCGATTATGAGCTACTCGGTGAAAAAATCGGCAGCTTCAATTTTTTTTTTTGATTTGGCTTGTTTTTTTCTTAAGAAATCTAATATATATGCTTAGATCTATCGATTCTGATTGAAAACAATCTAAAATAAAAGAAAAAAGTGAAAAAACGAAGAAAACCAGTTAAAAGAATGGCGGCCACTCTGTTTTTTCGTTTTAGGGTTGCAGGAAGAGGAAGATGACGCCTGTAAATTTATCATTCTGCCCTTCATTAAAGAGAATTCTGAAAAATCTAACAAAAATACATCTGTTGGGCTTCGAACTCAGGCCTATTGGACAAGAACTAGCGTCCTAAACCACTAGGCTAGCTATACTCTTGTGTCCATTATTAACAAATATAATATATATACATAAAACTGGATATATGTTCTAAAATTCCGCCCGCTTAATCCCCGATTAATCTCCAATTTTCTTACTAGGCACTAGGCCCAACCCAACCGCCCGACTAACGCCTAGCGAGTTTTCGAACATTGCTTTCAGTTCATTAGTCAAAAAAAAGATTTTTCATTGCCTTGTTCTCTTTCCGATTGGTTTACATTTGTTCGTTTCCTTTTGTTCTGCTCATTTCTCTTCTTTGGTGCGTTTGATCTATTTGTTTAAGTGCGCAGAGAGTAATGGCAGACGAACAAAACCAGTAAGGCGCTCCAACTGGCCTCACTCAGATCCTAGCTGCTATCCAGACGATTGGAGCCCGACTGGACCGTTTGGAGCGTCCCGGCGATCATCAGCTTCGGCCGGAAGATCAGCAACCTCGGCCCGGCGTCTTTCAGCCTCGGACAGGAGAGCGGCCACACGGAACAGAGGCCCCACGTCCTCAGAACTACCAGCAACGTCGGCTAGACCAGCACCATGGACGAGTTGAGCGACCCGGACGCTTCCAGGACTTCCGACTGAACGATTTGGACGATGATACGGACGAGTTTGAGGATGGACACCACTGGCCTCGACCACCACACCAGCGTGACCCTATTCACAGAGGGCGCATACGAGAACAGGAGGTACAACGTCCTTATCCTAATGATATCAAACTAAAGCCACCTAGTTTTGCAGGAAAAGTGTACCCGGAGGCATATCTAGACTGGGAGCGGAGGATGGAGCACATCTTCGACCATTACGGATATCCCGAAGCCAGGAAGATATCTTTAGCAGTGGCTCAGTTCACAAGACATGCACTATCATGGTGGGATCGGGACGCTGCGGAGCGAAGTCGCCATCGGTACGAACCGATCGCTACGTGGACTGACATGAAGTTCCAGTTAAGGCGAAGGTATGTTCCTGCCCATTTCCACGGAGATTTGCAGAAACGTTTTCGTAAGTATATGCAGGGAACTAAGACGGTGGAAGAGTACTTCGAGGAGTTCGAGCAATTGCGGAATAGGCTTGAGCTAGACGACTCATAAGAGACTCTGATGGCCCAATTCGTGGACGGACTGAACGAGAGGATCGCTAGAAAGTTAGAAATTCACCCTTATCACGATATGCCCGAGTTGTTGCACTTGTATACAAGTTGAGCATCACAACAAACGGAAGTCCGCCTAGGACCAACACGCCTTGGACTGCACCAGCTTCACGGCCCGTTGACAAAGGTAAGTCGGTTGAGGTCGATTCCAGGTTCAAGAAGCCGACCATTGAGACGTCAAAGCCCAACCGACCAGACCCAGGTAAGTCTACTAGTACGTCCCGTTCTAGAGACATCACATGTTTTAAGTGTCAGGGTAAAGGACATATGTCTCGAGACTGCCTAAACCGGAGAGTCATGATCTTGAACAAAGCCGGTGAGTACGAGTCTCAGGATGAATAGGAGGATGAATACATGGAGGAACTCGACACAGGGACGCCCATAGAGTATCCTGACTCTGGAGAGCTATTAGTGATCAGGAGAGCTCTCAGTGCGCTTGTTGATCCCGAGACGGTTCAACGCGAGAACATCTTCTACACTCGTTGTACCGTGAACAGCAAGGTATGTAGTCTTATTATTGATGGTGGGTCTTGTACTAACGTGGCCAGCAGGAACATGGTTGATAAGCTCGGTCTGCAAGTGACTAAGCACCCGCGACCGTACCGACTTCGGTGGCTGAACGATGACACGGAGATCCGGATCGCAGATCAAGTAACCATACCTTTCAGCATTGGGCGATATCACGACCAGGTAGTATGCGACGTGGTTCCTATGCAGGTTGGACACTTATTGCTCGGCCGACCGTGGCAGTTTGACAAGGAGTGCTTGCACAACGGGCGTACCAATCACTACTCGTTCATGCACGACAAGCGAAAGTATCAGCTCGCGCCTCTTACACCGCAGGAAGTGCATGAGATGCAACTACACCTTGCCAAGGATAAGAAGAAACGTAAGACCAACTTAATTATTTCTTCACATTCTGTTTCTAGAGCTATTGATCAGAACACACAGGTGTTACTAATGGTCTTCAAGGAGGTTTTACATTCGTGTTCAGACGATGTTGAGCTTCCCCGGGAAGTTGTTTCTTTGTTGGACAAGTTTAAAGTTGTCTTTCCGGACGAGATACCAGCCGGTCTACCGCCCCTACGAGGCATTGAGCATCAGATCGATATCGTGCCAGGAGCGGCTCTGCCCAACCGGCCTGCATATAGGGTGAACCCGACCAAGGCCAAGGAGATGGAGAAACAAGTGCAGGACCTCATGTCCAAGGGTTACATTCGCGAGAGTCTCAGCCCGTGTGCGGTACCAGTCTTGTTGGTTCCTAAGAAAGACGGGTCTTGGAGGATGTGTGTCGACTGTCGGGCCATCAACAACATCACCATCAAGTACCGACATCCCATACCACGGCTGGACGATATGTTGGACGAGCTACACGGAGCGACCGTGTTCTCTAAGATCGATCTACGCAGTGGGTACCATCAGGTTCGAATGAAGGAAGGCGACGAGTGGAAGACGGCTTTCAAGACTAAGCAGGGCCTCTACGAGTGGTTGGTCATGCAATTTGGCCTTACCAATGCGCCCAGTACGTTCATGCGCCTCATGAACCAGGTCTTGAGGGCCTACATCAGTAAGTTTGTCGTTGTTTACTTCGATGATATTTTGATCTATAGTCGCTGTTTTGCTGATCATCTGGTGCACCTTGAGAAAGTAATAGATACTCTTCGAAAGGAGGGTCTTTATGCGAACCTCAAGAAGTGCACCTTCTGCACTGATAAGCTTGTCTTTTTAGGTTTTGTTGTGAGTTCGCAGGGCTTACAGGTTGACCAAGAAAAGATCAAAGCTATTGAGGAGTGGCCGACCCCGACCACGATCGGCCATGTCAGGAGTTTCCACGGTTTAGCCAGCTTCTATAGACGGTTTGTGAAGGATTTTAGCACAGTGGCCGCCCCACTCACAGCCGTGATCAAGAAGGACGTTCCGTTCAAATGGAGCCAGTCGCAGGAGGCCGCATTTCAGAAACTCAAGGATTTGTTAACCCATGCTCCTATTTTGGTTTTGCCTAATTTTGATAAGACGTTTGAGATTGAGTGTGATGCTTCAGGTTTAGGGATTGGAGCTGTTCTGACGCAAGGTGGGCGACCGGTCGCCTACTTCAACGAGAAGTTGAGTGGAGCCACGCTCAACTACCCTAGTTACGACAAGGAGTTGTATGCGTTGGTTAGATCCTTGGAGACTTGGCAGCATTACTTGCTGGCCAAGGAGTTTGTTATTCACACCGACCACGAGACACTCAAGTATGTGAGAGGACAGACAAATCTGAAGAGGAGGCACGCTAAGTGGCTTGAGTTCGTGAAGACCTTTCCGTACATCATCAAGTACAAGAAAGGAAAGGAGAACATGGTAGCTGAAGCATTGTCCAGGAGATACACACTGATCAGCATCATGGAGGCCAAAGTCTTGGGGTTTGAACTCATTAAAGAGGATTATTATACTGACCCTGATTTTGGTGAAATTTTTCAGGAATGTATCAAGGGACCGAAAGGAGCTTTCTACTTGCATAACGGCTTCCTGTAGGGGGGCACGCAGCTGTGCATTCCTCATGGGTCGATGAGGGAGCTCCTGATCCGAGAATCCCATGGAGGAGGACTGATGGGACACTTTGGCGTGGACAAGAAACTGAGTGTCCTAGTAGAGCACTTCTATTGGCCACATCAGAAGCGAGACACGGAGCGTTTCTGCTCCAAGTGCATCACATGCCTTAAGTCCAAGTCCAGGTCACATCCTCACGGTCTTTACTTACCTTTGCCTATACATAATCGACCATGGGTCGATATTTCTATGGATTTTGTGCTTGGTTTACCTAAGATCAGGAACAAGGATGCGATCTTCGTTGTTGTCGACCGGTTTTCAAAGATGGCTCACTTCATACCGTGTGCCAAGACGAATGATGCGACCCAAACAGCCGATCTCTTCTTCAAATAAGTGGTCAGATTGCACGGACTGCCATGGACCATCGTCTCGGACCATGACCCGACCTTCCTAGGTCACTTTTGGAGGACGTTGTGGAAGAAGCTTGGTACCAAGCTACTGTTCTCGACCACTTATCATCCACAGACTGATGGACAGACCGAGGTCGTGAACCAGACTCTCTCATCCCTCTTAAGGGCCACGATTGTTAAAATTTTATCACATTGGTTGGATTGCATTCCTTTTGTTGAGTTTGCTTATAATGGTGCCAAACACTCTGCTACTAAGATGTCTCCTTTTGAGGTTGTTTATGGATTTAAGCCAGATACGCCACTTGATCTGAAGCCACTGCCAGCATTGGAGTTCATCAATCTTGATGGAGAGCACAAGGCTGAGGCCGTTGCCAAGCTACACCAGGCGGTTAAGGAGAACATCGAGAAGAGGATGGAACAGTACAAGAAGCAAGCCGACAAACACAGGAAGGAGATTGACATTAGGCCAGGCGACTGGGTTTGGGTGCACATGCGACCCGAACGGTTCAGAAACAAGAGGAAGTCCAAGCTTGCTCCATGAGGAGATGGACCATTCCGGGTCCTAAATAAGATCAACGACAACGCCTACCAATTGGAACTCCCAGATGAGATGAGCATATCGTCGAGTTTTAATGTTGCTGATTTGTCTCCTTATTGTGCAGGTAATACTGTTCTGAGGCCAGAACCTCTTCAAGAGGGAGGGAATGATGAGGACATCAGCTTGGCCGACACTTAGTTGGACGAACAAGACGGACCAGGTTCTACCAAGAAGCTGACCGACCTGTTCCCGACCATGCGAGATGTACCAAGGACGCGTTCGGGACAGCGACAGATACATGCCGAATTCAACAATACCATGGAGCAGTTGATCTCGAGGACAAGCCTAGAAGACATCACGACCCAGCTAGGCCATCTCGACCAAGGAAAACCTGTCCTGAACCAGTTGGCCCGGAGGTTGATCCATACCGAAGCTGACGGCCCATTTGAGCAGACCACGCCCTGGCCCATACTCCAGACTCACGGACCGACCATGATCTTCTGCATCGAGCCAGATGATTCTTCGACCGGTCTGTCTCTGGGATAAAGATCATACTCTTTTTCCCTTGTGAAGTTTTGTCCCAAATGGGTTTTCTTCACAAGGTTTTTAACGAGGTGATCTGAGGCCCATTCATTAGAGAGACAGACCGGCCTCTTATCTATTTTCGCCCAAGACTTTCCTTTTTCGTTTTTAAGTCTTATCTCTCTTATTTTTCTACTGACTTTCGATGGCCTATGTTTCTTTTGGCCCATTTGTTTCCAGTTGTATTACTTAAACACTTTTTTGGTTTTATGAAACATTAAGCAAGTTTAAACCAGGAAAAACCCTAAGGTTTCTCGATCTATCTCTTTCTCTGCGCGGCTGCCCCTTAGAAGAGTAGGTTTCTTGGATTTTTCTTGCTGCCTCTATCATCCTAAGTGTTCCACAGATTCAGTAGCGCATAAACCATCGCTCAATCATCCCTTGACGAGAAGAGAGTGCCATCGGCCAGCTTCTCGTCCCATTCGATCACCACCCGCGCTAGCTGTCCACTCTCGGCCGGCCAGCAACCATTCTCGGTCCATCTCTCTCTCTACCATCCACACCATCTCACATCATCTGGTATCAGAGCTAAAAGCTCCTGACCAGTCAGGTTATCTCTCTCCTTTACTCAGTTTTAGTCTTGTTGCTTGCTGCCCTTCTTTTTCAAAACCGAAAACTAAAAAAAATAGAGAGAAGCTAGGTTGTTAGTGATTTATTTTATCTGGATTTTAGTTTGGATTACTAGAAGTTGCTGTTTGAATACTGCTGCATTGTTTTGCTCCTGTTGTGCTTAAATTAATCTGAGAACTCAAGAGAATTTGGTTAGAATTGTTTTGCTCCTACTGAACATTTGCTGCCGTGAGTTAGAGAGAGAGCTACGGTTCCTTGATTTTTTCTTTGCGGTTTAATTGATCTGAACTTGGTTTAATTTTGGTTAATCTCTTTCATTAAATCATGGTTTAGCTCTTTCCTTCTATAGTTCTTTAGTTTAAAAAAAAAAAAAATTCGGTTGGTAGGATTTTAAAAAGAAAACCGGCTGCTTTGCTCTTTGCTCGTCTTGATTGTGCTTGAGTATTGCGGCATGTTTGCTTGGTTACTAATCTGATTTAAGTGAGCTTTTCATTCTTGTTTTGTTTTAGTGTTTACTTTCAGTTCATTAGTCAAAAAAAAAGATTTTTCATTGCCTTGTTCTCTTTCCGATTGGTTTACATTTGTTCGTTTCCTTTTGTTCTGCTCGTTTCTCTTCTTTGGTGCGTTTGATCTGTTTGTTTAAGTGCGCAGAGAGTAATGGCAGACGAACAAAACCAGTAAGGCGCTCCAACTGACCTCACTCAGATCCTAGCTGCTATCCAAACGATTGGAGCCTGACTGGACCGTTTGGAGCGTCCCGACGATCATCAGCCTCGGCCGGAAAATCAGCAACCTCGGCCCGGCATCTTTCAGCCTCGGACAGGAGAGCGTCCACACGGACCAGAGGCCCCACATCCTCAGAACTACCAGCAACGTCGGCTAGACCAACACCATGGACGAGTTGAGCGACCCGGATGCTTCCAGGACTTCCGAATGGACGATTTGGACGATGATACAGACGAGTTTGAGGATGGACACCACTGGCCTCGACCACCACACCAGCGTGACCCTATTCACAGAGGGCGCATACGAGAACAGGAGGTACAACGTCCTTATCCTAATGATATCAAACTAAAGCCGCCTAGTTTTGCAGGAAAAGTGTACCGGAGGCATATCTAGACTGGGAGCGGAGGATGGAGCACATCTTCGACCATTACGGATATCCCGAAGCCAGGAAGATATCTTTAGCAGTGGCTCAGTTCACAGGACATGCACTATCATGGTGGGATCGGGACGCTGCGGAGCGAAGGCGCCATCGGTACGAACCGATCGCTACGTGGACTGACATGAAGTTCCAGTTAAGGCGAAGGTATGTTCTTGCCCATTTCCACAGAGATTTGCAGAAACGTTTTCGTAAGTTGATGCAGGGAACTATGACGGTGGAAGAGTACTTCGAGGAGTTCGAGCAATTGCGGAATAGGCTTGAGCTAGACGACTCAGAAGAGACTTTGATGGCCCAATTCGTGGACGGACTGAACGATAAGATCACTAGAAAGGTAGAAATTCACCCTTATCACGATATACCCGAGTTGTTGCACTTGTGTATACAGGTTGAGCATCACAACAATTGGAAGTCCGCGACCGATGCATCCGATGATTATGTCTGAGTAGTTTACCTGTTAGGTTTAGGGATTCTCATTAGGGATTTCATGGAGTTATAGTTTAATCAATCTGTGGGGATTCATATCTGCTAGTTCTTCATCTAGGATTGTTCTTAATGCTTAATCTGAAGTAACTATCCAGATTTATGATGTTAGGTGGATTGATGCAGGGGTTAATTAGCTAGAAAGAACCTAGATGAGCAATTGAATTACTCGCAAAGGAATTTGGTTTAATTGAATTGTGAACATATCGAACTTGATCTTAAAGCTAGTTTAATCTGTTAGTAATTGCAAAGGAATTTGGATTGCTGCACTTAGACTTAGAGAATTCTCCCAACGACAGTTGGTTAATTCTCTATCTGTGTTTTGAGTTCTAGAACAGTTCCTAATTAGATCCCGCTTGATTGATTGCCTGTGTTCCTGATTTCCTGAGAACTCCCTAGACTTAACGCCTTCGCTTCCTTGCTTACAAACCACTCTTGCTGATTGATTTACTTTTCTGCTTTGCTTTTAGTTTCTCATTGCTTTTCACCTAGTTTAATCTTTACTGTTCATAATCTATCGTTGACCGGAGTCTCTGTGGATTCGATACCCTAAGTACTACAACTACATCACTGTGCACTTGCAGTTAGAATATGGATTAATTCTTGACCTATCAATTTTTTGGCGCCGTTGCCGGGGACTCTTTTGAGTCTTCAATAGATTTGAACTTAGGGTTTGGACTAGGTTTTTCGTTTTTGTTTACTAATTTTTTCTTTTCTTCTTGTTCTTGCGTTTCAGGTACGCCTGTAATCGCTCTGCATCGATCGACACGGTCCTGTGTGTCGATCGTCACATCTTCGCACTTGCATCGATCGACAGTGCTGTGCATCGATCAACACTACGCGTGAGATGATGGGAATGATGGAACGGATGTTGGAAAATCAGCGGAATAACTCATTCGGTAGAGACTATGGTTCTTATTCATTCAGCAGAGATTATGAATCTTCTGTTGGGATAGTGTCCTGAAATCACACTTGTACTCACTCCTGATGATAGTTCTGTGTCGAGATCAGACATTCGTATAATACTGGGCGGTTGCAATGCTTTGCTAGAAGCCTCTTGCAGTCTGTAAGTTGTAGACTTACTGCCAGTATTATATGATCCTATAGGGTCACACACCTAAGCAAACTGGAAGCTAAAATATGGGGAATGATCATTATGGTAATGATCGTATTGATGTGTATTGGATACACATCAATGTTGAGTTTCGAACAGTGTGTCGATCGACACGGTATGTGTGTCGATCGACACAGGGTCGATTCCGAAACAGAGTTTCGGCTTTATGACTTAAAACGAATCTGATTTATCATGGCTCGGTTTAAGTCATTCCAGGTCTTTATATAGTCATATAGTTTCGACCTGGAACCCGGGCCGTCAAGTTTTTCTCTGACAGAAAGGCAGAAACACTAAAACTCAGAATTCCCTAAGATCCGGCACTAGCATCCCGGCTTTCCAGGTTTGTGTGAGTGTGTGCTTGGTAGAGGCGAAGCACTTGATTCGCTACTGATCTCGTTCACCAATCATTACGCTGCCAGTTCTAGGTAAGAACGAGGTTGGTAATTTCAATATAACGAACCCTAGATCCTAGGAGATCCAACAGTGGTATCAGAGCATGGTAGGGTTTAGTCTATTGAATCTGAGGCATTTAAATCGAATACTGATGATTATGATTAGTGAATTGCCTGTTGAATCGTGTTTTATAGAAATTAATCTCGGATTGAAGTTTCTGTTGAAAACGACGAACTGCTGTTGTCGCACTGTGTCGATCGACACTAAGCTTGTGTCGGTCGACACACCGCGAAACAGCGAATAAGATTTTAGTGTTTGTCGCATAGTGTTGATCGACACAAAGCGTGTGTCGGTCGACACAGAGCGAAAATGCGTAAATAATCTAGGGTTTGTCGCATGGTGTCGATCGACACTAAGCTTGTGTCAGTCGACCCATCGCGAAAACTCGTAAAAGATATTAGGGTTTTCGCACAGCATCGATCAACGCACTGGGTGTATCGGTCGATACACGGCAAAAATACGAAAGATTTGAAATCGCACTATGTCGATCGACGCACTGGGTGCATCGTTCGACACAGACTATGCGAATGGATAGATCGGTTCAATTGGATTGAACTGATTATCTCGCATGGTTATGTCGGTTTAATTCAAAATCCCTAATACTTTGCTGTGTCGATCGACACAAACCTTGCGATTGGTTGAATCGGTTCAATTGGATTGAATTGGTCATCATGCTTGGTTAAGGAGGTTAAGATCAGTTTGATTGGATAAGTCGGTTCAATTGGATTGGACCGATTATCGCGATTAGTTAAAAATGGTTGAATCGGTTCGATTAGATGAACTGGTTAAATTGGATTTGACCGGTTATCTCGGATGATCTGAAAGGTTGCATATCAAGAGTCGACCAAGTGTGTCAGTCGACGCATATGGTGACGATGCGAACCGTAATCGTTTGGTTTTGAACCAAATGATTAAGAAACCGAACCGAATAACCTAACCCACTGAAAATAGAACGATTAAAACTTAATTAAAATTAAAAGTTAAAAAATGTTCTAAACCTGTTTAATACACATTGGATGTGTGTTAAATCGAAGTTTAGTTATTCAATATGGTCAACTGTCAAGACTCTTTTCGTTGTTGGATAGTCTTGCCAAGAGCTTGGTGTCCACAATTACATGAGTAAGGCAGGTAGTCATTGACATCAACTATTGCATGACCTAAGAGATTGAATTACTAATCTTTTAAAGTTCCATTTCCTCAACTAAATATCAAGTGATCTTGATGTCTTGCCCAATCTTGTCTACTGTCAAGACTCGTGTCGTTTGTTGGATGGTCTTGGAGTCCTTGGTATCCACTGCAACATGAGTAAGGCAGATGGTCATTGACAGACTTGCAGTGCAACTGTCAGTGATCACAAGACAGAAGAGATTGGTTTTACTTGACTGGGCTATCAGAAGTTCTGGGCCTAGAGACGTCATAGTGGATGAGACATGGATTGTCTTATCTACGACCAAGAGTTGTACTGAGTACAATTAACAATGATTTGCTTACCTAAATTGCTAAACTCTGGGTGAAGACGAGTCGTCCACTCGGATTTTAGTGATGTATGGATCTTGGATTATTATATTCATTGAGGAAACATTGTTTGAATATAATGCGAGTTTTCTTATTGGATAAGATTCCTCATTTCCTGAAATCATAACTAAAATTTTCTTTGATTAAAATTTTCAGCCTATGTCTAAAACTACCTTCTCGTTACGACCCGTCCTTGAGAAGGACAAGTTAAATGGGTCAAATTTCCTGGATTGGTATCGCAATTTGAGATTAATCCTCAAGCAGGAGAGTAAGGACTATGTCCTTGAGAAAGCTCTTCCAGAAAGGCTTGGGGCCAATCGCTCGAATGCAGTATATAATGCTTGGAATAAGCATTATATTGATGTGGTAGATGTGCGTGGTCTGATGTTGGCTACCATGAACTCGGACTTGAAGAGTCAATACGAGAACATGGAGTCGCCAATAGAGATGATCACCAGCCTGAAACTGAAGTTTCAGGATCTGGCACGAGTTGAGAGATTCCAGTTGGTGAAGTCTCTCACTGGGTGCAGACTACCAGAGGATGTTCCAGTGAGTCCTCATGTCATTAAAATGATGGGTTACGTTGATAACCTGGGGAAACTGGATTGTCCTGTCAGCTTAGAGTTGGCAACTGACATCATTCTGCAGTCACTGCCGTCAAGCTATGATAAGTTCATTAAGAACTATATCAAGAAAGGCTTGACGAAGACGTTGACTGAGCTGCATGGCATGCTCAAAACAGTAGAGCAAGACATCATAAAGGGTAAAAGATTTGAGAAATCTTGTATTGGCAAGGGTAGAGGCAGGGCCGTCCAGATTTGGAATCATGATAAGCATGTGTCATCTTATAAGCCCAAGTCCGGCCCATCTGGTGTTAGAAAGTGCTTCTACTGTAATGAGTATGGGCATTGGAAGAGAGATTGCATTAAATTCTTGGAAGATTCACAAGAGATGAAGAAGATGTATGGTACTTCTTTTTCAGGTATTGTGTTATTAATTCAAGTTCTACATATGTATTGGATACTAGTTGTGGTACTGATATTTTGGAAATATGCAGGGCCTAAACAACAGTAGAACGTTGAAGAAAGGACAAGTGGAACTGCGTGCCTGGTATGGAGCAATGGTTGCTGCATAAGCCGTAGAGATTCTCCACTTGTAGGAGCCTTTCAAGCTTGTTTTTTTGAATTAAGTAATTGCTACTATGGACCTGCTTTATGCAGAGATGTCTTTCAATTTCTTGTAAGAATTTGAATGTTTTTCATTCTGATAAAAGACAAGTTTTGCTCTTTTGATCTTAATGAAATATCATATGGTAGCACCCCTTTTGAAAAGGGTTTTATATCTTAAACCAACATACGCTTTAAAAATAACATAAATACTAAATGTTCGAGTATGATGACTCAAACTAGTTTTTCCTTGACATAGTAATTTCGGCCACGTAGAAGTGAAGCAAATTCAGAAGTTCCATAGTTATGGGCTTCAGGTTCATTTGATGATAAATCAATTGAGACATGAATTCTGCTTGCTGGGCCAAATGACTAAGGCTTCTTTAGCAGAGCTAAAGAAACGGGCCAGAGACTTGTTGGGCTTTACACATACTGATGTATGCGGCCCGATGAACATTAATGCCAAAGGAAATCTTATGTACTTCATTGACTTATTGATGGCATCAGTAAGTATGGCTGTGATCTTTTGATGAGACACAAGTTGGAATCCTTTGAGGAGTTCCAAAATGAAGTATAGAAACAATGTGACAGAAGTATTAGAATCTCTCGATTGAATCGAGGAAGAGAATACTTGAGTCAACAATTGGGTGATCATCTAAGTGAGTGTGAAGCCATATCACATCTCTTTTCTCCTATAAAACCTGAATGGTGTTTCTGAGAGAATGAATCGGACCTTATTGGATATGCTCCGATTAATGATGAGTCACATGAATCTTCCATTATTCTTTTAAAATACGCTCTAAAATGAACATGTTTACGCTAAATAAGTTTTCTATCAGAATCAATGAAAAACACCACATTGGATGTGGACTGAGTGATTTCCAAATATGTTTTTCTGATTAATTGGGATTGCAAGGTTTGTGTAAGACAATTGTCAACAAACAAACTTGAACCCAAATCTGATAAATGCTGCTTCGCTGGTTGTCCTAAGGAAACCGAGGCTTAGTACTTTTGCAACCAATCCGAGAACAAAGTTTTGTTGTTCGGAACTCTGTTTTTCCAAGAAGAACAGTGGGAGTAAAAGTACAACTCGAAGAAATTCGAGAAACACAGGAGGCTGTTCAACCTGTTGAGGGAGAGCAGCGGTTGGATCTACAGAGTGCTGTAGGATCGACGCATGTGGAGCCTGAAGTTCGCTGATCCTAATGGATCCGTCACTGAACCGAGGGTGATTCCTCGTGACCGATTGTCGTGATCTGTTGATCATTGAAAAGTGACGAGCATGCGAAATTCAAAGAAGCGAAGGTGAGCCCCAACTCCGAAAATTGGCTAGTTATGCATGTTAGCTTCACTGGTTGAAGCAAGCATCTTGGAGTTGGAATCTATGTTATGTTAAAACGGTCAAAGGCTTTGACTCGATCAGGAACGAATAGAAACAGTGCGTTTACAAGTAAACTAGTGGGAGCGTAATTGCAATTCTTAAACTGTATGTTAAGAACGTACTTAATCTCATAAACGACGTTCCGACGCTAAAGTCTTGTCAAGATTTGGGTCAGAAGTCAAATTTAACAATGGACATGGGAGTAGTCGCGTAAGTTCTTGGAATATGGATCCATTGAGATGGATCAGAAGAGCTAATTGGATCGTGTCAGAATCCTTATGATTATAAGGTACTGGACAGTTCCAATATGCATGATTCCAAGAATGACTTCACACCAAAGGTCTTATGGCAATGATCTTAGCAAGATGAAGTGTCTTGGACACTGGCTGCGCTAATGTCTAATGAGTGTGATTCCTTTTGCTTATGCAATAGAATCCATCATGAATGCCATATTATGCGCTCGTCTAAATGCAGCTGATGCATAAAACATGACGAGAAGATACTGTTGGAAGTTTTGGTTGATCCTGATTCAATTCTCATATTGATATCAACCTAAACATGCATTAGATCTAGGTGTTCTTATTTAGAAACATTAGATCTCACCTTTTACCTGTTTGTTTGCAGCGGAATTGATGAACAGGTCAATGATCAGGGAGATACACCGAGAGATGGATCCTCCAAAGGCTCACACACGCAATCACAGGAAACTGGTTGCTAGACCGAGCTGAGGGAGGCGCCAGAAAGAGAGAGAGATCGCGGCTGGGTGGCTTAGGGTTAGGAGAGAAGAGACTTGGCTTTTAGTCATTAAAAGCCTTCTCTTTCCCTTTTGGGCTTTTGGGCCCAATCTGATTAAATCCCATTTAATCAGACCCATTTATCTCTCTCTTAGTACGACAAATGCCTAGCACTTTTGTCGTACTTCTGCTATGCCGTTCCAACATTATTTCCTGCTAGCTTAAGCGTGTGACCCATATGGGATCATACAATAAAGGCAATAAGTCCAAGACTTATAGATCATGAGCGGACTCTAGCAAGCCATCATGACCCCCAGTATTGTATGACTTATGTCTGATCACTGACATACTCTTACGTTATAGAGACAGTACATAGATTGCTGGACACAATTCCAACAATCTCCCACTTGAACTGGAATCTCTGTATTCATAATCCCTTTCGTCTCAATATCTCGATTAGTCATAAGGCAAGATTAGTGTCATCCTTATAAAGCCTAATCTTGTTCATCGGACTCTGATTTGATACTGACAATCCAAACGACTCGGGAAAGTCCGTTTGAGCATGGCCATGCGTTTTCCAGTATTCAAATCTCCGATTGGCCTAGAGATATTCACTCCATTTATATTGGAGGGACAAATCCCATCTTGTTCCATCACTGTAAACTACTCATTTCATAATGTACCCAAACAAGGTCCTTATAGCTATCACAGAATGATAACGTTAGACAATGATCAAAGTACATCAGTCCATGTACAGTCACATGCATGTGAACTCAGGTCTAAGGACTATACTCTATAGTCGTAGTAAGAATCTCTTATGACACAGATATAAATATCCTGAAGAGTTCTTATTAGCGGGTCTTGTCCGGTCGTATGTTCCCAACATACACCTATGTACTGACTTTGATGCCGAGCATCTATGACACACTGAGACTTTGTCATAAGTCACGTACCAATCCAGTCTTACACAGTTGTTGGTGTTCCAATTTCAACAACCTTCGACTAGGGACATGATGATATAAAACATTTATCAAATATAGGATCTCATGATCAAGCTAAATGACTTCGATGACTCAAGATCAAATCATTTACTTCGATGACCTATAAAATGGTTCATATCATTTTGGAACGATTATTTCATCACAGTTAAAATAATCTTGAAATAATAATTTCATTAAAACATAAAATAATGTTTTACAAGAACATATCAAATAACTAAAATAAAGCTCACAAAACTCCCACTCAAATTTAGATTACATTTCAATGTTTCTAATGCCTACAGCTTCAGTCAGGAACTCGAGCTTAGGCCTTGGGAGTGGCTTTGTCAACGGATCAGCGACATTATCATCTGTCGGAACTCGGCTGATCTTGACTTCCTTTCTATTAATGATGTCACGTATCAAGTGATATCTTCTTTGAACATGCTTGGATTTCTGGTGTGATCTTGGTTCCTTTGCCTGAGCTATAGCACCATTGTTGTCACAAAACAGTGCCAGAGGCTCAGCCGCATCTGGTATCACACCTAGTTCCATAATGAACTTTCGTATCTAAACAGCTTCCTTCGCTGCTTCTGAGGCGGCGATATATTCAGCTTCTGTAGTGGAATCAGCAACGGTGTCCTGCTTGGAGCTTCTCCAACTTACTGCACCGCCATTCAGACAAAAGACATAACCGGACTGTGACCGGAAATCATCTGTGTCTGTCTGGAAACTTGCGTCCGTGAATCCACTGACTTTAAGCACATCACTTCCACCGTACACTAAGAACTTATCCTTAGTATGTCTTAGATACTTCAAGATATTCTTTACGGCAATCCAATGGTTTTCACCTGGATTTGACTGGTATCTACTCGTCATGCTCAATGCATAAGCAACATCAGGACGAGTACAGATCATGGCATACATGACAGATCCTATTGCTGATGCATAAGGAATATTCTTCATGCGCTCAAGCTCAGCAGCCGACGTAGGGCTCTGCTTCTTGCTTAGCGTTGTGCCATGTACCATTGGCGTGAAGCCCTTCTTGGAATCTTTCATGCTGAATCTTTGTAGGACTTTGTCAATGTATGAGTCTTGACACAAGCCTATCAGCCTCTTAGGTCTATCCCGATAGATCCTAATTCCAAGAACGTATGCGGCTTCACCCATGTCTTTCATGGAAAAACAACTTCCAAGCCAGTCCTTTACAGACTTCAGCATTGGAACGTCGTTTCCGAGAAGCAGTATGTCATCAACATACAGAATAAGAAAAACGATTTTGCTCCCACTAGTTTTCTTATACACGCATTGTTCTTCTTCGTTTCTGATGAAGTCAAATTGCTTGATCGCTTCATCAAAACGAAGATTCCAGCTCCTCGATGCTTGCTTCAATCCATGAATGGATTTATGAAGCTTGCATACCTTCCCAGCATTCTTTGGATCTCTGTAACCGTCAGGTTGCGTCATATACACATCCTCTTCCAGAATACCATTCAGGAAGGCGGTTTTCACGTCCATCTGCCAAATTTCATAATCATGAAAAGCTGCAGTTGCTAGTAGAATCCGAATAGATTTCATCATAGCCACCGGTGAATAGGTTTCATCGTAGTCCACACCGTGAACTTGTCTGAAACCTTTTGCCACCAACCTGGCTTTATAAATCTGGACATTTCCATCCACGTCAATCTTCTTCTTGAAGATCCATTTGCACTCGATGGCTTTTACACCAGCGGGTAAGTCAACCAACGAAAACACTTGGTTGACCGACATGGAGTCCATTTCGGAATCAGTGGCCTTGCGCCACTTAGAGGAATCTGGGCCCATCATGGCTTGATTGAAGTTCGATGGTTCATCACCATCAATGATCAAAAGATCATGACAGTCAGTCACGAGGAATCCCTGATATCTCTCGGGTTCGTGACGGATCCTCCCGGATCTTCGAACTTCAGGTACTACAGGTTCAGGCTCTACAATTTCTTGTAGATCCTCCTGCTGCTCTTCCTCATTAGGTTGAGCAGTATCCTGTTCATCTTGAATTTCTTCAAGCAGTACCTTACTCCCACTGTCTTTCTTAGAGAGAAACTCTCTCTCAAGAAAGTTACAATCCCGGGCAACAAAGATCTTGTTCTCGGAACGTAGATAGAAGTAATAAGCCTTGGTTTCCCGTGGATAACCAATGAAGTAGCATTTATCAGATTTTGGTGTAAGCTTATCTGAGATTAATCTCTTAACATAGGCTTCACAACCCCAAATTCTTAGATAAGACAGCACTGGAGCTTCTCCAGTCCATAATTCATATGGTGTCTTTGCTACTGCTTTTGATGGCGCTCTGTTTAGAGTGAACACTGCTGTTAGCAGAGCATATCCCCAAAGGGATATTGGAAGGTCTGTGTGACTCATCATAGATCGAACCATATCCAATAAGGTCCGATTTCTCCTCTCAGACACACCATTCCATTGAGGTGTTCCAGGAGGAGTGAGTTGGGATACGATCCCACACTCTCTTAGATGATCACTGAATTCTTGGCTTAAGTATTCTCCTCCTCGGTCGGACCGAAGAGCCTTAATGCTTTTGCCAAGTTGGTTCTGTACTTCATTTTGGAATTCTCTGAACTTCTCAAAAGACTCAGACTTATGTTTCATTAAATAAACATATCCATACCTACTGAAATCATCAGTGAAGGTAATGAAGTACTGATAGTTTCCTCTTGCATTAGTGGACATTGGGCCACACACATCAGTGTGTATCAGGCCCAATAAGTCACTGGCCCTCTCGTTAGGTTTATTAAAGGGGGCCCGTGTCATTTTGCCCATCATGCAGGATTCGCATTTCTCACATGACTCAAAGTCAAATGAGCCAAGAAGTCCATTCGAATGGAGCCTCTTGATGCGTTTCTCGCTGATGTGCCCTAAACGACAATGCCATAGAAACGTTCGGTTTTCCTCATTAGGTTTAAACCGTTTTGTATTAATGTTATAAATTGGCGCGGATTGATCGAGTATGTAAAGCCCATTCGTAAGAGGGGCAGAACCATAGAACAAATTGTTGCGATTGAAGGAACATAATTTATTCTTAACTGAAAAATCATAACCTTCCAAATCCAACAAAGAAATTGAAATAATATTTCTGCTTATAGCAGGTACAAAATAACAATTATTAAGTTCTAAAATCAATCCCGAAGGTAAAGACAACAAGTATGTTCCTACAGCTAGTGCTGAAACTTTCGCTCCATTCCCAACTCGTAGCTCTACTTGTCCTTGCTTCAGCCTTCTACTGTTGCTGAGTGCCTGCATATTAGTACAAATATGAGCCCCACAACCAGTATCCATGACCCATGAGGTATTATCAGAAGTAGTTGTATTAACTTCTATAACAAAAATACCTGATGAAGAAGTCTCGAAAGTCTTCTTCTTTAATTCCTTTAGACCTTCCTGGAATTTCTTGCAATCTCTTCTCCAATGCCCCAGTTCTTTGCAGAACCTGCACATGTCAGTAGGCCCAGCCTTGGACTTGGGCTTGGGCTTTGGCGTGTCCTTGTCCACGACTTGGACACCCTTGGCCTTTCCCTTATCCTTAGCAGAAGACTTCTTAAACCCCTTGCCCTTTTGTACCATAAGTACATTGGGGTCCTTGGCGGTTTTCTTCAAGTTGGGCTCTGCAGTCTTGAGCATTCCGTGAAGCTCAGGCAGTGTCTTACTCAAGCCATGCATGTTAAAGTTCAGAATGAACTGATCATAGCTTGCAGGTAAAGACTGCAGAATGATGTCGCAGGCAAGTTACTGGCTGATTGGGCAGTCGAGTTTGTGAAGATGATCGAGATAACCCATCATCTTCAACACATGAGGACTCACTGCCGCATTCGCAGCCAACTTACAGTCCAAGAGGTTCTTAACTGTCTGGAACCTCTCGGTCCTAGCCTGCTCCTGAAAAAGTGATTTCAGGCTTGCCATGATCTCGATTGGAGACAATACACTTTCGAACTGTTTCTGCAGCTCAGGAGTCATTGTCACCAACATCAGGCAATAAACATCATTTTCATCTGACGAATGCTTTTCCCAAGCATTGTGCAGAGTCCTGGCAGCATTGGCAAGAGGCCTCTCGGGGAGGGGATCTCGAAGGACGTAATCCTTCTTCTCCTGCTTGAGGACCAGCCTCAAGTTCCTTGACCATGTCAGGAAGTTCGTTCCAGTCAGCTTCTCCTTCTCGAGAACAGACCGGATCGAGAATGTGTTTTGAGTGCTTGTAGTAGTCATATCTGAAATATATAAATAAAAAGGTTATTAGTTATATGTTCAAAATGATTAATCTCGTATTAAAGTATAATATGATTAATCATGCATTATATTCAATAACATAAGTTACCCTCAATAGAATATAATGATTCCAAGATCCACATATAACTAAGATCAAAGTGGGCCACTGGCCGTCACCCAACCTTAGCTTATATCGGTAAGCCCTATATCGGCTAATTATATCCGTGATATAACTCTTGGTTGTGAATCTGGGCCCGAGGCCCAATCCACTCTGATGTCTCAAGGCCCGGGACTCCCGATGGCCTAGTCAAGAAAACCGGACTATACAGTCATGTAATCATTAATGTCTGGGACTCCCAATGACATTTATGAATCACAAACCGTCTTACCCACGCAAAAGCAGACATCCTCACACTGTAAGGCCATGAATGCAATTGAATGGGCTTTGACAGCTGACATAGCCCGGACAAGACATCCAACGCTTGATATTATTTGAGGTTTGTAGGTTTATTAAAATCATTCCCAAAATAGAAGATTACTATTTCGGGAAACTTTCTATTTATGGAAACCTACTATTTTTGGAAACTTTCTAAAATTGGAAACTTTCTAAAACCGGAAACTTTCTAACTTTAGAAATTTCTTTAAAATCCAAAACCCGCAAATTCAGAAAATTCTATTTTAAGAAACTTTCTAATTATAAAATTTCGGAAACTTTGATTTAAAACCGACTTTATATTTTTATAAAATAGATTTTAAATTGATCTGAAGAAAGACTCAATTAACTGGCCCAATTGTTTTAACTTCTTGGCCCGAGGCCCAAGAATTGGTCCATGTCCAAGACATGACCCAATTGTCCAATTAATTGACATAACCGGTCTGGTTCATTAAAACTGGTCAAACCAAGTTTTAATTACTACGATGACCACAATTGTCAACCGGTTATTTACTAAACCGGAATTTCTCAATTTATTTGGTCCAACCAAATCAAATTAGAAATTCCTGGTTTAGGCACTAAATCCAATATTTCTTTCGACATTGGATTTCTTATTCCGGTTTAACCAGATTTAATAAAATTATTAAAATCTGTTTATTAAACCAGAATGAAGATTTTAATCAAGTTTTTGAACCGAACCATTAACCGAACCGAACCGATTGAACCGTGAAACCCTAGCTTTCGGATCAAGCAATGATCGTCCAGCCGCAAGCCGTCAACGATCCGAGATCGAGACGATGCGCAGGACAGCCGGGACAGCTCGGGACGGGACGGGACGGGCGGGACGGTGCACGGGACGCGCGATCGGACGATCGATCGGGACGAGCGATCGGACGCGTCGCGATGATCGATTGCGATCGATCGAATGATCCGATCCAATCCGACCATCCCGACTGCCCGACCCGCGATCCCGTCCGTCCGACCAGCCATTCCTCTCGGCCGTAACAACCAACCGGCCAAGCCGGTCGATCACACCTTGGCCGATCAACAAAAACGAGTCATATAGCTCGGTTTTGTGATCCAATTGATGTGTTTAGATTTTAATTCTGATTCTTAACTGTTTTATCTTATCAGTAATTGATTCAAAAACAATTCTAAGCAGATTAAACAACCTAAACAATGAATCTAAAACAAGAAACCTAAGAACCAATGGCTCTGATACCACTGTTGGAAGTTTTGGTTGATCCTGATTCAATTCTCATATTGATATCAACCTAAACATGCATTAGATCTAGGTGTTCTTATTTAGAAACATTAGATCTCACCTTTTACCTGTTTGTTTGCAGCGGAATTGATGAACAGGTCAATGATCAGGGAGATACACCGAGAGATGGATCCTCCAAAGGCTCACACACGCAATCACAGGAAACTGGTTGCTAGACCGAGCTGAGGGAGGCGCCAGAAAGAGAGAGAGATCGCGGCTGGGTGGCTTAGGGTTAGGAGAGAAGAGACTTGGCTTTTAGTCATTAAAAGCCTTCTCTTTCCCTTTTGGGCTTTTGGGCCCAATCTGATTAAATCCCATTTAATCAGACCCATTTATCTCTCTCTTAGTACGACAAATGCCTAGCACTTTTGTCGTACTTCTGCTATGCCGTTCCAACATTATTTCCTGCTAGCTTAAGCGTGTGACCCATATGGGATCATACAATAAAGGCAATAAGTCCAAGACTTATAGATCATGAGCGGACTCTAGCAAGCCATCATGACCCCCAGTATTGTATGACTTATGTCTGATCACTGACATACTCTTACGTTATAGAGACAGTACAGAGATTGCTGGACACAATTCCAACAGATACCAATTTGTTCCAGTAAGAGTCACTGGACAGTTGTAAAGGAATATCCCCAAGTGTTTGAGAAACACTAAGGATAGGTTCTTGTACAACTGAGAAATAGACGAATCAATTATGAGTAGTTAGACGAACAAAGATGATTCCCGGTTCTCACCTGGTTATGTCATTTTGCCTGTGTAACAGTACTGTCTGTTGGAAAGGTTTCCAAGCAGAGGACCGTAGAATAGTGCTCATTAAAGAATAGCGGTGTGGTTTGTTGGAATGGTTCCAAGCAAGAACACCGCAACTTCTCTCACAACCTAAGCACGAGTTGAACACTGCTGCTATAGGTACTAGACATCTGAAGATTTGGTCTTGATTCTAGTGGGAGTTAGTTTAGTTATGATGTTCAGATAAATATGATATGGTCATGTTTATGAAAACCTGACATCAACATTATTTGACTATTGGATAATTAAATAATGGTCCCAAAATAAGTTTATGTCATATTATAGGCCATCAAGTTGAGGACTTGATCATGAAACCCTATAAGTAACAAATGACATAAATTATGATGTGTCCCTAGTCGAGGTTGTTAAAGTGGGACAATAACAACCGCGAGAGACTAGCTTGTGAGGTGACTGTTGACTAAGTTTCATGGAGTCAATGATATGAGTATCACAGTCAGTCACATAGATATATGTTGGTGAACATATGAACGGACGTGACCCGCTAATGAGAATTCTCCGGGATAGTTATATCTGTGTCATGAGAGGTTCTCATTACGACTATTGAGTATAGTCCTTAGACCTGAGTTCATCATGCTTTCTTGCATATGAATTGGTACACTTTGACCTTGTCAAACGTCGATCCGTAACTGGCGGCTATAACGGCACTGTTCAGGTATATCATGAAGTGTGCGTTGAAATAGGGATGGAACGAGATGGAATTTGTCCCTCCTGAATAACGGGAGATAAATATCTCAAGGTCTATCGAAGATTTAATACTGAGATAATGTGTGACCGCACTAAAACGAACTGTAGTTCAGTTGTTTGTATTGTTCAGTATAAGATCAGGAGTTCGATAAACATGATGTTGGCTTAATAAGGATGACACCAATCTTGCCTTATGCCAAATCGAGATATAGAGACAAAAGGATTATAGGAATTGATGATTCCAGTACAAGTGGGAGATTGTTGGGATAGTGTCCTGAAATCACACTTGTATTCACTCCTGATGATAGTTGTGTGTCGAGATCAGACATTCGTATAATACTGGGCGGTTGCAATGCTATGCTAGAAGCCTCTTGCAGTCTGTAAGTTGTAGACTTACTGCCAGTATTATATGATCCTATAGGGTCATATACCTAAGCAAACTGGAAGCTAAAATATGGGGAATGATCATTATGGTAATGATCGTATTGATGTGTATTGGATACACATCAATGTTGAGTTTCGAACAGTGTGTCGATCGACACGGTATGTGTGTCGATCGACACAGGGTCGATTCCGAAACAGAGTTTCGGTTTTATGACTTAAAACGAATCTGATTAATCACGGCTCGGTTTAAGTCATTCCAGGTCTTTATATAGTCATATAGTTTCGACCTGGAACCCGAGCCGTCAAGTTTTTCTCTGACAGAAAGGCGGAAACACTAAAACTCAGAATTCCCTAAGATCCGGCACTAGCATCCCGGCTTTCCAGGTTTGTGTGAGTGTGTGCTTGGTAGAGGCGAAGCACTTGATTCGCTACTGATCTCGTTCACCAATCATTCCGCTGCCAGTTCTAGGTAAGAACGAGGTTGGTAATTTCAATATAACGAACCCTAGATCCTAGGAGATCCAACATCTTCTTCATATCAGCCTGTTCCTCCTGAAAATACGCAGTCTGGTAAGCTGATAAGTATGCTGGAGCAGTTATTGGAAAGACGTGAAGAGGATTTGAATTACATCAATGGCTCTGGATTCCAAGGAAACAGGTATGGTAGTCAGCAAGGTAACAAGTTCTTTAATGGTGGACAGAAGAGTGCTTTCACAAGCAAGCAGATCTCTTCCGTATATGGACAGAATGCTGGTTATCAGAAGCCTTTTCAGCAAGGTAATTCTTATCAGAGAAAATTTGGATCATCTTCTTATCAGACACCTCCTGCAGCTAGTGCTTATGAGAGCAAGATAGAATCCATACTTGAGCAGTTGCTAGAGGATCAGACTAAGACTGTTGTAGACTTCGACAGGAAGCTGGATGCTATGCATGAAAATCTGAATGGGAAGTTTGAATCTTTGAGCACACATGTGAAGAAGCTAGATGTCCGGATTCAACAAGAAGCTGAAGCAGTGCAAAGGCAGAATGAAGCTAGGAGAGCTGAACAGAAGCTGCACATCAATGATGTGATCATAAGAGATGGGATTGACTTGCTGGGAGAAGAAGAGAGCATAATCTCGGATTTTCTGGGTGAATATTGTCTGTCTGAGACTTGCATCGATCGACACAACTCAAGCATCGATCGACACAGTCCCGATACGTCTGATGAAACTGCTCGAAATCGCCTTGTGTCGATCGACACACATCGTGCATCGGTCGACTTAGAACGCAGACGTGACCAGAGACCTGTAACAGCCCCAGAACGAGTCTATAAGTCCTCCGTGCCGTATCCTAAGGTTCCTAAACTGTCTAAACAGGAGCTAGAAGTGGCTAACTGCATGAAAATGATGGATATGAACCAGAGAGCCACCATTGATGGAAAGAGCTTCAGTGTTGAGGTGGAACCAGAGGTTCCTATTGGAGAGGAGAAGATGGCAGTTCATTCTGAACTTGCTCTAACATCTTCAGAAACTGCAACTGCTCTTAAGAAGAAAGCTCTTGATCTCTTGCATCCACCAAAGCACATGTATAAAAATCCTAAACTTATACCTCCTAATCCATCAGCTTTGAATGCAGAAAAATGCAGCATCCCACCCAAGCTTCGCTCCCGCCCTGATTCTATTCCTTCGTTCCTTGGGAGACCTCATGATCATAATGCATATACGCCGCCATGGATGAAGAGATATCCGCAGAGACACTCAAAGTCTCTGTTGAAACCGCCATGAGTCTAATCTCCATCCCATAGTCAAGCTAATGACTTTAAACAGGCGCTGAGTTGGAGGCAACCCACTGTTAGGTTCGTTTTTGTTTTCATTTTTCGTTTTGGTTTTGCTATTTTGATTTTTCTGTTTAAGTGTGTTCAGAGCCGAGAGAAACAAGCAAAATCGCACTGCATCGATCGACACACAGAGTGCATCGGTCGACACAGTTGCGATTTATGGTTAGCCAAATTGATTGCGGTTCAGACATCGGTTATCTACGTAACCGCAGGCAAAAATCACCTTGCATCGATCGACACCATCTTGGCATCGATCGACATAGGGCGACAACAGGTACGTGTTCTGCAACTTTTCGGACTGTTTTCAATTTAATTATTTTTCTCACCGATCATGAGCTTGATTACACTGGGGACATTGTAGTTTAAGTGTGGGGGAGGAGCTACAGACGCACGCTTTTGTTTTCTTAGAGTTAGTCCTTTATTTATCAAAATTGTTTTATTGAGTCAAAATCTGTATGAAACTATGATTTTTCGAGGAAAATTTTCGATTGAACAAGAACTAAGTGACCATTGGACAGACTTGTAGAGCCTCTATGATTGTTAGAAAACCCCAAACGGATCAGCCTACCGAGAACACCCACATCACTTCAGGTATCAGAGGATCCTTTTACTGACTTCACCTTAATACTGACTTTATTTTCTCACCTAAGGGCTTGGTATACCTTGAGTCGGGTTCCTTTGTTAGTTCTGACACAGCTTGTAAACCTGTCCTATTTGGTTCCCTTCTCCCCTTCCATAAAGTAAAAAAAAGGAGTAATAAACTGAGGATGAGCTAGTAGCTCCGAAGTGTTCACGGGAGTGGTAGCTACCACTATTACCTCCTGTGCGATCCATGGAATGTGTCCAAAGTACACCCCAAAACGGAAAGAACACTGATAAAAAAAATGATACCCAGTGGGGAAAAATCAGTTGTTAAGGAAGGGAAAAGAGAAGAAAGGGACCAGAGAAAGACAGTATGGTGGTCTAGAGCTGGCAAGGTAAGAATCCATGTGCCCTTAGATCGATACTCCTTAGGTGAGACCGCACTTAAATACTTGCAGAAGTCAGTAGAGTGAATTTGAATGCGCGAATGTGATTGTGGAGTTTACTTAGGACAGTTGCTAAGTGTGGGGGAAGTATATTGTGGTCTTGAGTTCTGTAAGAAAGTTTTCAGTGGATTACTAAGTGAATGTGAATGCGAAAGTTCCTAGGACGAAATGAGTTTATGTGGTTTCAAACTTCTTCTCTTATACTTTGGTTCTTTACTTGCTTGAGGGCAAGCAAGAGCTAAGTGTGGGGGAGTTGATATACCATGGATTTTAGGGTTTTTAACCATGGTATATATCTTATTTATCGAGTCTTTTATTATGTTTTGGAGTCTTTTATCTATTTTTACAGGTTTAATGACATCTGGAGCTTAATTGGACGTTTTGGGAGCATTTGGAGAAATTCTGCACTATTTAGAGACTTCACAGAGTTCACTGGCTACGTTTTCGCTGTGCAACGATCGACGTAGTTATGCAGTGGTCGACGCAGTAGGTCGACGCAGTAGGTCGACGCAGTTCTGCACCCAAAAATCTGCATTTTGGAGAAATTACAGTTTTTGCCCAGAAACTTTCCAGACTTGCAAAAAGGCCTCCATACGTGTTTTAGACTATATATTAGGGTTTTTAGCCACTTGTTTAGGCTACGCTTTACTTACGCATTATTTTACTCAGAGAGAGTTTTAGGGGCTGATCTTGTTCTCGAAAGAGACTTGATTTCGAACCCCAGTTCTTTATTCTGTTATTTGATATTTGGTTTTCTATTCATGATGTTTTCTGTTCCGATGATTATGTCTGAGTAATTTTTCTGTTAGGTTTAGGGATTCTCATTAGGGATTTCATGGAATTATAGTTTAATCAATCTGTGGGGATTCGTATCTGCTAGTTCTTCATCTAGGATTGTTCTTAATGCTTAATCTGAAGTAGCTATCCAGATTTATAATGTTGGGTTGATTGATGCAACGACAGTTGGTTAATTAGCTAGAAAGAACCTAGATGAGCAATTGAATTACACGCAAAGGAATTTGGTTTAATTGAATTGTGAACATATTGAACTTGATCTTAAAGCTAGTTTAATCTGTTAGTAATTGCAAAGGAATTTGGATTGTTGCACTTAGACTTAGAGAATTCTCGCAACGACAGTTGGTTAATTCTATATATGTGTTTTGAGTTCTAGAACAGTTCCTAATTAGATCCCGCTTGATTGATTGCCTGTGTTCCTGATTTCTTGAGAACTCCCTAGACTTAACGCCTTCGCTTCCTTGCTTACAAACCACTCTTGCTGCTTGATTTACTTTTCTGCTTTGCTTTTAGTTTCTCATTGCTTTTCACCTAGTTTAATCTTTACTGTTCATAATCTATCGTTGACCGGAGTCTCTGTGGATTCGATACCCTAAATACTACAACTACATCACTGTGCACTTGCAGTTAGAATATGGATTAATTCTTGACCTATCAAGTGGGATTTAGACCCATTTTTTTTTGGTCAACAAACTTTTTATATAAAAGCTAAGTTCCATAACAGGAGTAAATGTTCCATAACATCATGGCAAAATAAACTGAAAACACAGCAAAATAAGCTAGAAAGCATAACGAGATAGTGACTACAAAGCACTTAAACAATCTGAAGTCGTGGAGAAGTCCTCAAATCTTATCGACGTTTGAATTGATAAGTAAGTTGGAGCTGTGGGTACTGGATCGAAAACCCGAGAAAGGAACAGCAGCAAATGCACAATTTTCCATCTCCAGAATGGCTACAGAGGCGAATAAACACCTATAATTTGAGCCTTTGATGACACTCCTTGTATCACACCCATTTAGACCAAATGGTGGATCCAAAGGAGAAAAGAACTCCGTGAAAGAGACAAGCAGACTACTAGAGTCCAAAAACTCCCGATAAGCGGGAACAAGTTCCTCATACAGAGCCAAAGTAACAATATCCTCATAAAGAGGCAAATAATCCTCATAAAGAGTCAAGGAGTCCTCATAAAGAGGTAAAGGGGAGCTAAGAACAAGTCTAGCAACCTCATAAAGAGGTAAATCAAGAGACAACAGTTTAAGTCTAGAGACAATACATCTTGCAATAGAGCTTAAACCAGTCAAGTTCCAAACATTTCAAAGAGATGACAAGATCAAACCTTGAGTGAGTGGGGGGGGGGGGATGGAGGCGATAGAGATGAAATCAGTTACAAAAGACATGTCTCCTAGGCTGGAGAGGGTCAAAACTGCAGAATCACAGATCCAGAAAACCAAAAGACAACGCGGAGACAAGATAGAATCTGGTGGATCAGGAGGAACCGGCGGCATCGGAAGAAGCTCTACCAAAAAAGACCACCAAAACTGATAGAGAAATGATTTCTCTCCATTGCAGGTGACGAAAACATGGGAGCTGAGACCCATACAACACGTAGGTCTGAATTTGTCAAGAGCAAGGATTCATAATACATGGAGGGATGGAGATAAACCACTGACTGCAATGAGTTAAACCATGGCAAAATTCTGCACCAAGCAGCAAAGCATCTCAAACAAGAGTAGAAAGAATCCAGCTTTAGGCATAATAAATCTAGTGTAACACCAGAGATTTGAAACTCCCATTGTCTAATTGTAGTAGAACTTCGCAAAGCATCAAAATATGTGTTCACAGAGAAATTGAATGGTTCTTTGGCAAGAATGAGACCAAAAGCTTTAGCCTCACAGACCCTCACCGCAATAATCTCGAAAGACATATGAACCAGAGGCATAGATACGACCCACCATGGAGGAAACTCGAGCAACATAACCAGATCTGCGGAAGGCGACAGAGCTTTAGAAGACTCGAGCGACGGCAGTGTGAGCAGCTCGATCTGCGGCGATGGCGGATCCCACTGCGACGAAAGCGCCGGAGGTAGTACTTCGGGTAAAAGCAGCAGCGGAGCTAAAGAAAGACGCTTGGATGTTGTTGGATCTGAAGGATTGGACTGTAGAGGAGACGTACGACCATACACCAGACGGAAAGTGACGAGCAGAGAGGCGGCGAGTGAGGCTAGAGAGGCGGAGAGCAGGGTCGGTAGCTGGCGAAGCGGAGGAATAGGAGGGTCAAGAGGTTTGGCAGGAGCAGCCTCCGGCGGAGATTCCGCGACCATGGTGAGATCCTAGGAAAACGAGCTCATTAGGCGAAGAGCGGCAGCAAGAAGGCGGAGATCGGCGACGGAATCAGTAGCGGCAAATGGACGACGGCGGCGCCTCGGGGCGCGAGTCAGAGAGCATATTCTCCTAGGGCGTATTCAATCTGATGAAAATAGAATCCGAAAGAGTATTTTTTTTGGATTTAGACCCATATAAAGCTGCCATTACACCAACTCATGGTTGCATTGAGCGTAAGGCTCCAAATTTGGAAGTTACCGATTCAACCAAGGATCAAACACTTTCTCCGGCGTTTAATATCAAAGGCACTAGCAACATCAACTCGTCTACAATTACGTGAAGTCCTCATCAATCCCTCTTGCTCTCGTTGTGGAAGGAATGATGAAATTTTAAATCATTTGTTCCAATTCCCAACTCTCAAGACTTTTGGATATCTTCTCAACTTCGAAGGATCGAATGGATTACTTCACCTTCCCCTGATTTTGAAGAGAATCTTAACTATTTACTAGACCACCAGTAGGACAATACTCTCAATATGGAGGAAAAACTAATACCTTATTGGATCTTATGGCACATTTGGAAGACTTGCAATGAATGGATTTCAACCGAAAATTAATTCGACCAGAAATTGAGATTAGAAACTGCTTCTCTGAAGTTAAGGAGTGGATACAGATTACTAATTCAGTGGATCGTCGTCTTCATCCGGCTTCGCATACATCAATGTCTTCTCACTGACAACGTCCAAATCCATTCTTCTTAAAGTGCAACTTTGATGCTTGCTTTGATTATTCTAATGGCCATGCATATGGATCTTGGATTATCCGCAACTACTCGGACTCACTTATCCATTGGGATCGAATCGTTCTTGGCAGAGTAAATTCACCTCTTGAAGCAGAAGTGAAAGCTCTTCTTGCAGCTATGACATATACGTGGAGAAATTACCAAAAATCATTTTCGAAAGAGACTGTCAAGTCCTAATTCGAAACATATGCTCCCATAATGATTATTAGAGGATCCATAACATCACCAGAGATTTACTTGATTTTGCCGGAAAGTTCAAAATATATTAATTCTTTCAAGTTTGTGAATCGTGTCTGTAATCAATCTGCACATGTCCTTGCATCCTCGGACTTTGTCCTACCATATTCCATTCCTTCTTTTCACAACATTGTCCATGAGGATTATGTAAACTCATATATTATTGTGAAATTTGCTCAAATTGGTATTAATCTCTAGATAAATTACTATCTTAGTATCCATTACACTAGTTTTACTAAGTTAGTGTTATGAATTAGTAAAATGACCTTATTACCCATTGCAAGATAGTTCCCTTTTTTGATAAACATATTTTTTTAAAGAAAATTTAGAGTTATTTTTTTTACTAAACATAATATTTTAAAAATAATTAAATAAATACAACTATTTGTAAAATAATTTTTTTTTTAAAGTAGATAATTTACTTTTAGGATATAACCTAGGTTAATTAATGATTTTTACTAAGCAGCAGCTCAATCTCCCGGGGCTCGCCGCAACTCACTTCCTCTCTCGCCGTCGTCTCTTTCCTCTCTCGCCGTCGTCTCCTTCCTCTCTCGCCGTCATCTCTTTCCTCTCTCGCCGTCGTCTCAACGCCGCCTCCGCCTAGTCGGAATCCGCAGGTTCGTTCTCTGACTTCTCGGACTTGTTCGATTTCTTACTTAAAATCAGCTCATCCAATTCTCGTCGCATCTCCATTCCAGCTCCAGCTTTTCTCGCCGGCGTCTCCTTCCTCTCTCGCCGGCTCCGCCTAGTCGGAATCCGCAGGTTCGTTTTGTAATCTTCTCGGTTTTTTCCGATTCTTCTAGGTCTTTTGCTATGTAAACTGATTTCGCAAAATTAGAGTAAACGGGTGTAATGTCTAGATTGTGTTGCTATTTGATTGTAGCTTCGGATTGACTCTTGTCCCTTTGATTAAAATCAGAGTTAAATCAGAGTAAAAATCTTGTTCCTTTGATTGTAGCTTCGGATTGACTGTGTAATGTCTAGATTGTGTAAAATCAGAGTAAAATCAGAGTAAAACTCTTATCCCTTTGATTGTAGCTTCGGTTTGACTGTGTAATGTCTAGATTGTGTAAAATTTGTTCCATTTAACGTTTAGGGTGAGAGATTGTTTTGCCAATACTGAGCGTAAAACAAAGATTTTAGCTTCTTTATCTAGGTGTGTTCTTTGTAACTTGATCTTATATTTCTTCTTTGGAAACTTGTAGTATTGTTACTGATCTTGTTCAATGTTGTTAGTGTAGACATGGAGGAAGCAAATCAGAGTAAATATCCGCACCGTTTGTTTCAAGACGGCAAGTATCCTACTCTGCCGCGAAGTCTGAATCACGGCAGTAGCTTAGAGCAGTTGCGAGTAGCGAAAAAACTTCTTGGTGCTGATGCATGGAAGGATATGATAGAGTCTAAACTTGGGTGTGTTGCTAAGCTAGCTGAGAAGAAATTCATTTTCTGCGGGAGCACACTTTTCTACTTTCTCACACGACAGTTGGATACTAAGAAGCAGATGGAAATGTGGAGTTTGATTGGCGATGATCCTCTGAGGTTTTCACTCTACGAATTTGCTAAGATAACCGGTCTAGACTGTGGTCAATATGGTGAGGATGGTGGAGTTGATCTCGATCACACGGCGTTATGGGCTAAAATGGGATTGGCTGTTGGAGATGGACCACATTGGACAGACATGCTTCGGGTGCTGAAAATATGCGGCGGGTGGACACCAACTGAGAAGATGAGTGTTGGTTTCTTATGCCTCCTCCATGTTGGAGTTTTTGGATTTCAAAGAGGTTCTAGGATCGAGTTGAAGTACGCGAAGAAGGCCTTAGATAAGAAGGTTTTTAATAGTTTCCAGTGGGGCCGTCTTGCATTTGATGTTCTGATCTCTTCCATCCGAAAAGCAAACCTTGCTGCTTCCTCGGTTACACTCAATGGATTCGTTCACGCAGTTAATGTTTGGACTTATGAATCATATCCGAAGTTGGGAGAAATGCATGGTGGTAGAAAGATTGATGATGCGCTTCCTATACTTCGGTGGGGTGGATCACGCGCTCATTACGATGTTGATGATGTGATTTTCGCAGCTAAAAGTGAGGAGTATGAGGTACGTATTGATTGCTAACATGTCATTTGGTGTTTACATTTTATGGAATTGTTTATAGTTTGCGGATTTTTCATCTGTTCTACAGGGACTTAATTATTGTGTTGTTTGCATATTAGTATGCTTGGGTTGGTCTAACAATGAAAATGCATTTCAGGTTCGCAATATGGTAATGAAACCGAAGGAAGATATTTATCCCGACTGGGGGGATGAACCTGATGACGAGAGAGTTGATACACTGCTTGAAGACATCATCAACCAGAGATTGCAGAAGAAGGAGTGGACTTGGGAATGGCATGGAAGAGTTTTAGATGGTAAGAAACTCAAAGGCCCGGGTAATAAGAAGCGTGCGAGTAGTGAGCAGAATTCAAAAGGCGAGACCGCGGGTCCATCAAGTAAGAAAAATAAGACAGTGAAGGTGAAGGGTGGTTGTGAGCACACTGGTGAGACGAGTTCAAATGCTGAAGTAGTCAATCTTCTGAAATCTGTCTTCGAGAAATTGGGTGAGATGGACAGCCACAATCGACAGCAGTTTTCTGCAATAGGTACAAGGTTTGTAGAAGTCGAGGACCAAATGGGTCTAATGAAAGGAGCTATACGTAGCTTGCAAAACGATGCCAAGGCTGACGGGAAGAACCCGGTAATCCAGGAGGAAGTAGTGGAAGATACAAGTCATTCAAAGAATTAAAAAAGTTATAGTTTTCCGGAAATCTAGTAATAACTATACTTATTCATACTAGATAAATAATTTTCCCTATATTATTTAAGAAAGTTATAGTTTGCCGGAAAAAACTATGAGGGTAACATTCTTTATTCAACTTGCAAAATTTAGAAAAAAGGATTCAGTCTCACAAAATAATTTTATTTATAGCCAACAAAAAAATATTTATAAAATAATGTTTATTCTTCAATTATAAGTTTTAAATGACATAATATTTTTTTTGAAACATTCTCGTTAATTTAGAGGGATTTTTGCTTAATCCCCCCCCCCCCCCCCCCACCGTATTTTCTACTTATAGTTTACAAAATATAATTTTATTACATATACAAGTTTTTTAAAAAACTTGGAAACATTATTTTGATGAAAAAACATGATGACACGATTTTATATTTTTGGTTAGAAAATATAATTTTCTGTTTTTGATGAAAGAAACTAGATTTTTCATTATTTTTAGTGGAAAAATAAAATTTTGATAAAATAAATCATGTTGTTAGCAGGATGAGATTTTCCGTTTTTGTCAACATTGAGGGAAACATATTATAAAGTATTTGAGTTAAATATTATAATATTTTAGTGAATAGTATTAAATTTAACTAGGTGTGGTTCCTAGTATTTCTAATCCAATGGATCTCTATTGTGATAACAATAGAGCCATCACATGCGAAAGAACCTAGATCCCACCAGAAATCCAAACATATCTAAAGGAGATATCACCTCCTTCGTGAGTTTATTAATAGAGGTGATGTGAAGATTACCAGAGTCTCAAAGGATGCAAATGTTATTGATCTATTGACTAAGCCTTTTTCACGGTCTAAGCATGAGAGTCATACTGCTGCCATAGGCATTAAGTTTCTTAAGATGTGATTTTAATTCTAGTGGGAGGAATTTTCGTTTTAAAATATGATGTTCATGATTACATAAACTTGGTTATGTTTTCAAATTAATGAAATTTGTTTCAGATTTATTTGGTTATTGGATAACAAATAAAGTCACAAAATAATTTATAACATTTTATAGGTCATCAAGTACGTGATTTGATGATGAAACCCTATAAGTGCAAGATGATATAAATTATTATGGTCCCTAGTCAAGGTTATTAAAATGAGATGTTAATAACTGAAGATGACTAGTATGTGAGGTGGTTGATGACTAAGTTTCGTGGAATCATTTAATATGTTGCATGTATTAAAGCCAATCGCATATACATGTGTTGGGGAACACAGTTTTGGATTGACCCGCTATGAGAACTCTACAAGATTGTTATATGAGTGTCATAATAGTTTCTCATTGTGAGTAAAAAGTGTAGTCCTTTGACATGAGTTCATCATGATTTCTTACTTATGGATTAGTTCACTTTGACCTTGTCAAACGTCAGACGTAACATGTGATTATAACAACATTGATTGGATGTACTATGAATTTTGTAAGGAACAAGGATGGAAAAAGATGAAATTTGTTCCTCCTATATAACGGGAGATAAATATCTCTGGGCCTATCGAAGATTTGATACTGAGAAATGCATGGCCGTGCTCAAACGAGGTGAATGTCAGTCGTTTGTTTGATCAGTATAAATCGGAGTTCGATAAACGTGATATAGCTTAATAAGGATGCCATTTTTCTTGCCTTATGTTAAGATCGAGATATAGAGACAAATGGATTATGAGAATAGATGATTCTAGTACAAGTGGGAGATTGTTAGGAATGTCCTAAAATCAATTTGTACTTACTTTTATTAGGCGAAGTTTGATAATCATATAATATTAGATGGTTATAATGTTTTGCTAGAAACCGCTTATAATCTATAAATTTGAGAATTCATTACAAATATTACATGATCCTACATGGGTCACACTTAAGCAAATTGGATCAAAATATAATTGAGTTTTAGAAACTAATTATATATATGGGCTTGCCCCATTAGTTAACCTAATGTGATTAGGTTACATGTATATATATGGTTAACATAATGATGTTTAAGCGAAGCAACACAATTATTATAAAACCATATAACTAAAGAGACAAATATTTAGTCAAAGTTCTGAGATTTGATCTCGACGACACTAGCATACTGTTTCGATCCAGTTTGTGTACGTGTGGATACCGGTAAAATCACAACATTTGAAGTGCTAACAATCTCAATCGTCTTGTTCATTATTCCGTTGCAGAATATCCATGTATATTCAAATTCTTAGATCCATATTTTTTCAGTATTTGCAAGAGATTTTGGCATGTAAATTCATAGGTTGATTTATCAAACTGTTTATAAACGGTATGAATTCCAACATCCTCCTCTGAGATAAAATCGGAACCATTGAAAATAAACGACTTTAATACTAGTACTATAGTCAACAAGTGGCATAACTTGACAAATATGATAATCATGCCGCTAAATTGATCAAATGGGTCATCAAGTCTTACACTATATGAAGAAGTTGTTCCATTGACCATAATAATTTTATTATCGTAACATGTAAGCACAAAATGATGTTAGACTCGTATACAAATGAAATTCAATATTTTTACGAACAAACAATATATAAACACCCTCTAAACTATAGTGGCTAACACACTGAATAAATTATATTTGAAACTACAAGGTGGTTAACATAATGATGAAATTAGAAAATTATTCTTCCATGCGTAAAAGTATTTTTCAACGAGTATTTACCCTTCTCAATTTTCAATTATACGAACTTTCTTATGATACAATGAAAAGTTTTTTCTTATTGTACTCTATGTTACAATAGTAACAAATATAATTTTTAATTGTTATTCTTTTTTCTCTATATTATTTTGTTTGTTTTCACAAACTTATATAAACATGCTAAAGGGTTTTAGTATATGATTAAATAAATAATTAATCCAATAATTACAATTTTTAACATGAGTGGTTGCACCTGTTCAATTGAAATGGTGCAACTTTTCACAAAACTTAACATTTTATTGGTTTTAAAAATTACAATAATATAAATAAATTGATATTTTAGAAAATTGTATTAATTTGATCCAAAATTTATTATTTTATATTATAATTTAACAATAAGAGTGAAAATAGAATTATTAATATTTCGGTATACGATACTGAAATAGAGTTAAGTGTGTGTACAGAAAGAGAGTAAAACTTGTTATTATGTCTTGATCATCACTTAAATATATATATATATATATATATATATATATATATATATTATAAATTAACATGGTATTTCTCCTAGTTTTTGTTGTTTCCATCAAATTTATTTGGGGGAATTGGTTATTATGCCCTACAAATTGATTCTAAAAAATACCCCTCAAATTGAAAGAAATTCAAAACTGCCCCTTTGCGCTAAGGAAATTACCATTAACCCCTTATGACCAAACAGAAAAACAGAAACCGCAATTATCATTATAACATTCGCGTTGTGTCAGATTTCTAAAGAAGTCTAATGTGTTAGACTCTAATAAAAGTCTAAATGATTTTCTTCTATCAGAAGTCTGATACATAATAAATTAGTAAATTTAAATTTTAAAATTATAAAAAAAATTGTCCAAACTTTTATATACAGAAATTAAATATAGACATTTTAGTAGTACATAAATTTAAATTTGGTAAAATTGAATCAAGTTAAACAATATGTAAGGTAGAGTAGGTTCTAAACCTCAAAACATGATTTGTAATGGAACAATTACATATAACTTTAGGGTTAGATTCATGGTTTACCAAATTTTTATTTGAAATTTTAAATATGCACTTATGTGTTATAATGTGCATATATTTAACGAATTTGATATTTTCTAGGTGTTTTGTTTAAATATTTTTACTTATAAGTGATAAATATTAGATTTAGGTTTTTTCACACTTCCAAGTGAAGTCTATATTTTGGTGTTGATCAAGCTTCTAAGAGAAATCTGAGACGTAATTAAATTAAAATTTTAAATTTTAAAAATTATAAAAAATAACTTGATACAAAATTTTAATAAATAAATAACACATAAGCATATGAAGTATATCATATTTTTATATGTAAGGTTAGATTAAGAGTTTGTAAAAAATTTATTCATAATGTTACATTTACATAAACTGATTAGTTTGTGACTATATTAAACGAGTTTGATGTTTGTTATAAGTTTTCTATATAATATGATAGTATTGAAATAGTAATTATTAGATTTAGGGTTTCTCAGATTTCCATGTAAATCTGGTTCAAATATTTAGATTTTTCATGAAGTCTTATTTTGCATATGAAGTCTGAAATCTGAAACTTTTTGAAAATTTCACATGAAAACTTTTTAAAAAGATGAACATTTTCCGCCTGAAAATTTCAGAATTACCAGAAATTTTACAACTTCTAATTATTAAAAATTCTGACCCATAAAATTTTTCCGATTTATCTCCATCTATCTAAACCTAAACTTGTACAAAAAAAAATCAGACACACCTATAACAAAAAATAATAATAATCAAAATTCTCTATGACTTCCGAAGCTTCTCTCATAATAATCAGACTCCAACTTACCTCAAATCTTCTCCTAATCGTCTCTGATTTACTTCTCACAGCCGTCTCCCTTTTATATTTTAAGATCGGTGTTGAGGTATAGCTTCAAAACTCTTAGTCACTGGGCTCGTGTTCATCGGTAAGATGTTCCTTCTTGTTCTCAACTTTTGATATGTGAAAAAGATCCGAGCTTTGCTAATAGCTTGATGTTTTCGTTATTATCTTTCATCCAAGCATGTGAGATCGGAGATTCACACCAAAGATTTGTAATCGTGGATTTGGACTTTGCGTATATAGAATGAAATAGATTTCCTATGAATCAAACACTTTATTGAGGTTTAACATCGAGATAGAACAAACACAGTCGAAAAGAGAGTACAAAGAATGTTAATCGAGCTATTTAGTCGAAGTGTTCTTGATTAGGGTTGGAATGTCTTGAATGAATCGCCACTTCTTCCTTAAATAGTCTCGACTTTGACCTCCTTGTTCCGATCTTTCGGCCTCACTATGATAACGATCTCCGAGATTCTCGGGAATAAGTTGAACTGATGAAGACCAGGTCGTTCTTCCTCTATGTCCTCGTTATCGAGCTCGAGCTCGATCACTTCTTATTTTGGTGTCTTTTGGGCTTTGGCTAGATCATGGTCGCATGGGCCCAGAAGGGGTAACGGTCGAGCTCTTTGTCTTGATTATGGATCGGGCTCACGATTTTGGGCCTTCGTTTTGTTTGTCAATGGGCCAGATTTCCTAGAGGGAAATCCAGCACCAACAATAGCCCCCAGCCCATTAATTTCGACGAGTCGAGGTTAATGGGTGGGAGACGTACTTGGGAAGACGCGCGCGTGCCTTGGGTATCGAAAACCCTAATAATTATCCTGGCTTCATCCGTAGATTCTGTTATGATCGAACGGTTGGAACCGAGCGGGTGGATCTAACTGATCTATTTGCGGCGTGTCTGTTGCCGCAACTAGTATTTTCTAGAGAATAATTTGATCTACCGTCGGTCTAGTCAACTACCAACGGCTGAGATCTCCTGAGTCCGATAAATCTTATCGGCCTCGATCCATGCGGATGTGACTTAATCATCAGCCGCTTACTCCTGGCCATAGATCTCGTATCAACGGTCGAGATTGTAAGGAATCGAAGGATCCTAACTGCCTCGATCTTTTTGTAATCATTACAAATTTTGAATCGAGCGGTTGAGATTATGGGATACGAAAGATCCCATGGATCTCGAGGGTGGAGGAGCACGAGTTAGCTTAAAAGGGGAAGTTACCTAGCATGATTCTCATTACTGTTCGCACTACAAATCGACAAGGTAACTTCTTTCCCTCATTTTAGCGTTTTTGCTTCTCGCTCTTGTTTCTTCTACTGTTATTCCGAAACTCTTCTCTCTTTAGATCTTTATCTTCCATTTTTCTTTAAAAAAGAAATTTCCGATACATCGACCATTATGGTTCGGAAAGATGCAGTCAGAACGAGTACAAACGCGGCGGCAGGATCATTCGGTCCGCATCCGTCGTCCATCTTGACCGTTGACCATATACATCGGTTGCGGACGAAGTGCCGGATCTCACCGGAGGTGGAAATAGTTATCCCGTCTCTGGCGATGTCGCCGGAAACTACTACAGAGGGCTATTGCTGCACCTCTTACACCTACTTTGATAAATGCGGATTGTTTTTTCCAATCCCTCGCATTATCTCGTGGGTTTTGGCTCAGCTTCAGCTGGCCTTTCATCAGATGACCTTGAATTTAGTCCGGTATGTCATCGGACTCGGGGTCAGAGCCGTCGAGGAGGGCATTGATTTTGGGGCCGAGGAGCTGATGAAGGTTTGTTCGGTAAAACACAACAGTCGTTTCCCCAGGACTTACTGCCTCTCTCCTCGTCATGGGAAGATCCTCTACGAGATCCCGACGAGAGATGTGTGGAAGAGTAAATATTTTTTCTTCAGGATCAACCATCATTCGGTCGAGGACTTCGATTATTCGGTTATCCCGACAAGATGGGCAGCTAGTGTTGGTTAGCCTTTAGGGTTTATCGGTTTCCCTGATCGCTTCGATGTTCTTCATTGACATTAAGCTGTTTGCTAATATTTTTTGGTTTCTCTTTGTAGAAGTTCCTAAATCGCTATCTCTGAACCCGATCACATCGAGTTTGATAGCTCGTCTCCGGAGAGGAGATATCCGCTGGTCCAATTTTACAGACCAGTGAATCCGAGCTGCCTTAGGTCCTGCGGCCTGACGACCTCCTTCATACCAACCTCAACTTTCGCAAAACGAATTGTGCCCTCCTCATCAGCCCGCTTCAGCCCGAGTTGTTCAGGCTCCACTTCAGATTACCGAGCGGACTGGAGAGAGTAAGCCTTCTGGACGGTTTGTGCAAAGGTTTTCGTACTATACATTTTTTTATTTATCGAGCTGACTTGAGTCCGTTTTGTCCGCAGATCGACCCGTCTCGAGCGACAGTTCTACCGCCAGTACTCCTTTCGAAAAGATGTCGCGAAGAGCGAGCAGCCGTCGGAACGGGAAGGATCCCGTCGATCTGGCGAAGAAATTGAAGGCCGGCGACTTGAGCAACGCCCTTCTTTTCGCAATGGGCGAAGCTCCTCCTCCCCCTCCTTCAATCCCTCCTCCTAACCTTGTTCAGATCTCTCTTCCTCTGGTTACAGGATCCGGGGAAGCGAACATGGAGGCGGAGGATTTACCTCCCTCTTTGACCGGGCAAGAACTAGTCCAGGTCCCGTCTGGAGAGCCTGCCTTTCGTAACTCCCGGTCGAATGGCTCGAGAGGGTCGAATGGTCGGAGTTGGGGTGGCCCTCCTCCTCCGGCCGCGAAGCTTCAAAGGACCGACGCGGAAGTGAGCTCGAGAAGATCGAGCCAAAATGTGGAGGCGAGGCCTGCCTCTTCCGGGTCCTCCGGATCTTTCAACTGGCGCTTCAGGCATCAGAAGGAATGTCCGATTGCGGATGACCCAAAAGGTGTGGCTTACCTGCTCAGGCATTTTAAGCCCGCAAGCGTTCAGCTCCCGTCTGTCGGGGATATGGCCCTCAGTGATTCTTACACTGAGATGATGGCGGCCGCTGGGAAGGTAACGATTTATTTCCTTCACTTGCTTTATTCATTTTATGCTTAATTTTATATTTTGTGTAGGCCTTGGAGGCTGCGAACAGGTTTGCGGCTAGGTCTGAGCGTAAGCTGCGTGAAATACCGCAGGCAAGTGAGCTCGAGACCATCGAAAAAACGGTGAGTGACCTGAATGTGCAGTTGCAAGGGGCCTTGGCTCGGGAGGAAGAGTTAAAGAAGCAGCTCGTCAAGTTCAACGGAGTGGAGGCCCGTCTTATGATCCTCGAGAACCAGGAGGAGGACCTTACTCAGAAGCTGAACGTGGCCGTAAACCGAACTATGGCCGCGGAGGAGGCGAGCCAAGCGGCGGTCTAAGCCGGTCGAGCTGCAGACATGCGGGCTGCGCAGTGCCAGGCTGACCTGGAGAAATCCCTTGCCGATCGGGATCTTGACATGAAGGTAGCTGCTCACGAGGCAAAGAAAGAGCTCATTGGCCAGTACTAGGAGGCCCGTCTTATGATCCTCGAGAACCAGGAGGAGGACCTTACTCAGAAGCTGAACGTGGCCGTAAACCGAACTATGGCCGCGGAGGAGGCGAGCCAAGCGGCGGTCTAAGCCGGTCGAGCTGCAGACATGCGGGCTGCGCAGTGCCAGGCTGACCTCGAGAAAGAGTGGAGGCCCGTCTTATGATCCTCGAGAACCAGGAGGAGGACCTTACTCAGAAGCTGAACGTGGCCGTAAACCGAACTATGGCCGCGGAGGAGGCGAGCCAAGCGGCGATCTAAGTCGGTCGAGCTGCAGACATGCAGGCTGCGCAGTGCCAGGCTGACCTGGAGAAATCCCTTGCCGATCGGGATCTTGACATGAAGGTAGCTGCTCAAGAGGCAAAGAAAGAGCTCAATGGACAATACCTCGAAATTCTCGAGGGGATTAAGGCGAAGGAGGGTCAGCGGAAAGTCGCTACGAGCGCCGAGATCAGGCTTCAAGAGGCCTTGGCCAATATTGCGCTTATTGTTGAATTGGCTTCTGATAGGTCAGGAATTAATCCCTATACTAACTTCAAGTGCACAGTGATGTAGTTGTAGTACTTAGGGTATCGAATCCACAGGGACTCCGGTCAACGATAGATTAAAAAAGATAACGATTAAACTAGGTGAAAGCAATGTGATGAAAGCAGTAAATCAGACAGCAGAAAGTAAATCAAACGAGTTTGTAAGAAAGAAAGCGAAGGTGTTAAGTCTAGGGAGTTCTCAGGAAATCAGGAACACAAGCAATCAATCAAGCGGGATCTAATTAGGAATTGTTCTAGAACTCAAACACATATATAGAATTAACCAACTGTCGTTGCGAGAATTCTCTAAGTTTAAGTGCAGCAATCCAAATTCCTTTGCAATTACCAACAGATTAAACTAGCTTTAAGATCAAATTCGATATGTTCACAATTCAATTAAACCAAATTCCTTTGCGAGTAATTCAATTGCTCATCTAGGTTCTTTCTAGCTAATTAACCAACTGTCGTTGCATCAATCAACCTAACATCATAAATCTAATTGGCCAGTTCAGATTAAGCATTAAGAACAATCCTAGACGAAGAACTAGAAAGTATGAATCCCTAACAGATTGATTAACCTAATCTTCCATGAAATCCCTTGTGAGAATCCCTAAACCTAACAGGTAAACTATTCAGACATGTTCATCGAAACAGAAGACATCATGAATGAAAAACCAAATATCATAAAACAGAATAAAGAACTGGGGTTCGAAATCAAGTCTCTTTCGAGAACAAGATCAGCCCCTAAACTCTCTCTGAATTAAATAAAGCGTAAGTAAAGCGTAGCCTAAACAAGTGTCTAAACACCCTAATATATAGTCTAAAACACGTCTGGGGCCTTTTTGCAAATCTGGAAAGTTTCTGGGCAAAAACTGTAATTTCTCCAAAATACAGATTTTTGGGCGCATGAATTTCGTCCTGTAGTGGTGTCGACCAATGCACTATGTGTGTCGACCGACACAGAGTGCAGAAGAACCCAATGAACTCTGTGAAATCCATGTAAACTGCCAAATCACTCCAAAAGCTCCCATAATCTCCAAATAAGCTCCAAACGTACCTAAACCTGTAAAAATAGATAAAAGACTCCAAAACATAATAAAAGACTCGATAAATAAGATATATGACATGGTTAAAAGTCCTAAAATCCATGGTATATCAGCTTCTGGCGAGCTTGACTTGACTAAGGAGGTGCTTGAACTTGCGGAGAAGAAACGGCTGGCGACGGAGGAAATGAACGCCATGGCAGTTTCTGATTTCAGCATTAGCAAGCTGAATCTACCGACAATGTCGGATGATTCGGGGATTCTGGCTCGTCCTTTGACCCAAGCCACTTCTGCCCTTGATCAATACGGATCGAATCTTCCGATCGGAGTTGGTTCGAGGGTTAGTGATGAAACCGAAGGTCATCTTGAGGGCGGAGCAGCTGCAGACGGCCAGGGGGAGGATGGGGACGAGGCTTCGTCCCCGTCAAAGCAATTTTAATTTTTTTGTGTTGTTGTTGCCCGAAAGGGCTTTTAATTTCCTTTTCAGACTTTCGTTGCCCAAGGGGGCTTTTTATTTGCTTTTGACGTTGCCTTTAGCGGGCTTATGCGACCTTGAGGACGCTAAGTCCTCAATTTATTTGTGAATCGCTTTTCAATCTTTCATGCCTTAGCATAGATTCGACTATTTAATGCCTTTGCATAGAATTGGCCGTTATGGCAGCTCGAACCTCTTCAGAGAGGTCAAATAAATAACTTGGCTTGAATTGCCTTAGGGAGTTCTCAATGAACTTTTAGGTCGATCGTATTTGAACTCGAGCTCCTCCTCAAAATTTGTTCGAGGTACAACTCTTTCAAGGTGTAAAGTTCGAGCTTGGCGTTGAACTGAAACGCAAATTTCTAAGTATATGATGAATCGAAGTAGACTTACATAGATTCATTTTGAGTACTTGCGGAGGTTGTTTTGCGTGAAATAATTGTCTTGTTTTGGCTGTCTTGACCTCGTTGTCTTGCTTAAGGGAAGGGGGTAGCCCCTCAATTCTTCTAATCTGTATAAGGTTAGGAGAATTTCAAGTTTTTGAAGGACCGTTTTAGGTCGTTCTGGTTTGAAGAGACCGTTTCAGGTCACTTTTTTTGGGACGATCATTTCAGTTCGTTCAATACCGAAGGGATCATTTCAGATCACTTGTTTTGAAGAGATAATTTTATATCACTTATATTAGAAGGGACCATTTTAGGTTGCTTAGAGTGGATAGTTTCGTATCACTGGATTTTGGAAGGATAATTTCATATCACTTGACTTTTGAAGGGATAATTTCATATCACTTAATTTCTGGAGGCATAATTTCATATCACTTGATTTTTGAAGAGATAATTTTATATAACTGTTGGAATTGTGTCCAGTAATCTCGGTACTGTCTCTAGAAAGTAAGAGTATGTCAATGATCAGACATAAGTCATATAATACTGGGGGTCATGATGGCTTGCTAGAGTCCGCTCATGATCTATAAGTCTTGGACTTATTGCCTCTATTATATGATCCCATATGGGTCACACGCCTAAGCTTACAGGAAAATGTGCAGGAACGGATTGACAGAAGTACGGTAAAAGTGCTAGGCATTTACTGTACTTAGAGATTAAAGGGTTCAGCAATCGTGTGTCGATCGATACACAAGGTGTGTCGATCGACACAGTGCGTGAACGCCTAGGAAATAATAAGACCGAGAATTGGGCCCGAAAGTCCATGAGAACTAAGACAGGTTTTAAATGAATAAAACCTGACCTAGCTCTCTGATTCACCCTAAGTCTGCGCCTCTCTCTCTCTCTCTGTCGCCTCCCTCCTCGTGGTCTAGCAGCCAGATTCCTTTGCGTGCGTGTGTGAACCTTTGGAGGATCCATCCCTTGGTGGCTCTCTGATCTCTGACCTGTTCTCCCTTTCCGCTGCACAAAACAGGTATAAGGTGAGATCTAATCATTGTTTCTAATCAAGAAGAACCTAGATCTGCATGTTTAGGTTGGTATGAATCTAAGGATAAGAGTGTGAACCTTTGGAGGATCCATCCCTTGGTGGCTCTCTGATCTCTGACCTGTTCTCCCTTTCCGCTGCACAAAACAGGTATAAGGTGAGATCTAATCATTGTTTCTAATCAAGAAGAACCTAGATCTGCATGTTTAGGTTGGTATGAATCTAAGAATTGAATCAGGATCATCTAAACATTACTTCAGAGGTATCAGAGCTATTGGTTCTGGTTTTTCTTGTTTAGATTCAAGTTTAGGATTGTTTTCTTGTTTAAGAAGTGTTTTGAATCAACTACTGATAAGAGAAATCACTTAAGCAACAAGGAATTGAAACCTAAACACATTTGAAATCGCAAAAACCAAACTATATTGATTTGGAATGCGATTTTTCAAAAGTGAGAATCGGCTGTGATCGCATGGATCGATCGATACGATCGCATGGATCGGTCGACACAATCCGAGAATATCTCGGCCAAACCTGATAACCGTCCGTGCATGCGTGAGAGCATCGATCGATACAGGATCGATGCACGATCGATGCAGGATTGATGCTTAGAGCATCGACCGATGCGGTTGATGGATCGATCGATGCGGTTGGTTCATCGACCGATATGGTTGGTTTAAGGCTCGGTTTAATGATTTTATTAAAATTATAAACGTCACGGTTTAATAAACAGACTTAATAAATTTATTAAGTTCTGGTTAAACCGGGATAAGAAATCCAAAGTCGTAAATTGGATTTTGTGCCTAAACCAGGATTTTCTAATTTGATTTGGTTGGACCAAATAAATTGAGAAAATCCGGTTTAGTAAATAACCGGTTGACAATTGTGGTCATCGTAGTAATTAAAATTTGGTTAGACCAATTTTAATGAACCAGACCGGTTATGTCATTTAATTGGACAATTGGGTCATGTCTTGGACATGGACCGATTCTTGGGCCTCGGGCCAAGAAGTTAAAACAATTGGGCCAATTATTTGAGTCTTTCTTCAGATTAATTTAAAATTTATTTTATAAAATTATAAAGTCGATTTTAAATTAAAGTTTCCGAAATTTTGAAATTAGAAAGTTTCTTAAAATAGAAGTTTCTAGATTTGCGGGTTTTGGATTTTAAAGAAATTTCTAAAGTTAGAAAGTTTCCGGTTTTAGAAAGTTTCCAATTTTAGAAAGTTTCCTAAAATAGTAGGTTTCCAAAAATAGAATGTTTCCCGAAATAGTAATCTTCTATTTTGGGAATGAAATTTTAATAAACCTACGAACCTCAAATAATATCAAGCGTTGGATGTCTTGCCCAGTCTATGTCAGCTGTCGAAGCCCATTCAATTGTATTCATGGCCTTACAGTGTGAGGGTGTCTACTTTTGCGTGGATAAGACGGTTTGTGATTCATAAATGTCATTGGGAGTCCCAGACATTAATGATTACATGACTGTATAGTCTGGTTTTCTTGACTAGGCCATCGGGAGTCCCGGGCCTTGAGACATCAGAGTGGATTGGGCCTCGGGCCCAGATTCACAACCAAGAGTTATATCACGGATATAATTAGCCGACATAGGGCTTACCGATATAAGCTGAGTTTTGGTGACGGCCAGTGGCCCACTTTAATCTTAGTTATATGTGGATCTTGGAATCATTATATTCTATTGAGGGTAACTTATGTTATTGAATATAATGCGTGATTAATCATATTAAATTTAATACGAGATTAATCATATTGAACATATTAACTAAAATCCTTTTATCTTAATTTTCAGTTATGACTAGCACAAACAATCAAAACACTTTCTCGATCCGGTCTGTCCTTAAGATGGACAAGCTGAACGGATCAAATTTCTTGACTTGGTCGCGGAACCTGAGGCTAGTTCTCAGACAGGAGAGAAAGGACTATGTCCTTGAGAGAGCTCTCCCCGTGAGGATCGGGTCCAATGCTTCTCATGCAATATATGATGCTTGGAATAAGCATTATAATGATGCGGTAGATGTGCGTGGTCTGATATTGGCTACCATGGATTCAGACTTGCGGAAGCAATATGAGAACATGGAGTCGCCAATAGAGAAGATCAGCAGCCTGAAATTGAAATTTCAGGAGCAGATAAGAGTGGAGAGATACCGGTTGGTTAAGTCTCTCACTAGCTGCAAGCTACCAAATGATAATCCAGTGAGTCCTCATGTCAGTAAAATGATGGGTTACATTGATAACCTGAGGAAACTGGATTATCCAGTTAGCCAAGAGTTGGCAACTGAAATCATTCTGCAGTCACTGCCGTCAAGCTATGATAAGTTCAGAAAGAACTATATCAAGAAAGGCTTAACGAAGACGCTGACTGAACTGCATGATATGCTCAAGACAGTTGAGCCAAACGTGAAGAGTACCCTGTACAATCTCATGAATGAGAAGGGTAGGTTTGCTAAACCTAATGCTGACAAGGGTGAAGACAAAGTTGTCCAGATTTTGAATCATGGCAAGCGTGTGTCTTCTGAGCCCGAGTCAGATACCTCTTACGTTGGTAAGTGCTGCTACTGTAAGGAGACAGGGCATTGGAAGAGAAATTACATTAAATTCATGGAAGATGATGAGGAGTTGAAGTTGATGTATGAGACTACTTCCTCAGGTATTCATGTTATTACTTCAAGTTCTACCTTAAAGGTATTGGATACTGGTTGTGGCACTGATATTTGTGATAATATGCAGAGCCTAAGCAACAGTAGAACGTTGAAGGAAGGGCAAGTGAAACTACATGTCTGGAAGGAGCTTGGGATGCTGCCTCAGCGGTAGGGTTTTTCACTTATAGATCCCTTTGAGGCTTGGTTTTGTATTAAGTAATTGCTACAATGTACCTGCTTTAAGCAGAGTTGTCTTTCATTTTCTTGTAAGAATTTGAATGTTTTTCATTTTGATAAAAGACAAGTTTTGTTCTTTTGATCTCAATGAAATATTAATTGTAGCACCCTATTCATGGAATGGGTTTTATATCTTAAACCAAAGAGTGCCTAAATGTAACATAAATACCGAATTGGTTTAAATCTGATGAATTAAACCTGATTTTTCTTGGCATAAAGTCTTGGTCACATAGAGTAAGTCGGATTCAGAAATCCCATAGTCATGGACTGTTGGGCTCATTTGATAAAATATCTTATGAGACTTGAATTCTGTTTACTAGACCAAAAGGTAAAGGGCCTATCTTAGCCGAGCTAGAGAAAGGCCCAAAGGCTTATTGGACCTGGAACATACTCATGTATGTGGCCCAATGAGCAGTAATGCCGGAGAAAATTTCCTGTACTTCATTATCTCTACTGATTACTTCAGTGAGTGTGACTGTGTTCATTTGATGAGACACAAGTCGGAATTCTTTGACATGGTCGAAAGAATTCCAGAATGAAGTATAGGATCTGAATGACAGAAGTATTAAGACTCTGGATTAGATCACGAGTGAGAATACTTAAGTCATTGATTGTGTGATCATCTTAATGAGTGTGAAATCGTTTCACAGCTCATTTCTCCTAAAAACCTGAAGGTGTTTCTGTGAGAAAGAATCAGATCTTATTAGAAATGATTAAAGATGAGTCACACGAATCTTCCATGATATTATTTAAGAATAACGCTCTAAAATATCTAAGTTTACGCTGAAATAGTTCCACAAATATCAGTTGAAAGACACCACGTAAATGTGGATTGGAATCGATCCAAATTCGTCTTTACTGAGTATTTGTAGTTGTACTACTTCGCTGGTTGTCCGAAGGAAACCTAGGCTTGTTACTTTTACGTCCATTCTGTTTTCTAAGAAGGGAAGTTATTTTCCAAGAAGAACAGTGGGAGTAAAAGTATAACTCGCAGAAATTCGAGAAATACAGGAGGCTGCTTTACCTGTTGAGGGAGAGCAACGGATGGATTTACAGATTTCTGTAGAATCTACACCTGTGGAGCCTTGTCCGAAGGAAACCAAGGCTTGTTACTTTTACGTCCATTCTGTTTTCTAAGAAGGGAAGTTATTTTCCAAGAAGAACAGTGGGAGTAAAAGTATAACTCGAAGAAATTCGAGAAATACAGGAGGCTGCTTTACCTATTGAGGGAGAGCAGCGGAAGGATTTACAGATTTCTGTAGAATCTACACCTGTGGAGCCTGAAGTTCGCAGATTTGAATGAATCAGTTACTAATCCGAGAGTGATTTCTCGTCATTAGTTGAACCTGATAATCATTGAAAGTTCGCATGATCTGATGATCATTGAAAGCGACGAATCTGCGAAATTCAAAGAAGCGAAAGTGAGCCCGGACTCCGAAAAATTACATTTTATGTAAGTTAGCTTCATCGATCCATTCATGGATGGAAGCAAACATATCGGAGTTGGAATCTTCGTTCTGTTGAAGTAGTCAAGGTTTTGACTTGAACAGGAACGAAGCGGAACTGTGTGTTTACTAATAGATTAGTGGGAGCGATATTGCATTTCTCATATTGTATGTCGATGACATACTGATTCTCGAAAATGACGTCCCAATGCTGCAGTCGGTTAAGGACTGGCTTGGGAGTTGGTTCTAATGATTGACATGGGTAAAGCCACGTATGTTTTTGGATTTTGGATCTAAAGATAGAGATCCGAAAGAGCTGGTAGGACAAAGTCAGGATTCTTATCCCGACAAAGTCCTACACGTTTTCAGCATTCCAAGAAGGGTTTTATGCAAATGTCACATGGCATTACGTTAAGCAAGACACAGTGTCCTACGATAACTGCTGAGCTTAAATGCATGGATAAGATTCCATATGCGTCGGCAATTGGATCTATCATGTATGCCATGAAACGTACTTGTTCGATGTTGCTTTAATGTTAAGCAAGACAAGTAAAGACCAGTCAAATCCAGCAAAGAATCACTGGATTGCCGTAAAGAATATCCTAAAGTATTTGAGGAATACTAAGGATAAATTCTTGAGGTACGGAGAAAGTGAGGTGCTACGAGTCGGTAGAGTCTGAAAGGCAAATTTCCAATAGACAAAGATGATTTCCGATCACAGTCCGGTTATATCTTGTGTCTATCTGGCGGTGCAAGGCACTGTTGCTGACTCCATGACTTAAGCTGAACATTTCGCAACTTGGGAAGTGGCGAAAGAGGTTGTTTGGAAAGAAGAGTTCGTCACTGAACTTGATGTGATTTCCAGCATAGATGAGACTAGCTGCACATCAGAGGTCCAAACACCTTGAGGATAGGTATAACCTATTCCGTGAGATAAATGACAGAGATGTTAAGTAGATCAGCAAGTTTCAACGAATGAGAACGTTGCTAATCTATTAACGAAGCCACTCCTTAGGCCTAAGCACGAGTCGCGGACTGTTGCTGTAGGATAAGTGAAATTAAGATGTAGTCTTAATTTCAGTGGGAGTTATTAAAGGGCTTTATTTAGTTATTGGATATGTTCTTGAAATAACATTTAAGATGTTTAATGAAATTATTATTTCAAGATTATTTTAACTGTGATGAAATAATCGTTCCAAAGTGATATAAACCATTTTATAGGTCATCGAAGTAAATGACTTGATCTTGAGTTATCAAAGTCATTTAGCTTGATCATGAGACCCTATATTTGATAAATGACTTATATCATTATGTCCCTAGTCGAAGGTTGTTGAAATTGGAACACCAACAACCGTGTGAGACTGGATTGGTACGTGACTTATGACAAAGTCTCAGTGTGTCATAGATGCGCGGCATCAAAGTCAGTACATAGGTGTATGTTGGGGAACATACGACCGGACAAGACCCGCTTATAAGAACTCTTCAGGATATTTATATCTGTGTCATAAGAGATTCTTACTACGACTATAGAGTATAGTCCTTAGACCTGAGTTCGCATGCATGTGACTGCACATGGACTGATGCACTTTGATCATTGTCTAACGCTGTCGTTCTGCGATAGTTATAAGGACCTTGTTTGGGTACATTATGAAATGAGTAGTTTACAGTGATGGAACAAGACGGGATTTGTCCCTCCAATATAAATGGAGTGAATATCTCTAGGCCAATCGGAGATTTGAATACTTGAAAATGCATGGCCATGCTCAAACGGACTGTCCCGAGTCGTTTGGATTGTCAGTATCAAATCAGAGTCCGATGAACAAGATTAGGCTTTATAAGGATGACACTAATCTTGCCTTATGACTAATCGAGATATTGAGACAAAAGGATTATGAATACAGAGATTCCAGTACAAGTGGGAGATTTTTGGAATTGTGTCCAGTAATCTCGGTACTGTCTCTAGAAAGTAAGAGTATGTCAATGATCAGACATAAGTCATATAATACTGGGGGTCATGATGGCTTGCTAGAGTCCGCTCATGATCTATAAGTCTTGGACTTATTGCCTCTATTATATGATCCCATATGGGTCACACGAGTCACCTGACCTAGCTCTCTGATTCACCCTAAGTCTGCGCCTCTCTCTCTCTCTCTGTCGCCTCCCTCCTCGTGGTCTAGCAGCCAGATTCCTTTGCGTGCGTGTGTGAACCTTTGGAGGATCCATCCCTTGGTGGCTCTCTGATCTCTGACCTGTTCTCCCTTTCCGCTGCACAAAACAGGTATAAGGTGAGATCTAATCATTGTTTCTAATCAAGAAGAACCTAGATCTGCATGTTTAGGTTGGTATGAATCTAAGAATTGAATCAGGATCATCTAAACATTCCTTCAATAACTTGGTAAAATGTAAAGGCGAAGTATTTCGTGATAGCTCTAACTTTTACAAAGGAAAGAGATATCAATTGTGAGACTTATTTTGATTTCACAAAGATAAGCTAGCATGACTTCGTTTGAAGTTGCTGAGCTCGGTAAGAGCTTTGTGTTGGGGGGCGGCTGCGCTCGAGATGGAGCTGCCTACGTACCCTTTTGGAGGGGATCAAGCCATTTCGTAGTTCGGTTATGGGGTTGTACTCTCAGTGAAAGTACTTTTTGAGGTTGATGATGTTCCATGGTCGTAGTTCAGGTTTCTGGGTTTCCACCGACTTGAGTCGGTAGACCCCGTCCTTCACAATATCGGTGACCTGGTAAGGACCTTCCCATTTTGCTCCTAATTTTCCAGCGTGTTCTTCCTTTTTATGGTCGAACACTTTCCGCAAGACGAGCTCACCTACTTGAAACCTTCGGGTTTTGATCTTGGAACCGTAGTAGCGAGCTGCGGCCTGTTGGTAGTTCTGGATTCGGGCAAGTGCGAGGTTTCTCCTTTCGTCGACGAGGTCAAGCTCGTATGTTATCATCTCATTATTAAGTTCCTCTTGCGGTGGGCATTCTTCTTTGCGGATGCTTGACACGAGGATTTCGGCTGGTACCACTGCCTCGATTCCGTAAGCTAGCGAGAAGGGAGTCTCACCAGTGGATTTGCGGGGGGTAGTCCGGTAAGCCCAGAGTACGGCTGGGAGCTCGTCGCTCCAGCTTGTCTTGCATTCATCGAGTCTTTTCTTAAGGCTACTCATGATTGAATTGTTAGCTGCTTCTGCCAATCCGTTTCCTTGAGGGTAACGAGGCATTGAGTAAGTCAGCTTTATGTTCCAGGTTCTGCAGAACTCTTTGAACGTGTTCGATATGAACTTGGGTCCGTTATTGGTGACGATCTCATGGGGTAGTCCATATCGGCAAATGATGTTTCGCCATACGAACTCCTTAATATGAATGTCTTTAATCTTTCGGTACGACTCTGCTTCGATCCATTTGGTGAAGTAATCTGTCATTACCAATTGGTGCATGGCTTTCTTTCTGCCGGATGCAACTAAGGGTCCCACGATATCAATTCCCTACCGCATGAACGGGTATGGTGAGGAGATCGAGGAGAGTTTCTCCGACGGTTGGTGGATGATCGGGGCGTGCTTTTGGCATTTGTCGCATTTACTGGAAAAAGATTCGCATTCAGCGGCCATTGTTGGTCAGAAGTTGATATACCATGGATTTTAGGGTTTTTAACCATGGTATATGTCTTCTTATCAAGCCTTTTAGAGTCATTTGGAGTCCTATTATCTATGTTTTCAGGTCTAGACACGTTTGGAGCGGAATTGGACATTATGGAGCATTTTGGAGCATTTGGCCGAGAGATGGAGATCACTGCCCATTTCACAGACCTGTGTCGATCGACACAACATGTGCATCGATCGACACAAGGTCGACACAGACATTCTCGGAGAGTTTATGAAGAGTTTGGAAATTGAAACTTAAGCCCAGAAGTTTCTATAATTACAAAGAAGCCCCAGCCGTGATTAGACCATTATATTAGGGTTTTTAAGCCATTGTTTAGGCTACGCTTTATTTGACATTCAGAGAGTTTGAGGGGCTGATCTTGCTTTGAAAGAGATGATTTTGAACCCCAGTTCTTTATTCTATTATATGTTATTTGGTTTTCTATTCATGATGTCTTCTGTTTCGATGAACATGTCTGAGTAGTTTACCAGTTAGGTTTAGGGATTCTCACAGGGGATTTCATGGAATTATAGGTTAATCAATCTGTAGGGATTCATATCTGTTAGTTCTTCGTCTAGGGTTGTTCTTAATGCTTAATCTGAACTGACCACTTAGATTATTGATGTTAGGTTAATTTCCGCAACACAGTTGGTTAATTAATTAGAAAGAACCTAGATGAGCAATTTGACTATTCGCAAAGAAATTTGATTTAGGAGAATTGTGAACGAACGAACTTGTGATTAATGCTTGTTTAGAACTCTAGAATTCGCAACGAAAGTTGGTTTGCTAGGTTGTTAGAAATAGTTAGGATTCGCAACGAAAGTTGGCTTCTTATACTTCAGTGATTCTAGTTCTAGAAAACTTCCTAATTAGATCCCGATTGATTGGTTGCTTATGTTCCTGATTTCCTGAGAACTCCCTTGACCTGACGCTTTGCCTGATTGCTTACACCGTTCTATTTACTTTCTGTTTTGATTTACTATTTTCATATCTGTTCACCTAGCTTAATTCGACGTTCTATAATCTATCGCAAGAATATAGAGTCTCTGTGGGATTCGATACCCTATATACTATAATTGCATTAACTGTGCACTTGCAGTAGAATAGGATTAAAACCTGACCCTATCAAGTTTTTGGCGCCGTTGCCGGGGACTCTTTTGAGTCTTCGATAGATTTGAACTTAGGGTTTAGACTAGGTTTTTTTCGTTTTTGTTTTTGGTCACTAAATTTTTTTTTTCTATTTCTTGCGTTTCAGGTACGCCTGTAATCGCTCTGCATTGATCGACACACAGGACTGTGTCGATCGTCACATCTTCGCACCTTGCATTGATCGACACTACTTTGCATCGATCGACACAGCGCGTAAGATGATGGGAATGATGGAACGGTTCTTGGAAAATCAGCAAAATAACTCATTCTGCATAGACTATGGTTCTTATTCATTCACCAGAGATTATGAACCTTCATCATATCAGCATGTTCCTCCTCAAAATACGCAGTCTGATAAGCTGATAAGTATGATGGAGCAGTTACTGGAAAGACAAGAAGAAGATTTGAACTACATCAGTGGCTCTGGATTTCAAGGAAAGAGTTTTGAAAATCAACAAGGTAACAAGTTCTTTAATAGTGGACAGAAGAGTGCTTTCACAAGCAACCAGAACTCTTCTGGATTTGGACAGACTGCTGGTTATCAGAAGCCTTTTCAGCAAGGTAATTCTTATCAGAGGACTTATGGACCATCCTCCTATCAAACACCTCCTGCTGCTAGTGCTCATCAGAGCAAGATGGAAACCATGATGGAGCAGTTGCTGGAAGGTCAGACTAAGACTGTTGTCGACTTCGACAGGAAGCTGGATGCCATGTATGAAAATTTGAATGGGGGATTTGAATCCTTGAGCACACATGTGAAGAAGCTGGATGTTCAAATCCAAAAGACATCTCAAGCAATGCAAAGGCAGAATGGAGCTGGGAAAGCTGAACAGAAGCAATACATTAATGTTGTGATCACAGGAGATGAGATTGAGTTGTTAGGTGAAGAAGAGGACATCATCTCGGATTTTTTGGAAGAATTCTGTCTGTCTGAGACATGCATCGATCGACACACACTTCATGTCGATCGATGCAAGCCCGATACGTCTGATGAATATGTGCAAAATCGCCTTGTGTCGATCGACACACCATTTGCGTCGATCGACACAGATTGCAGACGGGAGCAAAAGCCGACAACAGTCCTAGAACGAGTCTGCAAGCCCTCTGATCAATGTTTTAAGGCTCCTAAACTGTCTAAACAGGAGCTAGACATGGCTAATTGCATGGAAGTGATGGAGAAGCAGCTGATTCGGATTTCATAGAAGCTTCCAGATCCAGGAGTCTTTGATCTAGACTGTTTTATTTCTGAGGAAAGATTCAAGCATTCTCTGTGTGATTCAGGATCTGGTGTGAATCTTATGCCATACTCTGTGGCTGTGAGATTGGGAGTGATGGAATTCCAGGCTACTAGGATCTCTCTTATCCTAGCTGATCGATCGAAGAAGTATCCATAAGGAGTTCTTAAGGACGTTCCTGTCAGAGTTGGAAAATACTTTATTCTAACAGACTTTGTGGTGCGGAAATATAAGACTGAACCGGATGATCCTTTGCTGCTTGGAAGATCATTCTTAGCTACGGCGGGCGCAGTGATTGATATGAGATGTAGATTGATTGATCTCCACTTGGGAGATGAGACATTGAGGTTCAAGATGGATAAGCAGCAGAAAGCGACCATTGATGGACATAGCTTCAGTGTTGAGGTGGAACCAGAGGTTCCTATTGGAGAAGAGAAGATGGCAGTTCATTCTGAACTTGCTCTAACATCTTCAGAAACTGCAACTGCTCTTAAGCAGAAATATCATGATCTCTTGCGTCCACCAAAGCACATGTATAAAGCCTCTAAACTTAAACCTCATAATCCCTCAGCTTTGAATGCAGGAAAACGCAGAATCCCACCCAAGCTTCGCTCCCGCCCTGCTTTTGTTCGCTCTTTCCTTGGGAGATCTCATGATCCGAATGCTTATACGCCACTTTGGATGAAGAGACATTCACAGAGACACTCAAAGTCTCTGCTTAAACCGCCATAAGTCCGATCTCCTTTCCATAGTCAAGCTATTGACTTTAAACAAGTGCTGAGTGGGAGGCAACCCACTGTTAGGTTCGTTTTTGTTTCCATTTTTTCGTTTTGATTTGGTGTTTTTAATTTTTCTGTTTAAGTGTTTTCAGAAGCGTGAGAAACCGGCAGAGTCGCACTGCATCGATCGACACACATATTGCATCGGTCGATGCAGATACGATTTCTGGTTAGCCGATTCGATTGCGGTTAAGACACCGGTTATTTACATAACCGCGAGCATATTCGCCTTGCATCGATCGACACCCTTGTGGCATCGATCGACGCATGGCGACAACAAGTAAGTATTCTACAACTTTTCGGATGGTTCTTCAATTTGATTTTTCTCGCCGATCTTGAGCTTGATTACACTGTGGACAGTGTAGTCTAAGTGTGGGGGAGGTCATTACTGACGCACGCTTTTGTTTTCTTAGAGTCAGTCCTTTGTTTTTCAAAATTGTTTTATTGAGTCAAAATCTGTATGAAACTATGATTTTTCGAGGAAATTTTTCGCTTGAACAGGAACTAAGTGACCATTGGACAGACTTGCAAAGCCTCTATGATTGTTAGAAAACCCCAAACAGATCAACCTACCAAGGACACCCATATCTAACCAGGTATTCAGAGGATCCATCACTAGTTTCACACTTAATCTTGACTTTAATTTCTCGCTTAGGGGCTTGGTAATCTTTGGGTCGGATTCCTTTGATGTGTTTGTCACAGTCTATGATCCTGTTCTAAAGTATGTTTTCTGATTTTCCCCTCCCTTGAAAGTAAAACAAAAAAAAGAAGAGAATAAAAACTGAGGATAAGCTAGTAGCTTCAAAGTGGTCGTGGGAGTGGTAGCTACCACTATTACCTCATGTGCATCCATGGAAACATGTCCAAAGTATGCCCCAGTAAGGGAAGAGCACTGATAGAAAAAATAAAATGATACCCAGTGGGGAAAAATCAGTGCTAAGAGAGAAAGGGAAAAGAAAGAAACCAGAAACCGACAGTTTGGTGGTCAGATACTGAATAGGTTGAGTCCATGTGTCCTTTGATTCGATACTCCCTCTGTGAGACTGTACCTAATTGTATACAGAGACTGGTGTGGTGAACTTGAATGTCCTAACTTGATTCTAGTTCTAGAAAACTTCCTAATTAGATCCCGATTGATTGGTTGCTTATGTTCCTGATTTCCTGAGAACTCCCTTGACCTGACGGTTTGCCTGATTGCTTACACCGTTCTATTTACTTTCTGCTTTGATTTACTGTTTTCATATCTGTTCACCTAGCTTAATTCGACGTTCTATAATCTATCGCAAGAATCTAGAGTCTCTGTGGAATTCGATACCCTATATACTATAATTGCATTAACTGTGCACTTGCAATAGAATTGGATTAAAACCTGGCTCTATCAGAAGTAACCTTGCCTTTTAATTCGTATGGCCAGGGCTCGTCCTCCAGAATAACTTTCGCATGATCCGCCGTGGGCATGTGCGATCACGGCTCGGGATTGCTTCCCATTGAGGCATTTGAGGTAAGGTCCGGAGAGACTTCTTTTAAAAATTTCTCCTTGGGTGACACAGTACCTCCCACTCTGTGCTTTGAGTTTTCGTGCTTCCCATTTGTCGTTAGGGACTTCGGCGTTCGTTATGTACTGAATGATCGGAGTTCTCCAATCCTTTCCGTTGTCGGGCTCGGATCCCTGACTAGTGGATGCAGTTTGGATCGGTACATCAGGAACATTCGCGACGTACACGACATTCCTTGGGTCGAGATCATCATCGATCTCGATGACGTCGCGACTTGTTTCTTCGATTAGTTCCTGGTGTTCGACTTTGTCCTTTTTGGTAGGCTCGTCCTCTTTCAAGGATAGAGCTTTTAAGGCTATGTCGATACTTGGTTTTTCGATCCCCTCGACTGGTATGATCCTTTTAAGGTTAGGATCTGACGTCGATGCCAATGCGGCTAGGGCATCATGATATATCATGGTTTTTACCTATTTTAGGCCATGATATAAGTATGTTTTAGAGTCTTTTGTAGTGTTTTCAAGTCTCTTTCAGGTGTTTAATAGGTACATGCACGTTTGGACGACTTTGGAAGATATTGGAGCTAATTGGGCATGTTTTGGAGACTTAGCCGAGAGAAGAAGAAATGACTATCTCGGAGTGCAACTTGTGTCGATCGATGCATCATCAGCATCGGTCGATGCAAGCCCGTGTACGAGACTTATGAAGATTTAGAAGATTTTCACTTTGGCCCAAGAAGTATCAGTATTTACAAAGAAGCCCCAAGACGTGATTATGCTATTATTATTAGGTTTTTGGTGTTTTGTTTTAGATACGCTTTCATACTTTGAGCTGAGAGTTTTCAGAGCTTTTCGGGCTGATCCGAACCTGTATTGCTTCCTGCTTTTGGAGAAGATTTTGAACCCCTTTTATTCTTACTCTCTATTTATGCAATCTATTTATTCATTGATTTGTGTTTCATTGATCATGTCTGAGTAGATTCATAGTTAGGTTTAGGGATTCTCTTAAAGGTTTTCATGACTTGCTAGATCTGTTTATTCATATAAGGATTCATATCTTATTTGTTCTTCAACCTGAATTGTGCTTGATACTAGTTTCTAACCTGATCACTTAGAATCTAGACTCTAGGTTTATAAATTGACATGAAAGTGTAATTTAGAATCTGATCTATTTAGGTTGAGCAATTTAATTATCTACAAAGAAATTTGGTTTAATTGAATTGTGAACAAATCAAACTTGCACTTAAGGCTAGTTTAATCTGTTAGGAATTGCAAAGAAATTTGGGTTTCTACTAATTAGACTTAGAGAATTCTCACGACGAAAGTTGGTTAGTTTTATATCTATGTTTGAGTTCTAGAACCGAACTTAATTTGATCATGACTGATTATCTGATCTGCTTGTCTGATTTCCTGAGAACTCCCTAGACTTAGCGCTTTTAGTTGATTGCTTACAAAATATTTCTTGATACTGATTTACTTTCTGTTTAGTTATTTATTTTCTGAATATTTCTCCTAGCTTTACTTGACGATTCTATAATCTATCGTAGGATTTCTTGAGTCTCTGTGGTACGACCCATGGATACTACAATTGTTCTGTGCACTTGCAGTGGAACATTAGGGAATTAAACTCTGATCGTATCAAGTTTTAAGCGCCGTTGCCGGGGACTCTTTTGAGTCCTCGATAGATTTGAATTTAAAGGTTAGACTAGGGTTTTCGTTTTTATTTTTTTGTTACTAATCTCTTGTTTTCGTGTGTTCCAGGTCTGAAATCGTTTTGCATCGATCGACGCATCTTTTGAATCGATCGACACAAGGCGATCCCGAGTTTGAAACGATCGTTGCAGACCTTTGCATCGATCGACACAGTGCGATTACCGACAGTTTATGCAGAAGCGTGAGACCATAAGTAATCCAAATGCCGATCTTGTGAATCTCAGACTTGAGGAGCTTGCAAAACTAGAGAGAACGAACAGAAAGGGTCAAAGAACAAGGATGAATAACAATCGTGTGATTTTGAGACCTGATGCTGAGGGTGCTCTGAGAGACCGACAGAACAACCGGTACAATGAAGAGGGGGAAATGATCGATGCTGAGGGATGTGTAATCCTTGATCCTGAACAAGCCCAAGGTCAGATGCAAATGATTAATCCTCCTGCTGTTGAGAGGACTCTTGCTGACTACAACCGTCCGGATGAGTTCCATGCTAACCGGTCAGAAATTGTACCTCCTGGTTTTGAGAGGAATGACTTCAAGATCAAGACTGTCTACTACTCTATTCTGAGGCAGAATGCTTTCCATGGTTTCCAAAATGAGCAGCCCATGGACCATATTGATGAGTTTGAAGACATCGTCACTGGGATGAAGTACAATGGGGTAAACTATGACTACCTGTATCTCAAACTCTTCCTCTATTCTCTCGCTGGAGATGCTGAGCTTGGCTGAAACAACTTCCACCTGGGAAGTTTACTACTTGGGATGCTGTGAAGAGGGAGTTTTTGAGGCACTTTTATGATGATGATCGCTCTGATCAGTCGAGACAGAATATTCTCACCTTCACCCAAGGTCCTACGGAGCCTCTTAAGTCTGCTTGGATGAGGTTTAAGATTACCAATGTGACTGTCCTCGTCATGGATTCACTGAAATGACGCTGCTGGGCATATTCTTCAGAGGTATTGATCTCCACTACCAGGCTGCATTGAACAATTCCAGCAATGGAAATTTCAATACAAGGACTCCTGAGCAGGCTAAGACATTGATTGATAACTTGGTGAGCAGTAATAGCACCAAGACTGCTGATAGGAGAAGGAAAGAGTCTGGTGGGAAGATAGACAATCTGGAGATTGCTGATATCAGGAGTAAGCTGGACACTGTTCACAGTTTGTTGACTGGAAAGAAAGATGTCCACTTTGCTCAGGAAGTTGAAGTGTTTGAGGCTGAAGAAGATCACCAGGACGAGGATGTGAACTACACCAGTGGCTCTGGATTTCAAGGGAATAGGTTTGGAAATCAGCAAAGCAACAAGTTCTTTAATGGTGGACATAAGAGTGCTTTCATAAGCAACCAGAACTCTTCTGGATATGGACAGACAGCTGGTTATCAGAAACCTTTTCAGCAAGGTAATTCTTACCATAGGACTTATGGATCATCTTCTTATCAGACACCTCCTGCTGCTAGTGCTCATGAGAGCAAGATGGAAGCTATGATGGAGCAGCTGCTGGAGGGTCAGACTAAGAATGTTGTAGGCTTCAACAAGAAGCTGGATGCTGTGTATGAAGATCTGAACGGAAAATTTGAATCCTTGAGTACACATGTGAAGCAGTTGGATACACAAGTGAACCAAATTTCAAGCTCAATCAATGGAAAGAATGTCATGGACACCCACATCAAAGCTTGGTCAGTTTATATTGATGATGGATCAAACCAAGGAGAGAAATTTGAGTTTACTACAGCTGAACTCGTGGGAGAAGCAGAAAAACCCGAGAGTTTTGATGAATTGGCTGCATCGACCGTTGCACAAAGTGCGTCGATCGATGCATATCGTGAAGAATCAGCTTCACTTATTTCTCGTGGCAGTGATGAAGAGACGGATCATGAGCCCACTACACTTTTCCCTGAGGTGCTTGAGATATATCAACAAGAGCTTGATAAAGCAAGATAGCTGGAAGTAATGGATGAGAAGTTGGAAGAGGATCCACAACCTGATGATCAACCATATCACCCTTGTGTGCAGAGATACTTGGAGAAGATGTTTCCTATGGACGAAGTGTTGAAAGATTGGGTGATAGTGGTCCCTAAACAGATCAGTGATGTGTTGCTGACTCAGATTCCCAAGAAGCTACCTGATCCTAGTATATTTGTGCTGAGTTGTTCCATCTTTGAGGATAGTTTCAGACGTTCCTTGTGTGACTTTGGAGATGCTGGAAATCTCATGCCATACTCTGTGGCAGAGAAACTGGGGATAACAGATTTTTCACCCACTAGGACCTCTCTAATAGCTGATCAGTCAATAAGGATTCCCGAAGGAGTTCTTGAGGACATCCCAGTCAGATTTGGAAACTACCTAGTTCCGACAGACTTTGTGGTGCTTAAGTACGATTGTGAGCCAGATGATGCTCTGATACTTGGAAGACCTTTCTTAGCCACAACTGGAGCGAAGATTGATGTTAGGCATGGTCTGATTGATCTCCATCTGGGAGATGAGCCTCTACACTTTGAGATGGATGTGCTGCGCAGGCCAAAGATTGATGGTCAGACATTTAAAATTTAGGATGAACAAGATGAGCAGGAGAGTGAGACTTTAGTGTCTGATCCTGGAGAGAAAAGGATGGTGGTTTCTGAAGATTCCACTCTAACATCTTCAGAGCTTGCAACTGCTTCTAAGCAGAAAGCTCTTGACATCAGAGTCTCACCAAAGCAAAGGTACGCGTCTTCCAATCCCAGTTATACTGACTTTATTGCTGTGAATGGAGGAGAACATCGCATCCCAACGTTTCTTGGACGAGCTCACACTGAAAATGCTTACTCTCCACCTTGGATGAGGACACTTTCGCAGAGGCACTCACAGCCTCTGTCGAAACCTCCAGGAGCCTGATCTCGTTCGTCCGGTCAAGCTAATGACCTTAAACAAGCGCTGAGTGGGAGGCAACCCACTATTTGGTTTGTACATATTATTTTGGTGTTTTTCCTATGATTTTACGTTTTGGTTTTGTTTTTTGGTGAGTTTTCACTGCAGAATACGAGTCTGGAGAACTGCGTCGATCGTTGCACATTTTATTACGATCGATGCAGGGGGATTTGACGAAGAAGAATCGTCTTGCAGCGATCGTTGCGGTCCTGTGCATCGATCGCTGCAGGGAGATCAAAGGGGGAAATGAAGTCGCTCTGTGACGATCGTTGCGGTCCTGAGCAACGATCGTTGCAGCTTGTTCAGTTCCAAATTAAATGTACACGTGCGCTAAACCGGAATCGGATCGGTTCAATGGAAACGATCGTTGCTTTTATGCAACGGTCGTTGCAGTCACGAAACAGGTAAGTGCCTTTAACCTTTTCTCCTTTCTCTTCTTCCCCATTTCGACTATCCGTACACCCGAATCGCCTCTCACCTAAATCACCCAATTCTTCATAATTTTTGTTTATTCAAAACGTTATTCTTCTTGATTTTACATGCTCTATCCATTTCTATAACCTATTCGAAGCAATTCCGAGGTAAGATCTCTCAAGCTCATCATTTTCGGATTCGATTTTAGGGTTTTGAAATTAGAGGTTTTTGGCTTTAGAATGGTAATAACGTGCTAATATAGGCTTAATTTAGGTTGATTGATGATGAAATTATACTGCCTATGTGATTGTGGGATTGATTTTGACGTTATTTGAGGAATTATATTGCATCTGTGAAATCTCCTTGCAACGATCGATGCATCTGAGCAACGGTCGTTGCACAAAGATTCCACAGAGATCTCTTCGTGACTTACAAAGCTTTGTTTCTCTGTTGCAGATGCCTCCTCGTGGACAGCCTCGTAAACATGGCAGAGCTACTCCAGCTGCTGCATATCAGACTCCTCCACCAGATGAGTGGCTTACACGCGACTCGACACCACCTAAGCCTTATCAGAGAGATTGTGAGGCCATACAGTGGCCTTGGCCTAAGGAAGAGGGAGCAAAGATTCCGACAGATAAAGAATGGGGCAAGGCGCTTAAGGATCTGGCTAAGGATGCAGATTTCATTAACGGGCCGATATCAGAGCACTGGGATGAATACGATACGTTGCTCTACAACAGTTGGATGGATATGGACATTCAACCCACCAAATTTGCTGATTATCGGACCTGCAAGATCCTAGGCATTGATAAGCAGGTGCATACATTGGTTAAGGCCATTGGCTTAGGGACGATGCCTATGCAGTACTACCCACTATACCCTGATCTGGTGAGACAGTTGCTGGCTACTTGCAGAGTCTACTATCCTGATCCAGACTGCCGAAGAGCTTCAGGGGGTATCTTTACCTTCAGGTGTATGGGTGCGAGGTATCGGATTCCATTTCTCGATATCTGCCGGATTTATGGATTTAGTGTGGAGCCTACACGTTGCGGTATGGCTCTTGAGTGGGATAGACAGGAAGCGCAGTATTTCTGGGACCATGTTGGTAGTGGCCCATACAACTCACGGACCACGAAGCAGATTGTTGTTAGGCTCCCAGTTCTTAGATATGTGATACGCATCTTGGGGTACACACTATTATGCAAGGCTGAAGCAAACAAGATGAGAAAGAATGAACTTGAGGTGCTTTTCATTGGGTTGAAGGAACTGTTTACTGGTACTGATTTGAGAGATCCTTCTAAGGATCTGAACTTAGGAGATGTGTTTGCTCACCACTTGTGCTCGTTGACGAAGAAGGCATTAGATGGGAAGAGCACTGAGACAGTAGGGAGTTTGCTTACTCCTATCTTTCAGCACTGCAGAATCCCTTTGCAGGGTATGGAGCGTGATCACGATGAGGTATACATGGATTTGACCCACTTGCAGAGTTCTACTTGGCTGAAGGAGAGACGCATCTGGGTCTACTATGACACACTCGAGCGGAAGCATGGTGTGGATCTTCCTGCAGCTAATCTGACCAAGATTGATACATTGGCTGCTTTGAGTTTCGATCCTCCTAGGAACGATCAGCGCAGCGTACCCAGGATGGCCCATCCTCTAGGCGAGCCTTCTACACGGGCTTCTTCTTCTTCTGCGCCTGCACTCGAGCCTGCTGCTGCTACATTTGACATTGGTCTTTATCCAGCTCCATCGGTACCAGTGAGGGAGATGTCTGAGGGTGACTGGAGAGAGCGTCAGGATGGGATATTACAGAGCATTTGGGAGTTCATGTGTGGCTGCACTTGCAGGAGACAACCAGAGGTTCATCAGCCCACTCCTGTTCATCGTCGTTGACAGCACTCTCCGACTCCAGTTGCTTCGAGCAGGTTTTGACCTATGCATGGCATTGATGATGAGAGCGAGTGAGAGTAGTCCCATTTTCAGATTATCGGTTCTGCTTCTTTTTCACTTTTCTATTGACTTTTCTTGTTGGTACTTATGTTTGGGATGATGTACTTGATTCTAGACCATCTGTTGCTTTGATTTTGCTTGTTTACGATGTTTTCCAGCTTTCAGGTTTGAGATTTGAGATTTTCTCACGGGCTAACTTGCTGATTGCTGACTGAACTGACGAAAATTGCAATGCAACGATCGACACGGTCATGTGTGTCGATCGTCACAAATCGTAGTGAAGCGATCGACACAGTCCTGTGTGTCGATCGACATGTGTCGCAAATCGCCTTGCAACGATCGTCGCATTTATGCGCATCGATCGATGCAGGTGCGAGACAGGTAAAATCCGACAGAACATTAACTCATCCCTTAACATTTTCTTTCTTTTACCGATCCTAAGATTGACACTACTGGGGACAATGTGTTTCAAGTGTGGGGGAGGTGGTACTGACATTTATCTTTTTTCTTTTCTTAGGGTCAGTTTTGTCTTTTGTGTCGGTTTTTATCGAGTCAAAACAGTTTGAGTAAGAGACAATTAATTTTTGAAAAGCCAACAACACTTGCAGGAATTTAAGTACCCATTGGGATGAGTTCGCAGATGCATATATGACTATTAGAAAACCTCAACGCAGATCAGCCTACTGAGAACACCCACATCACTTCAGGTATCAGATGATCCTTTACTGACTTCACACCTAATCTTGACTTATTTTCTCACCTAAGAGCTTGGTATACCTTGAGTCATATTCCTCTGTAGTTCTGACACATATTGTAAACATGTCCAAGTAAGGCTCCCTTCTCCCCTTCCTTAAAGTAAAAAAAAAGAGAGTAATAAACTGAGGATGAGCTAGTAGCTCCGAAGTGGTCGCGGGAGTGGTAGAGACCTCTATTACCTCCTGTGCATCCATGGAATGTTTCCAAAGTACACCCCATAACGGGAAGAGCACTGATAAAAAAAAATGATACCCAGTGGGGAAAAATCAGTTGCTAAGGAAGGGAAAAGAGAAGAAAGGAACCAGAAAAAGATAGTATGGTGGTCTAGAGCTAACAAAGTAAGAGTCCATATGCCATTTGATCGATACTCCTTAGGTGAGACCGCACTTAAATACGTATAGAAGTCAGTAGGGTGAATTTGAATGCTCTGGATGTGATTGTGGAGTTTACTCGGGACAGTTGCTAAGTGTGGGGGAAGTATATGTTGGTCTTGATGTCTGCAGGTGAATCTTTAATGTGGCTTACTAAGGGGAATCTGAGTGTTGTGCTTTTAAGATAAAAGGAGTTTCTGAAGTTTTCAAACTTCTTCACCACATTCTAGTTTTATGTTTTGCTTGAGGGCAAGCAAAGACTAAGTGTGGGGGAGTTGATATATCATGGTTTTTACCTGTTTTAAGCCATGACATAAGTATGTTTTAGAGTCTTTCGTAGTGTTTTCAAGTCTCTTTCAGGTGTTTATTAGGTACATGCACGTTTTGACGACTTTGGAAGATATTGGAGCTAATTGGGCATGTTTTGGAGATTTAGCCGAGAGAAGAAGAAATGACTATCGCGGAGTGCAACTTATGTCGATCGATGCATCATCAGCATCGGTCGATGCAAGCCCGTGTACGAGACTTATGAAGATTTAGAAGATTTGCACTTTGGCCCAAGAAGTTTCAGTATTTACAAAGAAGCCCCAAGACGTGATTAGGCTATTATAATTAGGTTTTGGTGTTTTGTTTTAGATACGCTTTCACACTTTGAGCTGAGAGTTTTTAGAGCTTTTGGGGCTGATCCGAACCTGTATTGCTTCATGCTTTTGGAGAAGATTTTGAACCCCTTTTATTCTTACTCTCTATTTATGCAATATATTTATTCATTGATTTGTGTTTCATTGATCATGTCTGAGTAGATTCATAGTTAGGTTTAGGGATTCTCTTAAAGGTTTTCATGACTTGCTAGATCTGTTTATTCAGTTAAGGATTCATATCTTATTTGTTCTTCAACCTGAATTGTGCTTGATACTAGTTTCTAACCTGATCACTTAGAATCTAGACTCTAGGTTTATAAATTGACACGAAAGTGTAATTTAGAATCTGATCTATTTAGTGTAATTTAGAATCTGATCTATTTAGGTTGAGCAATTTAATTATATACAAAGAAATTTGGTTTAATTGAATTGTGAACAAATCAAACTTGCACTTAAGGCTAGTTTAATATGTTAGGAATTGCAAAGAAATTTGGGTTTCTACTAATTAGACTTAGGGAATTTTCGCAACGAAATTTGGTTAGTTTTATATCTATGTTTGAGTTGTAGAACCGAACTTAATTTGATCCTGACTGATTATCTGATCTGCTTGTCTGATTTCCTGAGAACTCCCTAGACTTAGCGCTTTTAGTTGATTGCTTACAAAACTATTCTTGCTACTGATTTACTTTATGTTTAGTTATTTATTTTCTGAATATTTCTCCTAGCTTTACTTGACGATTCTATAATCTATCGTAGGATTTCTTGAGTCTATATGGTTCGACCCCTAGATACTACAATTGTTATATGCACTTGCAGTTGACCATTAGGGAATTAAACTCTGATCGTATCACATCAGCCGCGGTGTTTTCCCCTCGCGGGATCCGTGTTAGATCAAAGAATTCGATTTGGTCGGTGAGACTATGGACCACTCCGAGGTATGCTTCCATACGTTCATTTTTGGCCTCGTAGTCGCCATGATATTGGCTCGTGACCAATTGGGAATCACTGAAGGCGTCTACTTCCCGAGCTCCTATTGCTATTGCTAGCCTGAGCCCGGCTATTAACGCTTCGTATTTTGCCTCGTTGTTTGACGCGGCAAAGCCTAGTCTGAACGATTGTTCTAAAACTTCTCTCGTAGGGGAGACCAGTTTTACCCCGACCCAGGATCCTTGCCTTGAGGAATCTCCATCGACGTGAAGTTTCCATCTTTTGGCGGAAGTCGGGTCGAATTCGATTGTTTGAGGGAGTTGAATTATGAAATCAGTCAGTACTTGCGCTTTTAAGCACGTCCAAGCCTTAAACTCGATGTCGTACTCGCTGAGTTCGATAGCCGATTTAACTAGTCGACCTGACTGGCTTGGACTGTGAAGGATGGTCCTCAGTGGTTGAGAAGTCATCACTATGATCGAATGCGATTGGAAGTACGGTCGGAGTTTCCGAGCCGATGTGACAAATGCTAAAGCGAGTTTTTCCATAGCGGGGTATCTAGTTTCAGCGTCGATTAAGGTCTTGTTGATGTAATACACCGGTCGTTGTTCGTTTTTTTCTTCGCGAACCAGGAATCCGCTTATTGCTGCTGTAGAGATAGCTAGGTAGAGGTAAAGGGGTTCTCCTTCTACTGGTTTTTCCAGTATAGGTGGTTCGCTTAGATAAGACTTGAGCTGGGTGAACGCCTCTTCGCACTTTTTGTCCCACATAAACTTTTTGTTCGCTTTGAGCAAGTGGTAGAAGGGCAGACATTTATCGGTCGACTTCGAGATGAAGCGGTTCAAAGCAGCTATTTTGCCAGTTAGTCGTTGGACTTCTCGCGTTGTTTTGGGAGATTTCATCTCCATAAATGTCGCGATCTGTTTAGGATTCGCTTCGATCCCTCTTTTAGTTACTAAGTAACCAAAGAATTCTCCTGATGGGACCCCGAATGTGCATTTCGCCGGATTGAGTTTCATCCCATATTTATTGAGAATGATGAAGCATTCTTTAAGTTGGGGAATATGATCCTTGCATCTGGAAGATTTGACCAGCATATCGTCGATGTAGACTTCCATAGTTTTACCTAGGAGTCCTGAAAACATCTTCTTGACGAGGCGTTGGTAAGTAGCTCCTGCATTTTTTTAGCTCGAAAGGCATGACTTTGTAGCAGTATGTGTCTCGATCAGTTATGAACGAATTCTTTTCTTGGTCCTCGGGGTTCATTAATATTTGGTTATACCCCGAGAAGGCATCCATGAAGGACAGTAGTTGATGTTCGGCGGTGGCTTCGACCAGTCGGTCGATGTGCGGAAGTGGGAAGCTATCCTTTGGACATGCTTTATTGAGGTCTGTAAAGTCGACGCAGACTCTCCTTTCCCATTCTTTTTTTTACCACCACGGGGTTTGTGATATGGATCTAGTTTTATCCCTATACTAACTGCAAGTGCACAGTAATGTCAATGTAGTACTTAAGGTATCGAATCCACAGGGACTCCGGTTTTAATAGATTCAGAACGGAAGAGATTTAAACTTAGAAGAAAGTAATTGTAATGTAAATTAAATAGCAGTGCGAGAAAGTAAACAAGTAGCAAGATTTGTTGTGAAGGCAGTTAATTAAGGGCGCTAAGTCTAGGGCGTTCTCAGGAAATCAGACAAGCAGACAAATTAATCAGTAAGGATCTAATTAAGCACAGTTCTAGAACTCAAATCACGGATATAGAATTAACCAACTGTCGTTGCGAGAATTTTCTAAGTCTAAGTGCAGCAGTCCAAATTCATTTGCAATTACTAACAGATTAAACCAGCTTTAATTCCAAGTTCGATATGTTCACAATTAAACTAAACCAAATTCCTTTGCGAGAAGTTTAATTGCTCAACCTAAATAGTTCAGATTCTAAACCACACTTTTGTGTCGTATTTAGCAACCTAAGATCTAGATTCTAAGTGATCAGGTTAGAACTAGCATTAAACACAATTTAGATCGAAGAACAGATATAGTTATGAATCCTTAACTGAATTAAATAAGTCTAGCAAGTCATGAAATCCTTAAAGAGAAACCCTAAATCTAACTATGAATCTACTCAGACATAGAAGATGTAAACATAATCAATGAATTAATAGAAATCATAAAAGAGATTAAATAAGTAAAGGGGTTCGAAATCTTCTCCAAAATAAAGTGAAGTAAAGGATTAGATCAGCCCCAATAAGCTCTAAAAACTCTCTGCTCTAAATTATGAATGGTGTATGTAAAATAATGTCTAAAGCCTAATATATATAGCTAATCACGTCTGGGGGCTTCTGTGTAACATCTGGAACTTTCTGGGCTTTTCTGCAATATTTGATAACTTCATTAAACTGCGGAGTCTGGACCATTCACATCTTGCATCGACCGATGCAGGTGTGTGTCGATCGATGCATGATCCCAATTTTGGACAGTGAGTTCATTCTCTCGGACCAAATCTCCAAAAAGCTCCAATAAGCTCTATAATAACCACATTAGCTCCAAACATGCTTATTCCTAATAAAACCTGTAAGAGACTCTAAAGAGACACAAATAGACTCTAAAACATACTTATATCATGGTCTAAAACTAGTAAAAACCATGATATATCAACTCCCCCACACTTAGCATTTGCTTGTCCTCAAGCAAAACAAAGAACTAGAATGTAGTGAAGAGGTTTGAAAACTCTTCAGAAACTCTTTTCATCGTTGAAGCAATAACACTCAGATTCTCCTTAGTAATCCACATGAAAGATTTCACCTGCAGACATCAAGACCAACATATACTTCCTCCACACTTAGCAACTGTCCTAAGTAAACGCCACAATCACATTCACGCATTCAAATTCTCCCTACTGACTTCTGTAAGTATTTAAGTGCGGTCTCACCTAAGGAGTATCGATCTAAGGGCACATGGATTCTTACCTTGCCAGCTCTAGACCACCATATTGTCTTTCTCTAGTCCCTTTCTTCTCTTTTACCTTCCTTAACAACTGATTTTTCCCCACTGGGTATCATTTTTTTTTTTTTTATCAGTGTTCTTCCCGTTTTTGGGTGTACTTTAGACACATTCCATGGATCGCACAGGAGGTAATAGTGGTAGCTACCACTCCCGTGACCACTTCGGAGTTACCAACTCATCCTCAGTTCATTACTCTTTTTTGTTTACTTTATGGAAGGGGAGAAGGGAACCAAATAGGACAAGTTAACAGGCTGTGTCAGAACCAACAAAGGAATCCGACTCAAGGTATACCAAGCCCTTAGGTGAGAAATTAAAGTCAGTATTAAGATTGAAGTAAGTAAAAGGATCCTCTGATACCTGAAGCGATGTGGGTGTCCTCGGTAGGCTGATCCGTGTCTGAGTTTTCTAATAGTCATAGATCATCTGCAAACTAGTCCCAATGGTTACTTAAGTTCCTGCAAGTGCTATAAAAACTTCTCAAAAAATCATTGTTTCCTACTTAAACTATTTTGACTCGATAAAACAAATTTTGAAAAACATACTGACTCTAAGAAAACAGAAAGATAGATGTCAGTAGCACCTCCCCCACACCTAAGACACATTGTCCCCAGTAGTGTCAAGCGAAGGATTGGTAAAAGAAATAAAAATAAAAGTTATTATAATGGACGGTTGAGTTCTGTTTGATTTTACCTCTGTCGCACCTTGATATATCATGGTTTTTACCGGTTTTATGCCATGATATAATTGTGTTTTAGTGTTCTTTTGTGTTCTTTTAGAGTCTTTTACAGGTTTAATCAGGTTTGGAGCAGAATTGAAGATATTGGAGCATTTTGGGATTTTTGGAGTGCTTGGCCGAGATATTGAGCTCACTGTCCGATTTTGAGATCATGCATCGATCGACACATCTTTGGTGTCGATCGACACACTAGCGAGATGGGCCGATGCGGCGGTTTAATGAAGATTTAAGATTTTGTACTTTGACCCAGAAGTTTCCAGTATTTACAAAGAAGCCCCAGCCGAGATTAAGCCCATATAATTAGGATTTCGGTGTTTATTTTACTTACGCTTTCATAATTAAGAGCGGAGAGTTTTTAGAGCTATTGGGGCTGATCTGATCTTGTACTTCACTTTATTTTGAAGAAGATTTCGAACCCCTTTATTTATTTAAACTCTTTTATGATTTCTATTAATTCTATGATTTCTGTTTCATTAATCATGTCTGAGTAGATTCATAGTTAGGTTTCGGGTTTCTCATTAAGGATTTCATGACTTGCTAGACTTGTTAAAATCAGTTAAGGATTCACATGAATAGAATGTTCTTCGATCTAAATTGTGCTTAATGCTAGTTCTAACCTGATCAATTAGAATCTAGATCTTAGGTTTCTAAATACGACACGAGAGTGTGGTTTAGAATCTGAACTATTTAGGTTGAGCAATTGAATTATTCGCAAAGGAATTTGGCTTAGTTTAATTGTGAACATATCGAACTTGAAATTAATGCTGGTTTAATCTGTTAGTAATTGCAAAGGAATTTGGATTACTGCACTTAGACTTAGAGAATTTTCGCAAAGAGATTTGGTCAATTCTAATTCCGTGATTTGAGTTCTAGAACTGTGCCTAATTAGATCCTGACTGATTAACTTGTTTGCTTGTCTGATTTCCTGAGAACACCCTAGACTTAGCGCCTTTAATTAACTGCTTTCACAACCAATCCTGCTATTGATTTACTTTCTCGCATTGCTTTTTAGTTTACTCCACATCTGCTTTCTTCTTAGTATTAATTTCCTACGGTTCTTTATCTATCGAGACCAGAGTCTCTGTGGATTCGATACCATATATACTACAATCACTTAACTATGCACTTGCAGTAGAATAGGATTAAAACTAGACCCTATCAAGTTTTTGTCGCCGTTGTCGGGGACTCTTAGAGTCTTCGATAGGACCGAACTTATGGTTTTTACTAGGATTTTTATTTTCTTTGCTTTTTGTTTTCGTTTTTTTTTTTTTTCTTTACGAACTTTTTCTCTGCTTTCTCTCTGTCGCAGGTACCGATTTCGCTTTGCGTCGATCGTTGCACCTTTGTGTCGATCGTCACTAGGTGATTCTGAGATTGAATCGATCGTCGCACTGTTAGCATCGATCGTTGCTTGGCGATTACAGACGGTTTATGCAGACGAGTGAAACTTGAAGTAATCAGAACCTGAACCTTGTTAATCTCGGACTTGAAGAGCTTGGACGTCTAGAGAGGACTAACAGGAGAGAAAGAAGAGCAAGGATGGTGGTACAAAAGCTAATCTTAATGCCTGATGATCAAGGTACCCTGAGGGACCGAGATACGACCCGTACAATGCTGCTGGGCATCGGGTTGATGCTGAAGGGAATGTAATCCCTGATCCTCCTGAGCAACCGCAACAGGAGCAGAACCAAGGTCAAAGACAGGCCCAAGGTAGAGAGATGGTTGTCCATGAGAGGACTTTAGCTGACTACAACAGACCGGATGAGTTTCATGCAAACCGGTCAGCTTTAGTGATTCCTGGCTTTGAGAGGATTGATTTTGAGATTAAGACCATCTACTACTCGCTGATGAGACAGAATGCATTCCATGGTTACCCTACAGAGCAGCCTATGGATCACATTGATCAGTTTGAGGATATAATCACTGGCATGAAGTATGATGGAGTTTGCCAGGATTATCTGTTTCTTAAGCTCTTTCCGCACAGTCTCGCTGGAGACGCTGCTGCATGGCTGAAGAAACTGCCACCTGGGCAGTTTGATACTTGGGCAGCCCTGAAGAGTGAGTTCCTACGTCACTTCTATGATGATGCGCGTTCAGATCAGTCCAGACAGGACATACTCACATTTTCCCAAGGACCTGTGGAGCCTTTGAAAGCTGCCTGGATGAGATTCAAGAAGTACCAGCGTGACTGCCCACACCATGGATTTACTGAGGTCACATTGCTAGGTATCTTCTTCAGAGGTATAGATATTCCTTATCAGTCTGCGCTGGATAACTCCAGTAATGCAAACTTCAACACCAGGACTCCTGCACAAGCTAAGCAGTTGATTGAGAACTTAGTGAGCAGCAACAGTTGCAAGACTATGGATGATAGGAGGAAGAAATATGGTGGAAGTGTAGATAATTCAGAGATGGCTGAATTTAGATCTAAGTTGGACACAATTTGCAATCTCCTAGCCAGTAAGAAGGCTGTCCACTTTGCTCAAGATGTAGAGGTAATTCAGACTGAGGAAGACACTCAGGAAGAAGATGTGAATTACATTGGAGGATCTGTTTTCCAAGGTAACAGGTTTGGTAATCAGCAGGGAAACAGATTCTTCAATGGAGGACAAAGGAGTGCTTTCACAGGAAATCATAACTCCTTTGGACAGACAAGTGGTTTTCAGAAACCTTTTGGATAAGGTACTCAGAGAACCTATGGATCTTCATCTTATTAGACTCCTCCTGCAGCCACTGCTCATGAGGGTAAGATGGAGGCAATGATGGAACAGCTGCTGGAGAGTCAGACTAAGATCTCTGTGGACTGCAATAAGAAGTTGGATGTTGTCTATGAGGACCTCAATGGAAAGTTTGAGTCTCTGAACACTCATATGAAGCAGTTGGATACTCAGGTGAATCAGATTTCCAGTTCTATGAAGGGAAAAGGAGTAGCAGACACTCATATTAAGGCATGGTCTGTGTACATTGATGATGGATCTCACCTAGGTGAAGGATTGGAGCTAAGTACAGCTGAGTTGGTAGAGGAGGATGAAATCTCGGATTTTGGAAAAAATCTCTCGGTGAAAACTATGAAAACAGTGTTGCATCGATCGACACACATCTAGTGTCGGTCGATGCAGGTCGTGAACAGACAGACTCGCCGGATGTTGATGGCATTGATGCAGATTTGGAGCTTGATCGCTTATTCCCTGGAGTGTCTGAGATTACTCAGGAGGAAATTTATGCACAATCCATTAGACTATATCCCTCAGTATCTGAAGTGATTAAGCAGGAGATTGAAGAGCTTAAGCAGCTAGAGGAGATTGGTGAAGAGTTGGAAGAAATTCCATCTTCTGATGATCCACCTTATCACCTATGTGTACAGAGGTACATGAATAAGATGTTGCCTTTGGATGAAGAGCTGAAAGATTGGGTGATTATAGTCCCTCCGCAGATAAGTAATGTGCTGTTAACCAAGGTTCCCAAGAAGCTGCCTGATCCTGGGATTTTTGTGCTAAGTTGTTCTATCTTTGAGGATAGTTTTAGGCGCTCTCTATGTGATTTGGGAGTTGTTGGAAGTCTTATGCCATATTCTGTGGCAGAGAAGCTGGGTATGCTGGATTTTTCTCCTACTAGGACCTCTTTTGTCCTAGCTGATCAGTCTATACGAGTTCCAGAAGGACTCCTTGCGGACATCCCGGTGAGAGTTGGAAACTATTTAGTTCCAACAGACTTCCTAGTGCTGAAGTATGATAGTGATCCTGATGATGCATTGATACTGGGTAGACCGTTCTTGGCTACAGCGGGAGCAGTGATAGATGTTAGACACAGTCTGATAGACCTTCATCTGGGAGATGAGCCGCTGCATTTTGAGATGGACAAGCTGCGCAAGCCACTGATAGATGGGCAGACCTTCACCATTATGGATGGAGATGATGAGCAGTCAAGACTGTTGGGATAGTGTCCTGAAATCACACTTGTACTCACTCCTGTGATAGTTGTGTGTCGAGATCTGACATTCGTATAATACTGGGCGTTTGCAATGCTTTGCTAGAAGCCTCTTGCAATCTGTAGGTTATGGACTTACTGCCAGTATTATATGATCCTATAGGGTCACACACCTAAGCGAACTGGAAGCTACGACATGGGAATGATCATTGTGGCAATGATCATGTTATGTGTATTGAAATACACATAAGAATCGATATAAAGGTGTTGTGTCGATCGACACAGCTTGTGTGTCGGTCGACACAGTTCGGATTTTCCGAACAGGCTTTTCGGGTTATGGCTTAATTGAGTCTGGCCCGTTAAGCACGTTTAGGTCGAATAAAAACGTGTTTAGTTCGACCTAAACAATAGAGCCGTCCAGTTTTCTTGACAGAAACACTAGACACACCAGAACCTTTCGATCCCCATTGATCCGGCACTAGCATCCCGTTTCCAGCGAGCGTGCGTGTGTATCTGGTAGAGGCAAAGCGTTGCGTTGCTCCACTGATCTCGTTCACCATCTCTTCCGCTGCCAAAAGGTAAGAACGAGGTTGGTTCTAAATTTCAATATAACAAACCCTAGATCCATCGGGATCCAACAGTGGTATCAGAGCATGCTTAGGGTTTAGCTATTGAAACTAGTAATATAAAATCGAATCTTGATGTTGTTGATCTGTATATTGCTTGCTGAATCGTGTTTTCATAGAATAAATCTCGGATTTTGTCTCTGTTGAAAAACGATGAACTGTTGAAATCGCACTGTGTCGATCGGCACAAAGCGTGTGTCGGTCGACACGCCGCGGCGCAAAATGTAAAATTTTAGGGTTTGTCGCAGGGTGTCGATCGACACAAAGCGTGTGTCGGTCGACACAGAGCGAAAACTCGCGAATAAAATTTAGGGTTTATCGCACAGTATCGATCGACACAAAGCGTGTGTCGGTCGATACAAAGCGAAAATCCGTAAATAATTCTAGGGTTTCGATCTGAGATCGAGTACCCGTAATCGTGTTGCGTCGATCGATACACTGGGTGTGTCGGTCGACACAGGCAATGCGATCAGATAGATCGGTTCAATTGGATTGGACCGGTTATCTAGCTCGGTTAATTTTATTAACCAAATTGATTCTGGTTTGGTCATATCGATCGACACACAGTGTGTGACGATCGACATGGACCATTAAACCGAACTGGTTCAATTGAATTGAATCGGTTAAGTAAATTCGATCCGGTTTGACCGGTTATCGAAGAACGGTTTAAATAGAGTTGCGTCGATCGATACCAATAGTTGGCGTCGATCGACACAACGTCCGCAGATATGCTGGTTTGACCACAAATTTGCATAAACCAGAATAATCTAATCCTAAAAGTATTAGATGAATCTAAACTTAATAAAACTAAATGTTTTAATTAAAAGTTATTATTTTTGATATATATAGTGAATATAAATCAAGATAAGATTAGTTCTTTTCCTCAACTAAATATCAAGTGATCTTGATGTCTTGCCCGATCTTGTCTACTGTCAAAAACTCGTGATGTTGTTGGGTATCCTTGGAGTCCTTGGTATTCACAGCAAAATGAGTAAGGCAGGTGGTCAATGACAGACTTGCAGTGCAACTGTCAGTGATCACAAGACAGATAAAAGATTGGTTATACTTGACTGGGCTGTCAGAAGTTCTGGGCCCAGAGACATCAGAGTGGATTGGACATAGTTTGTCTTATTCACGACCAAGAGTTGTACTGAGTACAATTAGCAATGATTTGCTTACCTAGATAACTAAAGCTTGAGTAACGGCGAGTCGCCCACTCGAATTTTAGTAATCTGAGGATCTTGGATCATTGTATTCATATGAGGAAACATAGATTGAATACAATGCGAGTTTTCTTATTAGATAAGAATTCTCATTCCTTGTGCTTTATAACTAAAATCTACCTTTTGTTTGAATTACAGCTATGTCTGTCTCAAATCACATCAACAATTTCTCACTAAGATCCGTCCTTGAGAAGGACAAGCTAAATGGATCTAATTTCTTGGAATGGTATCAGAACCTGAGAATAGTTCTCAGGCAAGAGAACAAGGAATATGTCCTTGAAAGAGTTCTCACCGAGAGGCCACGTTCCAATGCTCCGCAGACAGAAAAGAATGCTTGGGATAAGCATTCAGCGGACGTCAAAGATGTTAATTGTCTAATGCTGGTGACTATGAACTCTGAGCTGCAGAAGCAATATGAGAACGTGTTGTCACCCATTGAGATGATTAACAGCCTGAAAGCTTTGTTTCAGGAGCAAGCTCGCACAGAGAGATACCAGACGGTTAAATCTCTCATGGATTGCAAGCTGGCTAAGGACAGTCCAGTAAGTCCTCATGTCCTTAAAATGATGGGTTACATTGATAACCTGGGGAAACTGGACTGTGCCATTAGCCAGGAGCTGGCCACTGACATGATTCTGCAGTCATTGTCGTCGTGTTTTGATCAGTTCATTATGAACTACAACATGCAAAACATGACTAAGACATTGACTGAGTTGCACGGTATGTTGAAGACAGCAGAACCAAATCTCAAGAAGGCTACTCCCAGTGTCCTGATGGTACAAGGGAATAAGAGGTTTAAGAAACCTAAGAAGGGTAAGGGTAAGGCCCAGGTTGTCCAGGCTGAAAGTCAGGACAAGCCCAAGCCGAAACCCAAATCCGGGCCTTCTCCTGAGGATAAGTGCAACTACTGCAAGCAGTTGGGGCATTGGAAGAAAGACTGCAAGAAGTTCATGGAAGATTACAAGAAGCTGAAGAAGACGTATGACGCGTCTGATTCAGGTATTTATGTTATCGAACTTGGTATTATATCTTCTCGTTCTACTTCGTGGGTATTGGATACCGGCTGCGGTGCTCATATTTGTACTGATGTGCAGGCACTAAGAAACAGTAGGACGCTGAAGAAAGGACAAGTAGAGCTACGAGTCGGGAATGGAGCTAAGGTTTCTGCACTGGCCGTAGGCACCTACGAGTTGTCTTTACCTTCGGGCATGGTTTTAATTTTGAATAATTGCTACTATGTACCTGCGATTAGCAGAAACATAATTTCAGTTTCCGTTTTGGATTTGGAAGGTTTTGATTTTGCTGTTAAGAATAAAGTTTGTTTTTTTAATCGTGATGGTAATTATTATGGTAGCGCCCCATTAGATAATGGGTTATATCTGTTAAACCAAGAAATGCCTGTCTTTAACATAAATACAAAGAGGTTTAAGTCCAATGACGAAAACCCGACTTTCTTATGGCATTGTCGTTTGGGCCATATCAATGAGAAACGCATCCAGAGGCTCCATCGAAATGGGCTTCTGGGCTCATTTGATTTTGAATCATGTGAGAAATGCGAGTCTTGTTTGGTGGGCAAAATGGCTAGAGCCCCTTTCAACAAACCAAATGAAAGGGCCAGTGATTTATTGGGCCTTGTTCATACTGATGTATGTGGGCAAATGAGTACTGCTGCCAGAGGAAACTTTAAGTACTTCATTACCTTTACTGATGATTTCAGTAGGTATGGCTATGTCTATTTGATGAGACACAAGTCAGAATCCTTTGATAGATTCAAGGAATTCAAGAATGAAGTACAGAATCAACTTGGCAAGAACATTAAGATTCTGCGATCGGATCGCGGAGGAGAATACTTGAGCCAAGAATTCAGCGACTATCTGAGCGAGTGTGGAATCGTTTCACAACTCACTCCTCCTGGTACACCCCAATGGAATGGAGTGTCGGAGAGGAGAAATCGAACTTTATTGGATATGGTTCGGTCTATGATGAGTCATTCTAATCTTCCACTATCCTTTTGGGGATATGCTCTAGAAACGTCTGCGTTTACACTGAACAGAGTGCCATCTAAATCAGTAGAAAAGACACCACATGAACTGTGGACTGGGAACGTTCCTAGTCTGTCTTTCCTAAGGATTTGGGGTTGCGAGGCTTATGTCAAACGTTTAATCTCCGACAAGCTTGCACCCAAATCAGATAAATGCTATTTCGTTGGTTATCCTAGGGAAACCAAGGCATACTACTTTTACAACCAATCTGAGAACAAAGTATTTGTTGCTCGGGACTGTTCTTTTCTTGAGAGGGAGTTTCTCTCTAAGAAAAACAGTGGGAGTAAAGTACATCTCGAAGAAATTCAAGATGCACAGGAGACTGCCCAAACTATTGAGGAAGAGCAGCAGTTGGATCCACAAAGTTTTGTGGAACCGGCGCCTGTGGAGCCTGAAGTTCGCAAATCCGGAAGGATCCGTCACGAACCCGAGAGATACTATGGATTTCTCGTAACCAATTCAAATGATCTGATGGTCATTGAAGGTGACGAACCAGCGACCTTTGCGGAAGCAATGATGGGCCCGGACTCCGAAAAGTGGCTTGGAGCCTCTAAATCCGAAATGACATCCATGTCAGAAAACCAAGTATGGTCCTTGGTCGATTTACCTAGTGGTGTAAAAGCCATTGAGTGTAAATGGATCTTCAAGAAGAAGATTGACGTGGATGGCAATGTACAGATTTACAAAGCGAGATTGGTGGCTAAAGGTTTCAAACAAATTCATGGTATTGACTATGATGAAACCTATTCCCCAGTAGCTATGCTTAAATCTATTCGGATTCTTCTAGCGATTGCTGCTCATTATGATTATGAGATTTGGCAGATGGATGTAAAAACCGCATTCCTGAATGGTATTCTGGAAGAGGATGTGTACATGACACAGCCTGAAGGTTTTGTCGATCCTAAAAACGCTGGGAAGGTATGCAAGCTTCATAAATCCATTTATGGGTTGAAGCAAGCATCACGGAGTTGGAATCTTCGTTTTGATGAAGCAGTAAAACAATTCGGTTTCATCAAGAACGAAGAAGAATCATGTGTATACAAGAAGACAAGTGGGAGCAAAATTGCATTTCTTGTACTGTATGTCGATGACATACTCCTCCTCGGTAATGGCGTTCCGTTGCTTCAGTCTATTATGACTTGGCTAGGAAGTTGTTTTTCCATGAAAGACATGGGAGAAGCCGCATACATTCTTGGAATCAAAATCTACAGAGATAGAACTAACAAGCTGATTGGATTTTGCCAAGACACTTATATAGATAAGGTGTTGCACAGATTCAGGATGCACGATTCCAAGAAGGGTTTCATACCAATGTCTCATGGCAAGAGTCTCTGCAAGAAGCAGTGTCCGGCGACACCTGCTGAGCGAGAACGCATGAATAGGATTCCTTATGCCTCTGCAATAGGATCTATTATGTATGCCATGCTCTGCACTCGTCCAGATGTAGCTTACGCGTTAAGCATGACGAGTAGATACCAATCTGATCCAGGTGAAGCTCACTGGACAGCTGTCAAGAATATTCTCAAGTATTTGAGACATACTAAGGACAAGTTCCTTGTGTATGGAGATAGTGATGAACTTGTGGTGAATGGATTCACCGATGCGAGTTTTCAGACGGACAGAGACGATTTCCGATCACAGTCTGGATATGTCTTCTGTCTAAATGGCGGTGCGGTGAGCTGGAAGAGCTCTAAGCAGAATACCGTAGCTGACTCCACAACGGAAGCTGAATATGTTGCTGCTTCAGAAGCGGCAAAGGAAGCTGTTTGGATCAAGAAGTTCATGACCGAACTTGGTGTGGTTCCTAGTATCTTGGAGCCAGTGGCTTTGTTCTGCGATAACAATGGAGCCATTGCTCAGGCGAAAGAACCCAGGTCACACCAGAAGTCCAAGCACGTTGAGAGGAAATATCATCTGATTCGTGATATTGTCAATAGAGGTGATGTGAAGATCAGCCGAGTTTCGACAAATGAGAATGTCGCTGATCCTATGACCAAGTCACTCCCAAGGCCTAAGCATGAGAGTCATTCAACTGCTGTAGGCATTAGAGATCTTAAGATGTAATCTTGATTCTAGTGGGAGTTTTGGTTTTTGTTTTAGTTATAATAAGACGATATTGTAAACATTCTTTTAGAAGTGTTTAATGAAATTTGATTTCAGCATTATTTATTGTGATCTAAATAATGGTCCCAAAAATAAGTTTATGACATATTATAGGTCATCAAGTTGAGAACTTGATCATGAAACCCTATAAGTCAATAAATTATTTTGTCCCTAGTCAAGGTTGTAGAATCGGGACACTGCCAACCGTTAGAGACTAAATTGTGAGGTGACTGTTGGCTAAGTTTCATGGAGCCAATGATATGATTATCGCAGTCAGTCACATAGATATATGTCAGTGGACATATGATCGGACATGACCCGCTAATGAGAAGTCTACAAGATAGTAATATATGTGTCATAAGAGGTTCTCATTACGACTATAGAGTATAGTCCTAAGACCTGAGTTCATCATGCTTTCTTGCATATGAATTGGTACATTTTGACTTTGTCAAACGTCGATCCGTAACTGGCGGCTATAACGACACTGTTCAAGTTTATCATGAAGTGTGCGTTGAAATAGGGATGGAACAAGATGAAATTTGTCCCTCCTGAAAAACGGGAGATAAATATCTCAGGGCCTATCGAAGATTGAATACTGAGAGAATGTGTGGCCGCACTCAAACGAACTGTAGTTCAGTTGTTTGTAATGTTCAGTATGAGATTAGGAGTTCGATAAACACGATGTTGGCTCAATAAGGATGACACAAATCTTGCCTTATGCCAAATCGAGATATAGAGACAAAAGGATTATAGGAATTGATGATTCCAGTACAAGTGGGAGATTGCTGGGATAGTGTCCTGAAATCACACTTGTACTCACTCCTGTGATAGTTGTGTGTCGAGATCTGACATTCGTATAATACTGGGCGTTTGCAATGCTTTGCTAGAAGCCTCTTGCAATCTGTAGGTTATGGACTTACTGCCAGTATTATATGATCCTAAAGGGTCACACACCTAAGCGAACTGGAAGCTACGACATGGGAATGATCATTGTGGCAATGATCATGTTATGTGTATTGAAATACACATAAGAATCGATATAAAGGTGATGTGTCGATCGACACAGCTTGTGTGTCGGTCGACACAGTTCGGATTTTCCGAACAGGCTTTTCGGGTTATGGCTTAATTGAGTCTGGCCCGTTAAGCACGTTTAGGTCGAATAAAAACGTGTTTAGTTCGACCTAAACAATAGAGCCGTCCAGTTTTCTTGACAGAAACAATAGACACACCAGAACCTTTCGATCCCCATTGATACGGCACTAGCATCCCGTTTCCAGCGAGCGTGTGTGTGTATCTGGTAGAGGCAAAGCGTTGCGTTGCTCCACTGATCTCGTTCACCATCTCTTCCGCTGCCAAAAGGTAAGAACGAGGTTGGTTCTAAATTTCAATATAACAAACCCTAGATCCATCGGGATCCAACAAAGACACACTACGGTTTTGGATCCTGGAGAGCAGTTTACTCCTTCTTTTCTTGGATAGGATCATTCTGATACAGCTTATTCTCCGCCATGGATGAGGAGGCTTGCACAGAGGCAACCAAAGTCTCTGTCAGGATCTCCAGCAAACTGATCTTGTTTGTCCGGTCAAGCTAATGACCTTAAACAAGCGCTGAATGGGAGGCAACCCACTGTTAGGTTTAGTTGTTTTTCTTTCTTGTTTTTGGTGTTTTTCTTAGGATTTCACGTTTTTGTTTGTTTTTGCTAAGTTTCAGATACACAACTCGAGTCTGGAGATGTGTGACGATTGATGCACTTGTGCACCGGTCGTTGCAAGGAGATTACGACGAGGAGAGGTGATCGCATTGTGACGATCGTTGCGGTCCTGAGCAACGATCGACCCACGATGAAAAATCGCACAGCAACGGTCCATGCACCTAGTGCAACGATCGATGCCTGAGCGACAGAGGTAAAAAAAATCCGTCAGAACTCAACCAATCCTTAAACAAATTTTTTCTTTCTTTTTGCCAATCCTTCGCTTGACACTACTGGGGACAGTGTGTCTTAAGTGTGGGGGAGGTTCTACTAACTTCTTTCTTTTTGTTTTCTTAGAGTCAGTTAAATTTTTCAAAATTTGTTTTATCGAGTCAAAATTTGTTTAAGTTAGAAACAATGATTTTTTGAGAAGATTAGAAGCACTTGCAGGAACTTAAGTGACCATTGGGATGAAGCTGCAGATTATCTCTGACTATTAGAAAACCCAGACACAGATCAGCCTACTGAGGACACCCACATCACTTCAGGTATCAGAGGATCCTTTTACTGACTTCACCTTACTACTGACTTAGATTTCTCACCTAAGGGATTGGAATACTTTGAGTCGGATTCCTTTGCTAGTTCCGACACAGCCTGTAAACATGTTCTATTTGGTTCCCTTCTCCCCTTCCATAAAGTAAAAAAAAAAAGAGAGTAATAAACTGAGGATGAGTTAGTAACTCCGAAGTGGTCTCTGGGAGTGGTAGCTAAAACTATTACCTCCTGTGCATCCATGGAATGTGTCCAAAGTACACCCCAAAACGGGAAGAAAACTGATAAAATAAAATAAAATGATACCCAATGGGGAAAAATCAGTTGTTAAGGAAGGGAAAAGAGAAGAAAGGGACTAGAGAAAGATAGTATGGTGGTCTAGAGCTGACAAGGTAAGAGTCCATGTGCCTTTGATCGATATTCCTTAGGTGAGACCGCACTTAAATACTTGCAGAAGTCAGTAGGGAGAATTTGAATGCGTGAATGTGATTGTGGAGTTTACTTAGGACAGTTGCTAAGTGTGGGGGAAGTATATGTTGGTCTTGATGTCTGCAGATTGATTCTTTCATGTGGATTACTAAGGGGAATCTGAGTGTTGCTGCTTCTAGGATGAAAAGAGTTTCTGAAGAGTTTTCAAACCTCTTCACTACATTCTAGTTCTCTGTTTTGCTTGAGGGCAAGCAAAGGCTAAGTGTGGGGGAGTTGATATATCATGGTTTTTACCGGTTTTATGCCATGATATAATTGTGTTTTAGTGTTATTTTGTGTTCTTTTAGAGTCTTTTACAGGTTTAATCAGGTTTGGAGCAGAATTGAAGACATTTGAGCATTTTGGGATTTTTGGAGTGCTTGGCCGAGAGATTGAGCTCACTGTCCGATTTTGAGATCATGCATCGATCGACACACCTTGGTGTCGATCGACACACTAGCGAGATGGGCCGATGCGGCGGTTTAATGAAGATTTAAGATTTTGCACTTTGGCTCAGAAGTTTCCAGTATTTACATAGAAGCCCCAGCCGAGATTAAGCCTATATAATTAGGATTTCGGTGTTTATTTTACTTACGCTTTCATAATTAAGAGCAGAGAGTTTTTAGAGCTATTGGTGCTGATTTGATCGTGCACTTCACTTTATTTTGGAGAAGATTTCGAACCCCTTTATTTATTTAATCTTTTTATGATTTCTATTAATTCTATGATTTCTGTTTCATTAATCATGTCTGAGTAGATTCATAGTTAGGTTTAGGGTTTCTCATTAAGGATTTCATGACTTGCTAGACTTGTTAAAATCAGTTAAGGATTCACATGAATAGAATGTTCTTCGATATAAATTGTGCTTAATGCTAGTTCTAACCTGATCAATTAGAATCTAGATCTTAGGTTGCTAAATACGACACGAGAGTGTGGTTTAGAATCTGAACTATTTAGGTTGAGCAATTGAATTATTCGCAAAGGAATTTGTCTTAGTTTAATTGTGAACATATCGAACTTGAAATTAATGTTGGTTTAATCTGTTAGTAATTGCAAAGGAATTTGGATTACTGCACTTAGACTTAGAGAATTTTCGCAAAGAGATTTGGTTAATTCTAATTCTATGATTTGAGTTCTAGAACTGTGCCTAATTAGATCCTGACTGATTAACTTGTTTGCTTGTCTGATTTCCTGAGAACACCCTAGACTTAGCGCCTTTAATTAACTGCTTTCACAACCAATCCTGCTATTGATTTACTTTCTCGCATTGCTTTTTAGTTTACTCCACATCTGCTTTCTTCTTAGTATTAATTTCCTACGGTTCTTTATCTATCGAGACCAGAGTCTCTGTGGATTCGATACCCTATATACTACAATCACTTAACTGTGCACTTGCAGTAGAATAGGATTAAAACTAGACCCCTATCACACCTGCATCGACCGTTGCTGGGCGATTTTCGTGTTGTGACGATCGACACAGTGGTGTGTCGATCGACGCACTGCGTATTTTCCCGAGACCTCCAGAACAAAACTCACCAAAAACAGAAGGAAAACGTAAAATCCTATAAAAACACTAAAATTTAAATGCAAAAACGAAAACAGTGGGTTGTCTCCCACTCAGCGCTCTTTTAACGTCAATAACTTGACCGGACGAACAAGATTTTTAGGCACCAAGTGATCTTGACAGAGACTTTGATTGTCTCCGTTCAAGTCTCCTCATCCATGGCGGCGAGTAGGCTGTTGCAGCATGAACTTGTCCAAGAAAAGATGGAGTAAAATGTGCCCCAGGATCCACAATCACAGTATCACTCAGTTGCTGATCATCTGCATCCATGATGGTGAATGTCTGTCCATCTATCAGTGGTCTGCGCAGCTTATCCATCTCATAACGCAGCAGCTCATCTCCAAGATGGAGGTCAATCAGACTATGTCTAACATCTATTACTGCTCCCGCTGTAGCCAAAAATGGTCTCCCAAGTAGCAACGCGTCATTAGGATCACTGTCATATTTCAGCACTAAGAAGTCCGTTGGAACTAAGTAGTTTCCAACTCTCACCGGGATGTCCTCAAGGAGTCCTTCCGGAACTCTTATAGACTGATCAGCTAGGACAAGAGAGGTCCTAGTAGGCGAAAAATCTAGCATACCCAGCTTCTCTGCCACGGAATATGGCATAAGACTTCCAGCAGCTCCCAGATCACACAGAGAGCGCCTAAAACTATCCTCGAAGATAGAACAGTTCAGCACAAAGACTCCAGGGTCAGGCAGCTTCTTCGGGATCTTGGTTAACAGCACATCACTTATCTGTTGGGGAACCACAATCACCCAATCTTTCAGCTCTTCATCCATGGGCAACATCTTTTTCAAGTACCTCTGCACACAAGGATGATAAGGTGGATCATCAGATGATGGAATTTCTTCCAACTCTTCACCGATCTCTTCCAGCTACTTAAGCTCTTCAATCTCCTGCTTTATCACTTCAGACACTGAAGGATATAGTCTAATGGTCTGTGCATAGATCTCCTGTTGAGTAATCTCAGAGACTCCAAGGAATAAACGATCAAGTTCCAAGTCTGCATCAATGCCATCAGAATCCTGCGAGTCTGTCTGTTCACGACATGCAACGACCAATGCTTGATGTGCATCGATCGACGCAACACTGGTTTCACAGTTTCCACCCGAGAGATTTTCCTCAAAATCCGAAATTTCGGCCTCTTCTACCAACTCAACTGTTTTCAACTCAAAATCTTCACCTTGTGTTGATCCATCTTCAATGTATACTGACCAGGCCTTGATATGAGTTTCAGATACTCCTTTTCCCTTCACAGAACTTGAGATTTGGCTCACCTGAGTGTCCAATTGCCTAACATGAGTACTTAGAGACTCATACTTACCACTGAGGTCCTCGTAGACAGCATCTAACTTCTTATTGCTGTCCAAAGCAATCTTTGTATGTCCCTCCAACAGCTGTTCTATCATTGCCTCTATCTTACTCTCATAAGTGCTTGTAACAGGAGGTGCTTGGTAAGTGATAGGTCAAGAATTAATCCCTATACTAAACTGCAAGTGTACAGCAATGTCAAAGTAGTATATAGGGTTATCGAATCCACAGGGACACTTGGTCTCAAGAGAATCAAACCGTAGGGAATGAATACTAGAAATAAGCAATGTGATTGTATTGAAAATAGTGCAAGAAAGTAAATCAGTAGCAGAGATTATTGGTTGTGAAAGCAAGTAATTAAAAGCGTCAAACCTAGGGTATTCTCAGGAAATCAGACTAGCAGACAGTTCATTCAGCAAGGATCTAATTAAGCACAGTTCTAGAACTCAAAACACAGATATAGAATTAACCAAATTCCTTTGCGATAATTCTCTAAGTCTAAGTGCAGCAAACCAAACTTCCGTTTGCGAGAACTAACAGATTAAACTAGCAATAAGCTCGAGTTTGATATGTTCACAACTATCCTAAACCAAACTTTCGTTTGCGCAAAGTTTAATTGCCCAATTTAATTAGTTCAGATTCCTAAACCCCACTTCCGTGACGTATTTAGCAACCTAAGATCTAGATTCTAATTGATCAGGTTAGAACTAGCTTTAAGCACAATTAAATTGAAGAACAGATATAGTTTGAATCCTTAACTGAAATTCAACAAGTCTAGCAAGTCATGAAATCCTATGTGAGAAACCCTAAGTCTAACTAGAAATCTACTCAGACATAGATAATGAAAACATGATCATATGATAAGTAAATTGCATAAAAGAATAAGAGTAAAAGGGGTTCGAAATCTTCTCCAAATACAGATGATGAATTAGGTTCAGATCAGCCCCAAAAGCTCTAAAAATCCTCTGCTCTTAATTATGAAAGTTTATGGTAAAAAATATAAAAGCCTCCTTAATAAAAACACTAAAAACTCCAATATATAGGCATAATCTCGGCCAAGGGCTTCTTTGTAAATATCAGGAACTTCTGGATCAAAGTGCAAATTCTTCACTCTTCTAAACCGCCGAGTTTTTGGCCCATCTCGCTGGTGCAACGATCGTTGCTAGAGTGCAACGATCGACACCTTTCTCTGTTTCGGACAGTGAACTCTATCTCTCGGCCAATCTCTCCAAAAATCTCCAAAATGCTCCATAATCTCCAATTTAGCTCCCAACCTGATTATACCTGTAAAAGACTCTAAACAAAGACAAAAGACACTAAAACACATCTATATCATGGCCTAAAATGGGTAAAAACCATGATATATCAACTCCCCCACACTTAGCCTTTGCTTGCCCTCAAGCAAAACATAGAACTAAAACATGGTGAAGAGGTTTGAAAACTCTTCAGAAACTCATTTCATCTTAGAAGCTACAATACTCAGATTCCCCTTAGTAAACCACTGAAAGAATCAATCACAGGATATCAAGACCAACATGTACTTCCCCCACACTTAGCAACTGTCCTAGGTAAACTCCACAATCACATTCAAGCATTCAAATTCTCCCTACTGACTTCTGCAAGTATTTAAGTGCGGTCTCACCTAAGGAGTATCGATCTAAAGGCACATGGATTCTTACCTAATCAGCTCTAGACCACCATACTATCTTTCTCTAGTCCCTTTCTTCTCTTTCCCTTCTTTAACAACTGATTTTTCCCCACTGGGTATCATTTTATTTTTTTTATCAGTGTTCTTCCCGTTATGGGGTGTACTTTGGACACATTCCATGGATCACATGAGAGATAATAGTGTTTGCTACTATTCCCATGACCACTTCGGAGTTACTAACTCATCCTCAGTTTATTATTTTTTTTTTTTACTTTTTAGAAGGGGAGAAGGGGACTAAATAGGACAGGTTTACAGGCTGTGTCAGAACTAACAGGGAATCCGACATAAAGTATACCAAGCCCTTAGGTGAGAAAATCTAAGTCAGTATTAGGGGTGAAGTCAGTAAAAGGATCCTCTGATACCTGAAGTGATGTGGGTGTTCCCAGTAGGTTGATCTGTGATGGGGTTTTCTAATAGTCAGAGATAGATCCTGCAACTTCATCCCAATGGTTACTTAAGTTCCTGCAAGTTTTGTAAATCTCCTCCGAAAATCATAGTTTCTTACTTAAACAATTTTGACTCAATAAAACAAAAAATTTTGAAAAACGGACTGACTCTTAAGAAAACAGAAAGATAAACGTCAGTAGCACCTCCCCCACACTTAAGACACACTGTCCCCAGTAGTGTCCAGCGAAGGATCGGTAAAAAGAAAATAAAAAAATTGAAAAGGTGAGTTTATGTCTGTCGGGTTACCTCTGTCGCACAGCATCGATCGGTGCATTAGATGCATCGACCGTTACTTGGCGACTTTCGTGTATGGTCGATCGTTTCTCAGGACCGCAACGATCGCTGCAATGCGATTCATTTCGTGTTGTGACGATCGATGCAGAAATGCATCGATCGCTGCACTGCGATTTAATCCGAGACCTGCAAACATGACTGCACCAGAAACAAAAACAAACGTAAAATCCTAACAAAAACACCAAAAATTAAAAAGAAAAACACCAGTACCTAATGGTGGGTTGCCTCCCACCCAGCGCTTGTTTAAGGTCAATAGCTTGACCGGACGCGCAAGATCTTTCAGGCTCCGGAAGATCCTGACAGAGACTTTTTCTGTCTCTGTTCAAGTCTCCTCATCCATGGTGGCGTATAAGCATTCGGATCATGGGATTTCCCAAGGAAGAAACCAACAGAATCAGGGCGGGAGCGAAGCTTGGGTGGGGTAGGATGTTGTCCTTCATTCAAAGTAATGTGGTTAGGATGTTTAAGCTTAGATGATTTGTGCCTAACCTTTGGTGGAAATAAGAGGTCTGGAGCTTTCTGCTTATGAGCAGTTGCAGGCGCTAAAGATGTTAGAGCAGGTTCAATAGGAACCGCCATCTTCTTCTCTCCAATCTCAGCTTCTAATTCTGTATCAATGCTGAAACTCTGTCCATCAATGGTGGGTCTCTTCAATTTATCCATCTTAAACTGCAAAGGCTCATCTCCCAGGTGGAGATCAATCAATCCATGGCGTACATCAATCACAGCTCCAGCAGTGGCTAAAAAGGATCTACCAAGCAGTAGAGGATCATCAGGCTCAATCTCATACTTCAGTACCATAAAGTCCGTTGGAATAAAGTAATTTCCAACTCTAAGAGGGATGTTCTCAAGAATTCCTTCTGGATGTCTTCTTGATCGATCAGCTAGGACTAAAGAGATCCTAGTAGGCTGGAAGTTCAGTAGTCCCAATCTCACAGCCACAGAGTATGGCATGAGATTTATACTTGAGCCGAGATCACATAATGCCCTCTGAAATCTGTCTCTATAGATAGAGCAGTCTATCATAAAACCTCCTGGATCCTTTAGTTTCTCAGGAACTTTACCATTAGCAACAGCATCACATACTTCTGAGATCATCAAACATCCTTCTTCTTCAGTCATGTTGCTAGAGAGGATGTCTGTAACACATGTCTTCATCATGGGATTGGTCTTAGTGGCATCAATCAATGGAGTGTCAGTTAGCTTTTCTCTCATTATCTCCATGCATTTTTCCAACTTAATCTCTTGCTTGGACTTCTTAGGGAAAGGAATCTTCGGTTTGTAGGCTCTTTCTGTATCAGCTTTCGGTTTCTCTGGGAAATTTGGCTGCTCACGCCCATGGTGTCGATCGTTGCTGAAATGGTAACGATCGACACTGACTCTCGCAGGATGTGTCGATCGATGCACATTTGTGTCGATCGATGCAAGGCGAACATTCTGAATTTCTCTCGGATTTTCCAGTTCCCGAACTTCAGTTTCTCTATTCTGTTCAACTTCTTCTTCTGCCGAAGCTGCCCTAACATGCTCTGTCTGTATACTGGTTTCCACTTGCGTCATCCTAGCATCCAGATTGTCAACTCTGCTTGTCAAAGATTCCAATTTTCCACTCAGATCCTGATACATGAAGTCCATCTTTCCATCCAGATCTTTCGTCATCTTGTTCTGTCCAAGTAGTAGCTGCTCAAGCATAGACTCAATCTTTGTCTGCTCTTTAGTGGGAGGAACTTGGTGAGGTGAATAGCCATTCGATCTCGGAGCTTGTCTCTGTTGACTTCTAGATGTGTGTTCATGAAAATCAGCTTCATTAACATAATTCACTTCTACAAATTCTCCAGCTACTACCATGTTGTGGATATAATCCACCTTGTCCCTCAAATCAGCTATCTGCAAGCTATCATCTCTGCAACTAGATCTCTGCCTTTCCTTGTCAGCATTCTTGACACTATAGCTAGTCAATAAGTTCTTAATAAGCTCTTTAGCTTCTTCTGGGGTCTTGGTATAGAAGTTTCCATCACTTCCTGTGTCCAAAGTTCTCTGATACCAAAAATCCAAACCCCTGAAAAAGGCACTCAGAAGCTGTACCTCAGAGAATCCATGGTGTGGACAATCTCTTTGGTACATCTTGAATCTAATCCAAGCTGCTTTAAAAGGCTCTGTAGGCTGCTGTTTGAATGTCAGGATATCATGTCTAAGCTGCTCAGATAACGCATCGTCATAAAAATGTCTAAGGAACTCCTTCTTGACTGCTTCCCAAGTGGTCAAAGATCCTGGTTCTAGCTGTCTTAGCCAGCAAGCTGCATCTCCTTTAAGAGAGAATGGGAAGAGCTTACAGAAAATATAATCAGAAGAAACTCCTTCAGCCGTGATACTGCTAGCCAATTCCTCAAATGTGTCTATGTGATCCATAGGATGCTCGCTTGAAAGACCATGGAACTGATACTGTCCAATCAATGCGTAGTACTCAGGTTTCAGCTTAAACTCAGCTCTGGCGAACGGAGGTGGTCGAATCGCAGACCGATTAGCATAGAATATATCTGGTCTGTTATAATCAGCAAGTGTCTTCTCGTGACCATCCTCTCGTCGATGTTCCGCGCCCACGGCAACATCTGGTATGATGAGGTTTCCTTCCCCATCCAGTTTCTGACCCTTTGCGTTACATACGTGACCTTCCTGGTCTCGTAGAACTCCGTTCTCGTCGCGAGTCAGAATCACAGGCTCCATCAAGAAATCCCCAGCTAAATGCTCAAACTCTCGGCACCACTGGTTTCGCCTTGTGTCGATCGATGCAAGAGAGGCGTCGATCGATGCAGGCTCGATGATGCAACGATCGACACTCAGGACTGTGTCGATCGATGCAGGGCGATCAGGCGTACCTGAAACGTAAGAAAAAAAAAGTAGTAAACTAAACAAAAAATAAAAATCCTAGTAAAAACCCTAAGTTCGAAGCTATCGAAGACTCAAAGAGTCCCCGGCAACGGCGCCAAAAACTTGATAGGTCAAGAATTAATCCCTATACTAAACTGCAAGTGTACAGCAATGTCAAAGTAGTATATAGGGTTATCGAATCCACAGGGACACTTGGTCTCAAGAGAATCAAACCGTAGGGAATGAATACTAGAAATAAGCAATGTGATTGTATTGAAAATAGTGCAAGAAAGTAAATCAGTAGCAGAGATTATTGGTTGTGAAAGCAAGTAATTAAAAGCGTCAAACCTAGGGTATTCTCAGGAAATCAGACTAGCAGACAGTTCATTCAGCAAGGATCTAATTAAGCACAGTTCTAGAACTCAAAACACAGATATAGAATTAACCAAATTCCTTTGCGATAATTCTCTAAGTCTAAGTGCAGCAAACCAAACTTCCGTTTGCGAGAACTAACAGATTAAACTAGCAATAAGCTCGAGTTTGATATGTTCACAATTATCCTAAACCAAACTTTCGTTTGCGCAAAGTTTAATTGCCCAATTTAATTAGTTCAGATTCCTAAACCCCACTTCCGTGACGTATTTAGCAACCTAAGATCTAGATTCTAATTGATCAGGTTAGAACTAGCTTTAAGCACAATTAAATTGAAGAACAGATATAGTTTGAATCCTTAACTGAAATTCAACAAGTCTAGCAAGTCATGAAATCCTATGTGAGAAACCCTAAGTCTAACTAGAAATCTACTCAGACATAGATAATGAAAACATGATCATATGATAAGTAAATTGCATAAAAGAATAAGAGTAAAAGGGGTTCGAAATCTTCTCCAAATACAGATGATGAATTAGGTTCAGATCAGCCCCAAAAGCTCTAAAAATCCTCTGCTCTTAATTATGAAAGTTTATGGTAAAAAATATAAAAGCCTCCTTAATAAAAACACTAAAAACTCCAATATATAGGCATAATCTCGGCCAAGGGCTTCTTTGTAAATATCAGGAACTTCTGGATCAAAGTGCAAATTCTTCACTCTTCTAAACCGCCGAGTTTTTGGCCCATCTCGCTGGTGCAACGATCGTTGCTAGAGTGCAACGATCGACACCTTTCTCTGTTTCGGACAGTGAACTCTATCTCTCGGCCAATCTCTCCAAAAATCTCCAAAATGCTCCATAATCTCCAATTTAGCTCCCAACCTGATTATACCTGTAAAAGACTCTAAACAAAGACAAAAGACACTAAAACACATCTATATCATGGCCTAAAATGGGTAAAAACCATGATATATCAGTAAGAAGAAGAACCATAAGTTCTTTGAGTACCTTGTCCAAAAGGCTTCTGGAATCCACTAGTATGTCCAAAGCCAGAAGAGTTTTGATTTCTGTTAAAAGCACTCTTATGTCCTCCACTGAAGAATTTTTTCCCAGACTGATACCCAAATATGTTACCCTGAAATCCGGAACCACCTATGTAGTTCACGTCCTCTTCCTGATTTTCTTCCTCAGCTCCTAAAATCTCAACATCTTGAGAAAAATGCACTCCCTTTTTCGCAGCCAAGAGATTGCATACAGTGTCCAGCCTAGATCTAATATCAGCCATCTCCACATTCTCTACCTTTCCACCAGATCTCTTTCTCCTCTCATCAGTAGACTTGCAGCTATTACTGCTCACTAAGTTCTCAATCAACTGCTTAGCTTGTGCAGGAGTCATGGTGTTGAAGTTTGCATTACATGAGTTATCCAGAGCAGTCTGATATGGCAGATCTATGCCTCTGAAGAAGATACCTAGCAATGTGACCTCGGTAAATCCATGGTGCGGGCAGTCACGCTGGTATTTCTTGAATCTCATCCAGGTAGCTTTTAGAGGCTCCACAAGGCCTTGGGAGAATGTCAGAATGTCCTGTCTGGACTGATCGGAGCGCGCATCATCGTAGAAGTGCCTCAGAAACTCGCTCTTAAGAGCATCCCATGTAGTAAACTGCCCAGCTCACAGTTGCTTCAGCCACGCAGCAGCGTCTCCAGCGAGACTGTGCGGAAAGAGCTTAAGAAACAGATAATCCTGGCAGACTCCATCATACTTCATGCCAGTGATTATATCCTCGAACTGAACAATGTGATCCATAGGCTGCCCCGATGGGTGGCCATGGAAAGCATTCTGTCTCATCAGCGAATAGTAGATGGTTTTGATCTCAAAATCGTTCCTCTCAAAACCAGGAGGTACTAGAGCTGACCGGTTTGCATGAAACTCATCCGGACGATTGTAGTCAGCCAAAGTCCTCTCGTGGATCACCATCTGTCTACCTTGGACCTGCGGTTTTGGCTCAGGTTCCTCAATATCAGGGATCACATTCCCTTCAGCATTAATCCTATGCCCATCAGCATTGTACGGATTGTTTTGCTGATCCCTCAGGGTTCCTTGAGCATCGGGAATCAAAATCAGTCGTTCACGTACCATTCTTGCTCTTCTTTCTCTTCTGTTGGTCCTTTCTAGACGTCCAAGTTCTTCAAGTCCGAGATTAACGAGGTTCAGGTTCTGATTACTTCTAGTTTCACGCGTCTGCATAAACTGTCTGTAATCGTCAAGCAACGATCGATGCTAATAGTGCAACAATCGATTCAATCTCAGAATCGCCTAGTGTCGATCGACACAAGAGTGCAACGGTCGATGCTATGCGAAATCGGTACCTGCGACAGAAAGAAAACAGAGAAAAATTAGTAAATAAAAACAAAAATAAAAATCCTAGTATAAACCCTAGTTTCGAATCTATCAAAGACTCAACAAGAGTCCCCGGCAACGGCGCCAAAAACTTGATATGGATCTAGTTTTATCCCTATACTAACTGCAAGTGCACAGTAATGTCAATGTAGTACTTAGGGTATCGAATCCACATAGACTCCGGTTTCAATAGATTCAGAACGGAAGAGATTTAAACTAAGAAGAAAGTAATTGTAATGTAAATTAAATAGAAGTGCGAGAAAGTAAACAAGTAGCAAGATTTGTTGTGAAGGCAGTTAATTAAGGGTGCTAAGTCTAGGGCGTTCTCAGGAAATCAGACAAGCAGACAAATTAATCAGTAAGGATCTAATTAAGCACAGTTCTAGAACTCAAATCACGGATATAGAATAAACCAACTGTCGTTGCGAGAATTCTCTAAGTCTAAGTGCAGCAATCCAAATTCCTTTGCAATTACTAACAGATTAAACCAGCTTTAATTCCAAGTTCAATATGTTCACAATTAAACTAAACCAAATTCCTTTGCGAGAAGTTTAATTGCTCAACATAAATAGTTCAGATTCTAAACCACACTTTCGTGTCGTATTTAGCAACCTAAGATCTAGATTCTAAGTGATCAGGTTAGAACTAGCATTAAACACAATTTAGATCGAAGAACAGATATAGTTATGAATCCTTAACTGAATTAAATAAGTCTAGCAAGTCATGAAATCCTTAATGAGAAACCCTAAACCTAACTATGAATCTACTCAGACATAGAAGATGTAAACATAATCAATGAATTAATAGAAATCATAAAAGAGATTAAATAAGTAAAGGGGTTCGAAATCTTCTCCAAAATAAAGTGAAGTACAGGATTAGATCAGCCCCAATAAGCTCTAAAAACTCTCTGCTCTAAATTATAAACGGTGTCTGTAAAATAATGTCTAAAGCCTAATATATATAGCTAATCACGTCTGGGGGCTTCTGTGTAACATCTGGAACTTTCTGGGCTTTTCTGCAATATTCGATAACTTCATTAAACCGCCGAGTCTGGCCCATTCGCGTCTTGCATCGACCGATGCAGGTGTGTGTCGATTGATGCATGATCCCAATTTTGGACAGTGAGTTCATTCTCTCGGACCAAATCTCCAAAAAGCTCCAATAAGCTCCATAATCACCACATTAGCTCCAAACATGCTTATTCCTAATAAAACCTGTAAAAGACTCTAAAGAGACACAAATAGACTCTAAAACATACTTATATCATGGTCTAAAACTAGTAAAAACCATGATATATCAGTTTGCGAGCCAATCAGGGTATTTTACCTCTCTGATCGATCCGATTTTTAGTAGTCGATCGACCTCGTCATTGACGGCTTGGGCTCGTTTTGGGCCGAGTTTTCGACGTTTCTGTCTGACCGGCTTGTAAGTCGGGTCGACATTTAGCACATGGCTGGTTACGTCGATGTTGATCCCCTTCATGTCAGCTGATGACCAGGCAAAGGAGTCGACGTTCTGTTTAAGGAAGGAGATCAGCTCATTTTTAATTCTAGTAGATCGATTCCGATGCCGACGAGTCTTTCAGGAAGAGCATCGTCAATGCAAACTTGAGTCGTGAGGTCCTTTGGGGGTCCTTTCTGGCTCGGGTCGTTCGACCTTTTGGTTCCTCTTTCTGTAATTGTTATGCATGGGACTTTTCGATCTGCTTATACCCGTTCATGTAGCAATTTCGGGAAATCTTTTGACTTCTGTAAACGGTTTTTACCTCTTTCGGAGTTGGAAACTTTACGCATTGATGGTAGGTCGATGGTACGGCTTTCATGTCGTATATCCAGGGTCGACCTAAAATTGTGTTGTAAGGAGCTGGTCGATCAACTACGACGAACTTTTTCATTCTTCGGACTCCTCCAGCTATTACTGGGGCGAAGACAAAGCCCATTGAGTATGTTGTTTCGCCAGTGAATCCTACTAACGGTGTATGTCCTTCGACGATCTCGGAGTCATTGAATTCCATCTTTTTGAAAGCGTCGTAGAAGAGGACATCCACCGAACTTCTTGTGTCAATCATTATCCTTGAGAGCTCGATATCTCCGACTACCAGGCAAACGAGGAGTGCATCGTCGTGCGGTTTATCTAGATCGCTTGTCTCGCTCTCACAAAAAGTGATTTCATGATCAGGACCTAGCATCGGGATTTTCTCCCTTTTGTCGGTCACGACCCTTCTTTGAAGAGCTTTGATCGAATTGACCGAGTCTCGGCATAGTTTGGAGCCACCGAAGATGAAGTCAACTTGTTTAGGGGGTATAGCCCGTACACCACCCCCCCCCACAGAGACGATATTAAGTCTTGAGCGTAAACTCTTAATAGGAGCTGGAGGCGGGGATAGCGTCGAGCCTCCTGGGGTGCCGCACAATCTGAGTTCGCCGAGAATGACCTCGACTCGTTTTCGCGACCCTTGAGGGAGGGCTTCGGGGGATCCCGAATCCTTAGACCGTTCTCGCTTGTTCTGAGAGGGCCTTTTGGCGTTCGACTCTTTAGTCTGTTTACTTTCCTTTTTGTCAGACGGAGTTTCCTCCTCGACTTCAGATTCTTGGTTGTGTTCAGACTCTTGTTTTTGAGCCTCGACCTTAGGTCGAGTGTAGCACTTTGCGGTCGAGTTTCCTCTTTTGTTGTGAAAATTACAAAATTTATAATTATCGAACTCGAATTTCTTCGAGCTCTTCGGGCCCTCGACTGCGTTTACGTTCCCTGATTTACGGGAATCCTTTTTCGAGTTCGTGTTTTGTGAGCCCAATGGGTTCTTTTCCTCTCGGTGCTTTTCTCTGAGGGCCGTAGTTTCGTCCTCGAGGCGAGCAAAGGCTGATGCGCGATGAAGGGCGTCATCGAGTGTTTGAGGTTCGCGGACCATTATTTCCTCGCGGAATTTGGTTGAATACCATAGTCCGCGTCTTAGTGCCTCTATAGCCACCTCGTCATTAGGGTTCGCGATTTTGGATTTTATTTCCTTGAATCGTTCGATGTATGAGCAAAGTGTTTCGTCGGGTCGTTGAGACATGCCAAACATGTGGTAGAACTTGACAAATATGATAATCATGCCGTCAAATTGATTATCAAAAGGGTCATCAAGGGAAGTAGTTCCATTGACCATAATAACATTATTATCGTAACATATAAGTACAAAATGATGTTAAACTCATATAGAGATGAGATTCAATATTTTTACCAACAAACAAGAGATCGACACCCTCTAAACTATAGTAGGCTAACACACTGAATAAAAATTATTTGAAATTACAAAATGGCTGGCATAATGATGAAATTAGAAAATTATTATTTCATGTGTAAAAGTACTTTTCAACGAATATTTGTCTTTCTCAATTTTGGATTATACGAAATTTCTTATGATACAACAAAAGTTTTCTCTTATTGTACACTATGTTACAATAGTAACAAATATAATTTTTTTAATTGTTATTCTCTTCTCTTCTATTTTAGTTTATTTGTTTTCACAAACTTATACAAACATGTTAAAAGTTGTAATATATGATCAAATAAACAATTAATCCAACAATTATAATTTTTAACATGAGTGGTTGCATCTATTCAATTGAAATGATGCAACTTTTTACATAAAACGTAAAACATTATTGTTTTAAAAATTTACAATTATATAAATAAATTATATTTTAGAAAATTGTATTAATCCGGCCTAATTTTTATTATTTTATATAATAATTTAACAATAAGAGTGAAAATAAAATTATAAATATTTTGGTATACGATACAGAAATAGATTAGAGTGTTTGTACAAAAAAGAAGTAAAACTTGTTATTATGTCTTGATCATCACTTCAGAATATAATTTTTATTATAAATTAACATGGTATTTCTCCATGATTTAGTTGTTTCTATTAAATTTATTTATCTGTATACAATTTTTTTTTTTAAATTAGAAAACAATCATAAAATGTTAAATAATATTTAAAAACCACATGATATAAAACTCATAAAAATTTTCTTAAGAACTTGCAAAACATCTAAAAAATTGAACCAAATAAAAATCCAGTCATATCTTATAAAACAAGATTAGTATTAGTTATTCATTATTTTAAAAACACAGAGCTTCATACTTTTTGTCAACATTAATACTGTTAAGTTCATTTATGTTATTATTTGACTATGCTTCACCAATTACAAAACATACTACACATATACGAGTCATAGACAAATAGCATTAATCCTTAGTTGTTCGGTATTATAATATTTGGTAAGTTGTTATATTATTACACAAGATGTAATTATAATAGTTATTAACACAAACTTATATAAATATGCCAGAAGTTGTAATATATGATCAAATAAAAAATTAATCCAACAATTGCAAAACATCTAAAAAAAATGAACCAAAATAAAGTCCAAACACATCTTATAGAATAAGATTGAGTATTTAGACATTCATTATTTAACAAATACGGAGCTTGTGCTTTTTGTAAACATTATTAATGTTAAAATTCTTTTATTATTATTTTTCTATACTTTAGCAATTAAAAATACACTAACATATATATGAGCCATAGAAAATAGCGTACTTCCCTAGTTGTTCGGTATTAAAATATTTGATAAGTGATTATACTATTATAAAAGATATAATTAGATTAGTTATTAACAAAAACTTAGATAAACATCCAAATGTTATAATATATGGTAAAATAACCAATTAATCCAACAATTGCAATGTTTAACATGAATAGTTGCACTTATTCAATTGAAGTAGTGCAACTTTTACATAAAACATAACATTTTATTGCTTTTAATTATTTGTTTATTATATAAATAAATTGATATTTAGAAAATGTATAATTAAATTAATTAAGCTCAATTTTATTATTTTATATTATAATTTAACAATAGAAGTGAAAATAGAATTATTAATATTTTGGCATATGATATTAAAATAGAATTATTAATATTTTGATATATTTACAAAAAACCAGTAAAAACTTGTTATTATATCTTTATATATCACTTAAGAATATTTTTTATTATAAATTATTATGGTAATTTTACAATTTTGTAATACTTACAAATTATTACGAGGTTACCAAATCTTGGTGGACTTTATCGAACTAACGACATAGTTATATTAAATGTATAAGCTCATCATACATACTCTTTCAGTTTTACTGTTTTAACATAAATTTATATTTGAACAAGATTTGGTTTTTCCGTCAAATTTATTTATATGTATAATTTTTAATATTTAAAAATTGAACCAATTGTAAAATATTAAATAATATTAAAAATCATAAAATATCAAACTCATAAAATTTTTGCTTAAGAACTTCCAAACATCTAAAAAATAAAACCAGAATAAAAATCCAACTACATCTTATAGATAAAATTGAGTATTTAGTTATACATTATTTAACAAATACATAGCTTATACTTTTTTCAACATTATTACTGTTAAAATTAATTTATTTATCATTTGACTATACTTCAGTAATTAAAAACACACTACACATATATGAGCCATGGAAAAATAGCGTAAATCCTTAGTTGTTCGGTATTAAAATATTTGGTAAGTTATTATATTATTATAAAGTATATAATGAGATCAGTTATTAATACACAAATGAAAGAAAACTAAAATACATTTGGTGCACAAATTATATATTAAATATGTTGTTAAAATAAAATATAATAATTATACAATACGATAATCATGTTTATATAATAGTATTACATCCAAGAATAGGAATCATCAATTTTCTTTTTCATGTTCATTGTTGATCGTTTAGACGTTATATTATTATTATTTTTTGTTTTGGAGACTTCAAAGTATTATTTTGACTAGATTTAGACTGCATATCTTTTTCTCCAATTTTCCAGATTATTTATTGCAACCTCTTCATCAGAAAATCTTTTTTTTTAGGTTTTCTAGGTTCTTTTTTTTGTTATCATTGATCTAAAGATAATTTAAAATTTCTCACATTATTATAAATGTTTTACAAAAAATTAAAGTAATAATTAAAATTATATTATCAGTATTAGAAAGTTACTTCGTTAGTAACAATATTAATTGTCGATGTTTCAACGACTGTAATACCGGCAAAAGTAGATATATAGTTAAACGAAATTACTCTTAAAGTAAAATTAAATTATTTACCAACAAGATTTTCACTCAACACTGAAAATATTACATCTTCACCTACTTCTTGATTGTTGTTCTCTTATGTTTATAAAAATTAGAATCCATAATAGTTTTTGATAATTTCAGAAATAATTAATCTATGTAAAGAAGACATACAATATGTTGAACTAAATTAGTTGCAGACATATTTATAATTTATGTGACATGTTTCTTGAAATTATTAAGGACGCAGTTTCGGTTCCATCATCAACAATACTTCTACTCAATATCTTAGAAAAAAATCAAAAATATAAATTAATTTTAAAATATTTAAATTCTAGAATTATAATATGAACATGTATATAAATATAAATATAAATAAATAAAAAATACATAAATAAATAAATTTTTACCTTAATATCTCTGTTATGTAAGGGCTCTGAAACGGACTAAGGAAGCGCAAACTAAGATCTAGGAAGCTGATTCATCCGACAGCGCAAGAAAAGAACCATTCCTCAACGAAGGTAATAGAGGCCCGATCGTAGACTATCCTCCACATCTAACAATCAACACTCAAAAGACACGCCTAGATCCGTCACTAACAAGCAACTATACTAACTAACAGAGCTTAATAGAGTTGTTTTTGCTACCATATTCATTCCTCGAAGTCGGCTAGCATAAACCACACATCACAACTCTATAGCCTTACTACGTCCTCCCAAATTTAAAGAAAAACAAGACAATTTGCCTGGAAACAAAAACATAATCTAAAATACCCATTGGCCACCTAACACCAAGAAGTAAAACACATACACCAACATAGACCAATCACGGAGAAGGAAGTAATTGAGAAATCGACAATGACCCGATTTAAGAAGATGATAAATCACAAAACCACTCCACTCCAACTGCCGAAACCGTGAGGGAAGATGCCAGAAGCCTTTACCCGAGAAAATCCGAGGCGGAAGAAACCATGAAAACCGGCGCCGACAAACAACACCAGATCCAGAAAAGGCGGCGTGAAGACAAAGTAAGATGAAGAGGTCGTCCCAAAGCCACCGCAGGAGAAAGGCAGAGCCTTTACCCGAGAAAATCCGAGGTGGAAGAAATCATGAAAACCGGCGCCGACAAACAACACCAGATCCAGAAAAGGCGGCGTGAAGATAGAGTAAGACGAAGAGGCCGTCGCCGCTTTGCGTCGCCACCACCGCACCTACCGAGAAACCACCGGAGACTTCCGCAGACGCACTCGCCACAAAACTGGAAAAGAGATACCTCGTGACAGATGTAAAGCTTGCCCATCACCAACCGCAGTCTATGAGCAAGTCTGAGGCTAGAGGGAACGTTTCCAACCAGCCCAGAACACGCCGTTGTTCGCCAAAGAGAAGAGGCTCCGCCTCAAAATTGAGGCAGATATGGAAATGGATTAACCACTGAGCCGAGACACCGACGTAGACCTCCGGGAGGAATGAACACGCACACGCAACCGGATGCCGAAGAGGCATCACACGCACACAAGACAGAGGAGTTGTCGAAGCTTTTCTTGGGAAAATGTGAGGCGCGTGTTTCCACGTGCTGATCCTCTTTTGTTTCAAGATAAACTATTAAATGAACAAAAAATTATACTCTCATCATAATCATGGTATTTAATGTGATTTGTATTATGTACGTTATGCATCAAACTTTATTAAATAAAGAAAGCTGTTATGATCCAGTTGTTTGATTAAGGGTTCGTTAATTCTTCTACACCAGAACCAGAAGGTCTGGGGTTCGAATCCCAGATGGTGCGATTTATTATCTATTAATGCAGATTAATGGAGATAAGGTTACATGAGGTCTTCAGCGTAGTGCAGATGCAATCGTCAAGCGTGAATCTTCATAGGCGATTCAGTGTGAAAAAAGCATGAGACATGTAGAACCGTCAGACGTGGATCTTTATAGAACGGTAAAAATTATCAGTTGACAAATTTATCGATGTAATAATTCTCATAAAATCTGTAATAGAATAATAAAACCAATGTTAAAAAAAAATCTTTATTAAATAAAGAAAGCTGTTATGGGAAGACATGTGTATTTACTACGATTCTCTTCTGTTAAGTAATAAAATTTGTGGAGACTTTAGTAAGATTTTTAATAAAGAGAAGAACGTTTAAGCTGGATTATTTCGCCATTTACTCCTTCAAGAATGAAAGATTTTCAGAATGTTGCAAGATACCGCTTTATAATAGGCTTGGGACGTTAGGGGCCTCTCTAGTGCAACAAGAGATAAAATGGTTTAATATGTAAGAGCACTTTTAACTGATGGCTTGCACATAATGTATTTTTTTTATCTTTTTATTGCATTTTTGTATCTTTCAAAATCTTCTTGCAAACATGTATTTTTTGTCATTATTTGCATGTTAAAAAGACAAAAATATCTCCACCCATCTCATCTATCTTTTTTCTCTTTTCTATTTTGTTTTTTTTCTTGTTTATTTTCTTCTTCTTCTCTTTTTTACTTTATCTTTCTTTTTACCCTTCATTTTTTGACGGTGGATAGCATTGCGGATGTGAGATTTTCGGGAATATAAACTACCAGAATGAAGATATAATCGGTCGATGTACCGGAATTCAAAAAAAAACAAAACGGAGTTAATACAGAAGTTTCGAGTGGATAGTCTAGACTAGTTATCCACAATATCCATCCACGTGGACAATGCGACGAATATATTACATGCTATGCGCTTCTCGTGGATAAAAAGCGGATAAAAGGAAATATTGATTGGGTGGAAAGTGGGCGCAACAAACCCTTGTGTCCACGGATTCACAATCATGGGAACTATTGAACCAAGTACGTTACCCACTAGAAACAAAGTTTTTTTTTTTAATTCCTAACCACACAAATAAACACCACATATTAAAAGCTTTCTATGGATATGACGGACAATATCGACTATTCGTAGACACTACCACGATCTCCTCACATACTAGACGAGCCTGATGGACAAAAAGTGACCAAGAGTTTATATGATCGTGAAATGTAATTGGTAAACACAATTTTAAAAGCTCAGACGGACGATGTCGATTATTCGTGGACACTACCACGATTATATCACATAATATACGCTTTTGATGGATAATAGGTGGTCAAGAGTTCACATTATTGTGATCCGTGGACACACAAAGTATGTTGGTTCCACTGTCCATCGAAAAAAGCAACATTTTATGGATACTGTTTATCCAAAAAGTTCACATTACTGTAATCCGTGGACACAAAAGTATGTTGGTTCAACTGTCCATCGAAAAAGCAATATTTTATGGACACTTTTATCCAAAAATTTCACATTATTGTGATCCGTGGACACAAAAAGTATGTTGGGGGCAACTGTCCATCGAGAAAAGCAACATTTTATGGACATTGTTAATCCAAAAAGTCAAATTATTGTGATCTATGGACACAAAAGTATATTATTTACACTATCCATCCAAAAATAACATGTTATGGATACTATTCACGCGTGTGTACTGTTCATACAAAATTGCTATTACTTTTCAATAAAAATATAGTGGGTGCAATTAACTCACTTTTTAACGGAGAGTTCTTGCAAAGGTTCTAAGAATAAAATAATAATAAAAAAGAAAAAAAAAGCAAGAGAGGAAAGGGTTTAGGTTTTTTCTTGAGAAAAGTCATAAAATAGCACAAAAAAACATATCTTATCATAAATATAGCACCAAGTAAAATAATTCACATTTTTAGCATTATTTTAATTACAAAGACTTTTATAGCATTATATAATTTAGGGTTTAGGGTTAATTATTTAGGATTTATGGTTTATTATTTAGGGTTTAGGGTTTAGTATTTAGGGTTTAGGGTTTATTATTCAAGGTTAGGGTTTAGTATTTAGGGTTTAGGGTTTAGTATTTAAGATTTAGGATTAGGGCTAATTTAGTGACAAAACATGTTTTTGTGCTATTTTTATGATTTTTCTTCCTTAATGCTATATTTTTGACAAGTCATGTTTTTTGTACTATTAATGCGATTTGCCCTTTTTTCTTTAAGAACTTGTGGGTTCTTGTTTAAAAACCCATATAATTGATTCATTTATTTTTTTAAATTAAATTTAAATGATATAATTAAACTAAAATTAAAATAATAATATTACAAGTTTTAAGAACCTCTATTGGGTTCTCCCCGTTAATGATGCTCTACGAGGTTGGGTTGAATGATGGTAAATGATCGCGGTTGGATATATATTGACCATCAATCATATTTGAGACTGTTTCTTATTCACTTGTAAAAGTTTTTCATATAGTTACTCTTTAGCCACAGAAAAATCGTGGTTACCTAAAAACCACGAAAAATCACAAAAACTACGAAAAAACATTAGCCATGAAAGAAAATACCGTGATTAGGTTAGTGACGACTTTGCCACAACAAAACATTAACTACGGTAGTCATGATATAAACTATGATAAACCTGTGGCTAGTTAGCTACGAACTCGCTACAAAAATTCGGTGGCTTTAGTGAAAGTAACAAAGCCATGGAACTTCAGTGGCCAAACCGTGGATTGGACATGTTTGATGTTCCATCATTTAGAGCTAGGCAGAATATATTCGATTTTAGTTTTTTCCAATATAGCAACGAAAAATCAGTGTTTCTATGTCTCCTATAAATAAACAACATGCATCTCTTATTGCATGCAAAATAAAGGTTTTGAATGGTAATAAAGATTAGGGTGGATTAGTCCGCAAACGGTCTTGACCGCTTTTATTTACTATTCATACTATTTGGTATGTAGTGGTGCAGACTGAAAAAAATAAAAGTAATCCGCTGTAGATTAAATGCTATTCATTTTTATGAACAAATTAAATTTAGTCTGCAACGAACTGTGTCCGCCTCAAAATTATAGTAATTTAGTCCGCACTTAGTTTTGTTCGCTGCAACTGCTACTAACATTCAAAATCAAACTCAGAGATGAGTGAAATGTGAAGCTTCCTTTCCTGTTTTTTTTTTAGTTTTCTTTTATTTCATTTTATGGGTACCAGAGAATGTTTTGTTTTCTCGAACCAAGAGAATGGATGGATCAACAAATTAATCCAAAAAATATGTTTCAAGTGAATTTATAAATGAAATAAATGCTTTTATTCAATTTGCTTGTAATCAAGCGTCTTACCAAATGCAAAACACTTTATTATGTTTGTGTGCGCGTTGCTAAAACTGAAGTAACATAATGGGTCTGTTCGTTTGTTAGCCACAGGAGGGCTGCGGCTGCGGCTGCATCCAAACTATGTTCGTTTGACAGACGCAGCCTCCTGCGGCCAAACGCTGCGTCTGGACGTCGCGGCTAATCGTCAATTTTTTTTACCGCAGAATAAATCAGCGTCCCGGCTAAAAATGTTGCGGCTAAAACTTTAAAAGACAAATTTACCCTTATATTTTTTTTTTTGAGTATTACAAACCTACCAAACCCTAATTTGGACTCTAGATTTTTTGGTAAACTCTGATAATTTTTTTTTTCAAAGGAATTTTCCAGGTTTCATGGGAAGTCTGGAATCGTGAAACAGATCTTAAAATCGAAGGATCTTGTGAAAATCACATAAATATGGTTTTGAGCTCGTTTTTACCTTCGCCAAGCGTCTAAAACTTCTAGTTACACCAATACCCAATAAACCCAATCATTTTTATGCAAGAATAACTAAAATCGCAAGAGATCCAAAATTTTAAAATTTTAAAACGAGAATTAGAGAGTTTTTTTGGATGAAATTGTTGAGGAAATAGGAAAATTTAAGGTTGTGAACTCTAATATAGAGTTTTAATGGGTCGAAATTAGTTGTGTGAGGCATTATGAGCTCAAATTTGGTTGTTAATGGTGGTTGGGTGAATGCTCGAACTTAGCCCTTATGAATGCTCCACAAATCAAATCAAAGAATGAAACTTAGATAAAAGAGAAGAAGAATACCCTAAGTTCCTTCGACAAACTCTGTTCTAGCTTCTCGAACCAGATATGAGACGGAAGAACATGGTTTTCGTTAGCTGAAAGAACACAGAACGGCTGTGACCCGAATTTGATTTGCACTCTTTTCTAGGTTCTTTTCTAGGTATATTCACATTGGGAGGATTGTGACTTTGTACGTTGGCAAAGTAGAGAAGAATATCAAGCTCATGGTGATAAAGAAGGAGAAGCAGAAGATGATGATGATAGTGGTGGTGGCCATATTTAATATGAGGCGACCGGTGATAGAGCGATGGAAGCTTTGCGTGAAAGTATCACAAATGAATACGGTAATCGACATCGACGTCAATTACCGTATTAAATATCTTGAATTTTATTTTTATTTTCGGTTAAGACTTGGTTATTATTTTTTTACTTTGTTTGGTTTGTTATAACTTATGACTTGATTATTAATTATGTTTTATTTTTTTGCTTATGACTTGGGTTGTTATCTTTTTAATTAAAATTATGGTTTTATTATAATTATTATCAAAATAGCTTATTTTAGAAAAAATGTTTTACCAAAAATTGTCTTATGGATATATAAAATATTGAATCTATAATTTTTTTTAAAATATACAAATTTTAATGAGAAAAATGAACATTGTTTATCAAAATTTTAAATATACAAAATTTTTAAAAAACAAAATCTGAATTTAATGGAAGATGACCGCATCGTCTATAAAACGAACAGTTTACTTGCGTCTGCGTCTTTGTCTGCGAATACTTAAATCTCCGATAGAAAATTTATGCGCTACTCCACATGGCTTTTCATATTATGTATTTTGATTTAATACTATCTTAAATTTAATAAATGTGTTTTTAACACTTCATAAAGGTAAGTTTTGTGTGAGGATATTCATTACTATCTATATAAATATTGATTTTTTTTTTTTTTCGATTTCTAGAAGTTGTAATTGGCTATTAAGCACTAAGTAATCAAATACTATCATAACTTCAAATTTTCTCTTTTAGTGGAAGACAGGCGAGGTAGTAAGGTTCAAAGATGCAAAGGTTTAGATAATGAATATGTTAAAACAAAACATACGATTTGATTCAAAACGTAAATATGTCCTCTTAAACTCCATAAATTACCTTGCACATTATTCACCAAATGCTTAAGACCAAATAGCTATAAACGCTAACCAAACAAATAGTTATCAAGCGGCCATTTCTACAACATGAGCATTATTCTCGAGCTTCTTGATGACCAGTTTGTTGTTTGTCTGGTCAACATCGAGCAGAATAGTGTCTTTCTCTGCAAATTCTCCCTTCAAAAGTTTAAAGGAAATCTCCTTCTTCACAATATCTTGAATCACTCTCTTCACCGGTCTTGCCCCATTGTTGGGGTCAAACCCAAGCTGAGCAAGTAGATCCAACGCTTCTTTTGTGTACTCGAGTCTTATTTTCTTTTGTTCCAACATATCCTTCACACGCCTCATCTGCACCACCAAATGGTAACGATACATTCAACCAAACCAAACTCAGTACAGCTGAACAAAACCAAAGGAAAAACCGAATAGCCTAGGCCTATAAACTAACAAGAAAGGTGGATATTATAAACCAATGGGCACAAAGTATGTTTAGACAAACTAATCATTGAAGAATAAAGATCCTGAAAACAAAATTGCGTAATTACCTGAAACTCCACGATTTTAGAGATATCTTTTGAATCCAAAGGCTGGAACACTATGTATTCGTCAATTCTATTCATGAACTCTGGACTGAAGGTTTGTCTTGCTAACTCCACAACTTGTCGCTTCATCACCTCATAAACTGCTTCTTTGTTATCTTCATTGTTGCCAAGAGTCTCAAGTATGCAGTGAGATCCTATATTAGACGTCATTATTACAAAGCAGTTTCTGAAACTTACTGTCCTCCTTTGAGAATCAGTAATTCTTCCATCGTCTAGTAGCTGTAGCAAGATATTTAAGACGTCAGGATGAGCTTTCTCTATCTCATCAAACAGAACCACCGAATACGGTGTCCTGCGAACAGCTTCAGTTAATTGGCCACCTTCTTCATAGCCTACCAAGCCAGGAGGTGCACCAACGAGACGTGTGACTGAGGATTTTTCCATGTACTCACTCATATCTATCCTCACTATTGCGTTTTCAGTGTTGAAAAGGTATCCGGCCAGGGCCTTGGCAAGCTCGGTTTTACCAACACCTGTTGGACCCATGAACATAAAACTAGCTATTGGGCGGTTAGGATCAGAAAGACCAGCTTTTGAACAACGGATAGCATCTGCTATTGATTCTACAGCCTTGTCTTGACCAACAACTCTCTTTTGGAGCATTTGTTCCAACACGACCAGCTTTTCTCTCTCTGATTGCTGAAGGTTCGATAGTGGAATACCAGTCCACTTGCTTACTATCTCTGCTATGTCAAGATCAGTTACCTCTTCTCGGACTAGTGACTGTCCAGACTCTCGGAGATTCATGAGATTGCTCTTAGCTTGCTCCCATTGCTCACTGAGTTCTTTCTGTTTGTCCTTGAGGTTAGTCAAATCATTCTCAATCTTCTGTAGCCGTTCTTTAGAAGCTTTGTCAGTGTCCTTTTTCAAAGAAAGCTTTTCTATCTCCAGTGTGATCACAGCTCTGTCAATTTCATCGAATTTTAAGGGTTTAGAATTGATCTCCATCTTCAGCGTTGCAGCAGCTTCGTCAATAAGATCAATAGCTGAAACAGGATCAACACTTTTAGCCAACAAAAACTATTAAAGAATTGCGGGAAGCTGCAAGTTTATACCTTTGTCTGGCAGGAAGCGTTCAGTGATGTAGCGGTCTGACAGAACAGCTGCTGAAACAAGGGAACTATCTGATATCTTAACACCATGGTGTAACTCGTACTGCTCTCTTAACCCACGAAGAATCGAGATGGTATCTTCAACAGATGGCTGGTCGAAGAACACTTGCTGAAACCTACGCACCAGTGCTGGATCTTTCTCTATGTATTTGCGGTACTCAGTTAATGTAGTAGCACCAATGCATCTCAGTTCACCTCGTCCAAGCATTGGTTTCAAGAGGTTGCTCGCATTCATTCCTCCATGAGCAGCTCCTACACGAGGGAAATAACATTAGCCAGTTCATTAGTTTCATCCTAGCAGCAACAAAACTTTAGTGTAAGGCAGAAGATATGATGGACAAGTAAACTTAATAGATCCAAATATTTCCACATCCTGGGCAGAAGATATGATGGGCACCTGCACCAACAAGAGTATGGATTTCATCAATGAACAAGATTGTCTGCCCATTGGAATCAGTTACATCCTTCAGTACTGCTTTCAACCTTTCCTCAAAATCTCCTCGAAATTTGGCACCAGCAAGCAGTGAACCCATGTCGAGAGATATCAACTACATGATAAATCAACCAAGCCAAGCATGTTAAAATTTTCCTTTTGAGGAAAGGTAAACCAATTAATAAACTAAGGCAAAAACAAAAAGGGAAATAACCTTCCGATTCATGAGAGGTTCAGGGACATCCCCTCTTACAATCCGTTGGGCCAAGCTGAAAAGATTAAAATCCCTCTAGTAAGCAAAATCATAAGTTTTCAGGGATATAGTTGCAAGCTTACCCCTCTGCAATTGAAGTTTTCCCTACACCAGGTTCACCAACGATAACAGGATTGCTTTTTGTTCTCCTGCATAATATCTGGATGCAACGTCGAATTTCATCATTCCGTCCAATGACAGGATCCAGTTTTCCTCCTCTAGCCATCTCAGTTAAATCATTTCCATACTTTCTAAGTGCTTTATATTCTCCTTTAGGATCTACATGTGTAGCTTTACCTGATAGGCGAAAGTCATTGAAACAGAACATTCAATAAGAGATACCATCTTTTGTAAGCTTGAAAAACAACAGTCTTTAATGAAATTAAATTTCATAGCCTTCAAGTCGCATATGTTTAATAGCTTACTTTGATCAGTCGCAGGTTGGCTAACACAGACACCTTTAATAGCTTCCCTCAGGGCTTCCTCATCAAGTTTTAGGGTCTTGTAAAATTCTTGTCCAAACCTTTTATCTGAATAAAAGGCCATCAGAAGGTGTTCGACCGACACATAATCATCTTCACACTCTTTCTTGTACCTCTCTGCGTCTTCTAATATAAACTTAAAAGATGACCCTATCACTGTAACCTGCCGAAAAATTGAGTTGATTCAAGTTAGTTTAGCCTAGTGAGAAATAAGGGGGAGCTTCAGATGCACAAAACAAGTTAGCTGCAACACCTTCGGTTGTGGTTTTGGTAGTACACCAAACCAATTATTTAATATAGATGACCCTAACGTCTGACTGCTGGTATCATCTCTATCTTCCTGGTCACAATAAATCAAACTGAGTCAAGTTAGCCTAATTAGAAATAAGGGGAGGCAAGAAAAACATGTTACCATTGTTTGTGTAGATATGAAGTCGTCTGTAGCCTGCAGAGCAGAGCTCTTGTCGATTCCAGCCTTTGCAAATATTTGCATGGCCATGCCGTCTTTTTGCTTCAGAAGAGCTTTCATCAGGTGCTCGGATTCGAGGGTTTTTTGTTTCGTAATATCAGCTGCATATGCGGAATGGCGAACCCCATCCCAAGCCATCTCCGTATACCCATATTTCTTAGCCTACAGAAAGAAGAGCCTTCATCAAGTGTTCGGATTCAATGATTTGTTGTTTCATAGGTACTGAGAAATGAGAATCTCTTCCCAAGTTATCTCCGTATATACCGAAAAATAAAAAGAACAGACAAAGTAACATTCTTTCTCACTATCGAAGCACAACGAATACACATGATCGGAAGCTAATGCAATGAGTTAATAAGAATCAAGACGAAAGATTCCAACTTTCTCCTGAAAATCAACAAAGGAAAAGCCTTGCCAAAAGAGAAACCAATGAAAATCGAGTTGATGACACAATAAACAGTAAAACACGAACCTCATCTGCCATAACCGAGAAGCGGCAAGGAGAATGGATATGGAGACAAAGGGGTAACATTTGGCCATGAGTAGCGGCTCGAGTGACGGAAAGGAAGCCGTTTCCTGAAACTCCGATGAAGGAATTTGGCCGGAAAAGAAAGGAACGCGAGCTGAAGAGCGGAGAGGCAGAGAGAGCGCGAGAATGGAGGAGGAAAGAAGGTCTCGGAAAAGCATTGTGAGCCTTTATGGTTGCAGAAACAGACTTGGACAATCTCCTCGACGCCATGGATTTGGTACACCTGAAGGTTTTTACTCTAGGATTGTTATAACCTGATAACCATTCACTCAAAATATTTTACGAAAAATCTCAAATGCACTCTCTTGATTTCAGGATTAAAACAAGTTCAGAGCTTTAGGATGAGCATTCCTACATCTGGGCCAGAGGGTTCTGAAAATCTACTGTGTGGTCAAGGTTACACAATGAAGCTTTCTCACAGTAGCTTAACTCATTTCGTCTACGAAAGCTGAAGAAGAAGACTTGGAGAGGAAGACGAAAAAGAAATGAGTAAATAGACACTCGGTGGGTGGTTTCTTACTTTATATAACGGCAAACCCTCTCGCATATCTAGAGTCTTCCAACGTCTTCTTTGATTTGTCTTTTGAGGTTCACCATTCAACAGAACCGGCTCAACTAATTTTATATACCGACCCAATATCAATTTAATTTCGGTTTTTAATCAACATCCCAACAAATTCCTCCTTCAGCAACAAGTGAAACCTTTCTAATGCGTTACTTCGACTACAAATTGTTGGAGATGAATTTAGCATCTTTTCTAAAGTTCAGTCCAACAAAAAATCAATTCATCAAACTCAAGTTCAATAAGGAGAAGTGTGGCATATCACGGTGAAGTCTATATGAGGACATCCTTATCGACATGAAAAAATATGTGATTAAAACGTTAATCATATAAAAGAAAAATAAGATAAAGACAAATTTTCAAAAATGAAGAAAAATTCAAAAATATCTAGATTTAACATTATTTGCGTCAGAGAGAATTTAGGATTCTGACTTACTTCTTCTGATATAAATATATTTTTCTGTGCGAGAAAATATCAGCTTGTACTTTATTTACTCCAGAGCAGAGATCTTGACCATTCCAAATCGAAAACTAAACTTAATAAAACGATTACCTTTTCCGATCCTTCTGCGGTTGTCTTGCCATCCTTTAATCTATGAAATTCTTAATCCAAATCTCGATTAATTACCTAATTAGTTTTTTATGAAGGTTCATCTTTAAGAATTGGTGTCCTATGTGGAGACGTTGAGTATCTTTTTACACAAAAGCAAGCTCGGCAGTGACAGAACCACCAACACTACCGCGAGGAAAAGGAGAGATCGACACACCAAATAATCAAGGAGACAAAGAGGGACAGATCCAGCTCAACGCACCGCCGTGAGATAAATGAATTCTCCCCAACACGACATCCATGAGAGACCAAGTCATATTCAACATGGCACTCTGTGACGAACAAAATGCCCCAAATCGACGCTCGTCGAGGGACAAACATGCTCAAAAGAAGCAGCCGCTACTGCAAGGACAAGACGTTCAACAAACACATCTAATATGTCAAAGTTTAATCCCTAATTCTTGACTGAAAGTATACAACAAGGTTGTCGTAGTACTTAAGATATCAAACAAAGAACCTCAGATTACCAATAAACTATTTGTTTTAGATTAGAACTAAGCAGATAAAATGGTGGAAAGCAGTAAACAATGCGATAAAAATAAAGTGTAGATTCAATGGATTAAGGCATCCGATTTAGGGAAGTTCTCAGGAAATCACACAGAGCATGACATTGGTCAATTAGAATTCATATTAAGACATGTTCATGAACTCGAAACAAAAAATTATATTAATTCAACTTTCGTTGTAATTATTATCTATGTCTAGCAACCTAAATATTCGATTCTCTTTGTGATTCTAGAATTTTAAACATGCAATAAATTCAAGTTCATTCGTTAACAATTTTCATAAACCAAATCTCTTTGTGATTAGTTAAATTGTTCACTCTAAGTTCTTTTCCGATTATTAACCACACTCTCACGCTAATCAATTATTCTAAGATCTAAGTTCTAGGTGATCAGTGTAGAATTAGCTTTAAGAACAACTTAGATGATGAACTATTAGATGGTGAATCCTAATTAACTAGATAACCTAATAAAGCAAGAAATATCTAACGAGAATCCCTAAATCTAACAAGATAAACTACTCAGAGATATTGATGATTAAACAACACATGATGAATAGAAAAATGATAAGATTGAATAGATAAATAAGGGGGATCGAAATCCTCTCTAAAAGGTTATATAGTAGCAGATTAGCCACAAGCTCTCAATATCTCTCAATATCCAAAGCAAAAACAAAGATAAATATAAACTCTTCTAAAACATAATTAATAGTCTAAACACATACATGGATAGTGAAACTTCTGAGCCCTTTTAAAATTCTTGAAAATATATTTTAAAATCGCGTGGGAAGCCTCCTTCAGAGTTGGTGTCGACCGGACGGACGACACCAGTGTCGTATCAAGGCTCCAACTTCGACTTCCTGCATCAAGCTCTTGAATAATTCCAAAATTTCCAATTAAGCTCCAATCACGTGCTAACCTGTAAATGACTCGATAGACTCGAAAAACCAGATAAAAAACTCTATATACACACATATCATGGTTAAAAACCCAGAATACCATGATATATCAATGGCGATACTTGCAACCAGGACATGAGGTCAAAGTACAACAAAAAGGATGCGCTAGACGCTCTTGAATCAGATGGACATGATGGATTGGATCACAAGCGAACAAATCAACATGCTCGCCGCTCAACAAGCCACGTTCTAAGACACCATCACAGTCCGTTAAGGATTTATGGTGCCGAAAATAACCCAGGACAGATGACACCTCCGTTCAGACGATTGTTTCCCGAGAGACTTTCAGGACACTCAAGTAGCCATCCAACCTGATCACCGCAAGACATGCTAGCTAACTCGACAACGACCCCAAACCCTCAAATCACCACGATAATGAGCCGAATCCAAGACTTCAACTCAAAGGTCCATTGGGTAGCCAGATCAGCACTAGAAATTGATCGCATACTGAAGCAAACCCAAAAAAACTCCATTGACGGCCATACGAAGGTTCAACACCTCGATAAGATCAAATTCCCGACCTATGACTACAGAACGACGGATTCATGTCATTTCATGACTGCATTCACAATCGCAATGGGCCGAGCTCATTTCTCGGCGGAGGAAAAGGATGCCGGATATTGCCCACAATTTGTGGAGAACCAATGCGGAACTGCTCTCTATAAAGCTCTACCGCTAACCGGATATATTTATATAATTGGCAAAACTACAATCTCTTAGCGTTCCCAAAATAAATCTTTGGTTGCTACTTCTTCAAAACATGAAGAAACTATTGCACTTCACGAAACATGTAATGAATGTGTATGGCTGATCTTGATAACTCATCACATTCAAAAAGCAAGAAGAATAGTTATAAAAAAGAATCAACAAAGTTGTTGGAAGATAACTACGCATGTGTCACCAACTCAAAGAAATTTATATCAAGAGTGACAAAACAAAGCATATTCCTTTTAAATATTTCTACTACATTAGAAAGCTTTTGAAAAATCATGAAGTCAATATGGAGTACATCCGTTCATGTGACTAGGCTTGATAATTTTTAGCCGGACTCGAGGATTTGACCCGGAACCGACCCAAAAAATTCGGGTCGGGTCTGGATCCATGTAAATGAACATGTTGGGTATGAAGATCGAAGACCTGCGAATACAGCTCAGGTCTTACCTGAAACTACCCGGATCCGACCCGAAATTAAACGGGTACTTAAATGGGTCATATATTCATATACTGTTGGACCCAAAATCTGAAGGGGTCCAATCCAAAAACCCGAATGCCCATGCCTACATGTGACAATGAAACATACGCTTTACGAAGGCGCTTTCGATTACAATATTAGAAAACATAATCATAGTATCGAAATCTGAATGATTTGTAAAAAATGCAATAAGTAATATAAGATGAATAATCCAGTAGAAAATGTTATAATATATCTTAATGTTAATTTTTTTATCAACTGGTTGGAATTGTATTAATTGAAAAGCCCATTGGGCAAACAACGGTGATAGATTTTTTTTTTTGTTGTCAATTTTCTTATCATTAAGTAAAATAGTATGTTAAAAAGTTCAACCAACCCAAGAAATTACAACAGACTGTTCAGTAGTACGAGCAAGTTTATCTAAATGGTCCGCTTGCGAAATTAGGCTTAGTTGAATGTCATGCACGTATCCCTGGATGTCACGATGAACCGCAGATGAGGGAGGGAGGAGTGAACGATGCCATCCCAACGCTCCACACATTCTCACGCATAGCCACAACTTCAGCCTCCAGAGCAGAGAATGTCGGACCAATAAAAGCCGAACCCTTAAGTATTAACTGATCATGTGAGGAATGTGTAAAGTTCAACCTGTAGGACCCGAGTTTAGGGGTTGTATACGAACGGTGAATGAATCGCGGTTTGTGTATACGTTAAGGAAAGACGAACGGAGTCGAGACGATGACGTCTCTTTCCTTAACTCGAATTATCACCCGTAGTGAGACGGTTCTATTGTGATAATCGAATCCCAGGATAAAACCGTTAACGAAACGAGTTCGCTATCACTCGAACAATGTTTCCAACGAACGAAAGTAATACGTATACTCTCGAGACTTACGCAGCAAGGAATGAAGGAACAAAACAGAGTGTCGTAAATGTTTGCGTGTATGTGTGCTTATGAGCGTTAGCGTGTTTAACAGAGAGCTCAAACTCTGGTTTTATGGAGGAAGGAGATGAAAAACTCGTTTTCAAAAGGAAGCAGACAAGGAGGGACAAGAGCGTTGAACGCGTGCGGGAATCACGGACTGAGTGGAGCTTTCGGTCGAGGTAGGGACGATGATGTGAAGAGCATCTTCCAACCGGTCCAACCAAACCAAAACACTTAAACCAAATCGTTTAATTAAACCACCAAACCATTAACCAATTGATTTTGGTTTAACAAAAATTTCTCCAAAAAAATAATACGCGCGCGGAGGCCTCTTCGGGGCCTATTACCCAAGACCCAAGACCAAGACCAAGCCCGGCCCGGCCCGGCACGGCGGCGGCGCGCGCGCGTGTGGTCTTTCCATCCTCTCTCTCACACTCCATAGTGTAACCCAAGCTATTTGGACAATAACATGGGAGTGTCCTTATTTATACAAGGGAAAGTTTTCCCATCTAACCAATGTGGGACATTTTAACTTCCTTCCTCATTCAACATATATGAGCCCATAGCCCATTTAATTTCTCATTCACACACACACACATTTTATAAGGCCCATAGCCTTATTAATAAAAATTGTGTTCCAACAATCCCCTACATGAATAGAAATTACTCTATACATATGAAGACTCGACAGAATCGAAAGACCTATACTAGACTTGACTAGACTAGACACTGACTTGACTAGACTAGACAGACTTTCGAGAGTATATGCGAAAATGTAACTGTATCTGATAGGTAGCATTTTTCAACTTTGAACCAATCATTTTTAATATCTGTCGGGTTTACTGGCCGGGAGGTGAACATGATGTCTTGAACCAACCGGAGTTTTATGTAAACCGAGACAACAGGTATCGCGCAGCGACATTTTCTCGTAGAACTTTGTTCTCTGTTTTTGTTCATTTTGGCCTTGAACATTCCTGGTTTTCATGAGTGAACTTGGAGAATATAGCCTATCTTTCATTCTCCTAGAAACGACCCCATTTCACACTCACTAGGTGATCTGCCATTAGTTTCTTTTCAGAAGTATCCTGTCATACTCCACTATTGTGAAACTATGGAATCATTAAAAGCGAATGCTTATCCTTATTCACATACATGTAGCACTTTTATCATTCAAGGAACATGGTACAGACATAAGTCTTGCAGTGCTCGATTTCATTTGACTTAGTTTTCCCTTTGAACCTACATCATGGGATCTCCAGTCACGTAAGTAGGGTTTCCATCAAATTTTCTCTTAATTCGTAGGCTTCAGACCCATTCCTCTTGATGATTTTAGAACTTTATCTCGCGGCAATCCTTTCGTGAAAGGATCCGCTAGATTGTCATTCGTTCTGATATAGTCTACATGGATTATACCAGTGGTTATAAAGTTCCTAATGGATTTATGACGTCTCCTAATGTGACGGTTTTTACCATTATACAAGGTACTTTTTGACCGTAGTATCGCTGATTGGCTATCACAGTGCATACGGATAGCGGATACAGGTTTATCCCACTCTGGGATATCTTCTAGCCAATTCCGAAGCCATTCTGCTTCAGCTGCCGCGGTGTCTAGAGCTACTAGCTCTGACTCCATCGTGGATCTGGCTTGAATTGTTTGTTTGGAAGATCTCCAGGACACTGCTGCACCCGCAAGTGTAAAGACATATCCACTTGTGGATTTCGAGTTTTGAGAGTCAGATATCCAATTTGCATCGCTATATCCCTCCAAAATAGCCGGCTCTTTACCATAGTGCAGACCATAATTTTTTGTATGACGTAAGTAATTCAATACTCTAGTTATACCTTTCCAATGTTTATGTCCTGGATTACTGGTATAGCGACTCAGTACATTTACTGCGTGCGCTAAATCGGGTCTAGTACAATTTGTTAAGTACATCAGACTTTCGATCACCCTTGCGTACTCCAATTGTGAAACCGCTTCACCTGAATTTTTCTTCAAGTGAAGTTGAGTATCAACAGGAGTTTTTGATGTCCCTTTTGAGTAAGCCTTAAACCTCTCAAGTATATTTTCAGCATAATGTGCTTGGGATAGGGTTATACCTTCTGTAGTTCTAATGATCTTAATCCCTAAAACTACATCCGCAAGTCCCATATCTTTCATATCAAATCTCTGGCTAAGCATGTTCTTAGTCTGATTGATCATATCTTTGGTATTGCCAATGATGAGCATGTCATCAACGTATAAACATAGCAAGACATACCCTTGTGGAGTACTTCTTACATAGATATACTTGTCACACTCGTTTATGCTGAAACCGTTCGACATCATTACGTTGTCAAACTTTTCATGCCATTGTTTTGGTGCTTGCTTAAGTCCATACATTGACTTCACAAGTCTACATACCTTGTGTTCTTGTCCAGGGACAATAAACCCTTCGGGTTGCTTCATATAAATCTCCTCTTCTAATTCTCCATTTAGAAAAGCAGTTTTAACATCCATTTGATGGATTTCTAGGTCTCTTAATGCTGCTATACCGATCAGCATTCTTATTGAGGTTATTCTCGTTACCGGAGAATAAGTGTCAAAGAAATCCATGTTGGGAATGTCCTGAAATCTACCGTACTATCTCTAGAAAGTATGATAAGTGTCGAGATCAGACATAAGTCATAAATACTAGGTGATCATGATGACTTGCTAGAGCCCGCTCATGATCTATAAGTTTAGGACTTATTACCAGTATTGTATGGTCCCTAAGGGTCACACACCATAGCTAACGGGAAAGTTAAATGGAATTAATACGGTAAGATGCAAGGCATTTACTGTATTTGTACAGAGAATTGGGCAAGACAAAAGACAGTCTTTTGTCTGATTTGAGTCTTGGGCCCAAAAGCCTAATGAGCCATTAGTTTAATTACTTGGGCCCATATAAAGGAAGGAGGAGGCGCAGGAAGCCCTAATGCTTTAGTTGTCTGCGATTTTGGAGCCTCAGCCGTCTTCCTCTCTCTCTCTGTGATTTCCAGCTTGGTCTAGCAGCCTGATCCAATAGCTTGTAAGCGTGTGGATACCTGAGGAGGAGCCGGTAATCATCAGCTCTTGCAGATCTCGATATTCCATTGATTAATCCGCTGCAATCATAAGGTAATGATCCTGATCTGTTTATGATTCAACTGCAATCACCTAGATCCTTGTTTATTATGTGCTAGGATGTAACCTGACAATTACACCATGAACACACATAATCCTTCAGTGGTATCAGAGCCTAGGTCGTTAGGTTTTTGCTTTTTGGATCATACTAGGTTGTTTATTAGTTTGATGAATCGATTTTAATGAGTAAAATTGATTGAAACTTGGAAAAACCTAGAAATAAAAGAAATCTTGTTAATTAAGTCAACATCGTTTCGAAAGTATGACTTTGCTGTATAATGAATCGATTGTTGAGAATCGAATTTTGACTTTGCTGTATAATGAATCGATTGTTGATTTTGCATAAGGACAAAATCGGTTTTGTCCTTTAGTGAATATCATAAGAGCATGAATCGAATAGTTTGAATGGAAAAAGTCATGGTTAATGATCAAAATTAATCGTTTGTTAATTTGTTACGATTGTTTAAGGATCATGATTTTGTCATGATCGCTTGAATATTTGATTATTGAAAACTTATTGAATTTGGCTATTTGATTCGTAAAGTCGATTTTGTCTTTTAGTTTGAATTGATTTGTCGATCATTGAATTATTGAATTTGGCATCGATCATGATTCTGTTTTTAAGCTAAAAGACAAAATCAATTCAAAGCTTTAATTAATGTATGGTTCAAGCGGTTAACTCAAATCGCGGTTTGCTGGAAATTATTTAATACAATTGGTATTATTTAATTTCTAGTTAAACCGGATTTAAATTCAAAATTGAATTTTAACCTAAACCGAAGGCTGGTCTAAGTTTGATTTGGTTGGACCAAATAATTTAGAGCTGGTCTGGTTTAGTAAATAACCAGTTGGATTTAGTAGTTAATTTGGTCTTGGACCAGAATTAATGAACCGACTCGGTTATGTCAAATTATTGGGCCAATTGGAATTCTGTGGTCTTGGGCCAAGAATTGGGCCTATAATTTGTGACCCATCCAAAAACTTTAATAAAACATTAAATTAGAAGTTTCTAATTTTGGCATGTTAGGAAATTTCTAAAAATAGTATGTTTCCGATTTAGAAAGTTTCTAAAATAAGTAGGTTTCCTAAAATAGAAAGTTTCCATATTTAGTAAGTTACCTGAATTGGAAAGTTTCCCAAAATAGTAATCTTCTATTTTTGGGAGAAAATCTATTGAAACCTAAAATCCTCAAAAACAATATCAAGCTTGGATGTCTTGCCCAATCTTGTCAGCTACTTAACGCTTATTCAATTACAGATATGGCTTACAGTGTGAGGTGTCTGTTTTTGCGTAAGTAAAGTAGTATATAGTCACTAATTTCATTGGGAGTCCCAGACTTTAGTGATTATTTGGCTGCAAGAGATTGGTTTCCTTGACTGGGCCATCGGGAGTCCCGGGCCTTGAGACATCTGGTGTATTGGGCTTTGGGCCCAATCCACAACCGAGAGTTATATGGATATAACTAGCTGTGTGCATGCTTACCAAGTAAAGCTAATTCCGGGTGACGGCCAGTGGCCCACTTTGGTTTTAGTTGAACATGGGTCTCGGAATCATTGCATTCTTATGAGGTTAAACAAAGAAATTTTGAATGCAATGCGAGTTTTCTTATAAGTTATTAAGATTACTCTTTTATGAACTAAATAACTAAAACTCTATTTATCTCTAAATTTCAGTTATGACTAGCACAAACAATCAAAACACTTTCTCGATCCGGTCTGTCCTTGAGAAGGACAAACTGAACGGATCAAATTTCTTGACTTGGTCGCGGAACCTGAGGCTAGTCCTCAGGCAGGAGAGAAAGGACTATGTCCTTGAGAGAGCTCTCCCCGAGAGGATCGGGTCCAATGCCTCTCATGCAGTATATGATGCTTGGAATAAGCATTATAATGATGCGGTAGATGTGCGTGGTCTGATATTGTCTACCATGGACTTAGATTTGCTGAAGCAATATGAGAACATGGAGTCGCCAATAGAGATGATCAGCAGCCTGAAATTGAAATTTCAGGAGCAGGTAAGAGTGGAGAGATACCAGTTGGTTAAGTCTCTCACTAGCTGCAAGCTACCAAATGATCATCCAGTAAGTCCTCATGTCAGTAAAATGATGGGTTACATTGATAACCTGAGGAAACTGGATTATCCAGTTAGCCAAGAATTGGCAACTGAGATCATTCTGCAGTCACTGCCGTCAAGCTATGATAAGTTCAGAAGGAACTATATCAAGTAAGGCTTAACGAAGACGCTGACTGAACTGCATGATATGCTCAAGACAGTTGAGCCAAACGTGAAGAGTACCCTGTATAATCTCGTAATGGAGAAGGGTAGGTTTACTAAACCTAGTGCTGACAAGGGTGAAGACAAAGTTGTCCAGATTTTGAATCATGGCAAGCGTGTGTCTTCTGATCCCGAGTCAGATACCTCTTACGTTGGTAAGTGCTGCTACTGTAAAGAGACTGGGCATTGGAAGAGAGATTGCATTAAATTCATGGAAGATTATGAGGAGTTGAAGTTGATGTATGAGACTACTTCCTCAGGTATTCATGTTATTACTTCAAGTTCTACCTTATAGGTATTGGATACTGGTTGTGGCACTGATATTTGTTATAATATGCAGAGCCTAAGCAACAGTAGAACGTTGAAGGAAGGACAAGTGGAACTGCGTGTCTGGAAGGAGCTATAGATGCTGCCTCAGCCGTAGGGTTTTCACTTGTAGATGCCTTTGAGGCTTGGTTTTGTATTAAGTAATTGCTACAATGTACCTGCTTTAAGCAGAGTTGTCTTTCATTTTTTTGTAAGAATTTGAATGTTTTTCATTTTGATAAAAGACAAGTTTTGTTCTTTTGATCTTAATGAAATATTAATTGTAGCACCCTATTCAAGGAATGAGTTTTATATCTTAAACCAAAGAGTGCCTAAATGTAACATAAATACCGAATTGGTTTAAATCTGATGAATTAAACCTGATTTTTCTTGGCGTAAATGTTTTGGTCACATAGAGTAAGTCGGATTCAGAAATCCCATAGTTATGGACTTTTGGGCTCATTTGATCGGAGATCTTATGAGACTTGAATTCTGCTTACTGGACTAAAAGACAAAGGGCCCATCTTAGCCGAGCTAGAGAAAGGCCCAAAGGCTTATTGGACCTTGAACATACTCATGTATGTGGCCCGATGAGCAGTAATGCCAGAGAAAAATTTCCTATACTTCATTGTCTCTACTGATTAATTCAGTGAGTATGACTGTGTTCATTTAATGAGACACGAGTCAGAATTCTTTGAAATGGTCGAAAGAGTTCCATAATGAGGTATAGAACCTGAGTGACAGAAGTATTGAGACTCTGGATTAGATCACGAGTGAGAATACTTAAGTCATTGATGGTGTGATCATCTGAATGAGTGTGAAGTCGTTTCACAGCTCATTTCTCCTGAAAACCTAGAGGTGTTTCTGTGAGAACGAATCAGATCTTATTAGAAATGATTAAAGATGAGTCACACGAATCTTCCATGATATTCTTTATGAATAACGCTCTAGAAATATCTAAGTTTACGCTGAAATAGTTCCACCAATATCAGTTGAAAGACACCACATTAATGTGGACTGGAAATGATCCAAATTCGTCTTTACTGAGTATTTGTAGTTGTGCTACTTCGCTGGTTGTCCTAGGGAAACCAAGGCTTGTTACTTTTACGTCCATTCCGAAAACGAAGTTAGTTTGTTCGGAATTCTGTTTTCTAAGAGGGAAGTTGCTTTCCAAGAAAAACAGTGGGAGTAAAAGTATAACTCAAAGAAATTCGAGAAATACATGAGGCTGCTCAACCTGTTGAGGGAGAGCAGCGGATGGATTTACAGATTTCTGTAGAATCTGCACCTGTAGAGCCTGAAGTTCGCAGATTTGAATCCGTCACTAATCCGAGAGTGATTTCTCGTGATTAATTGCCATGATCTGATGATCATTGAAAGTGACGAACCTGCGAAATTCACAGAAGCGAAAGTGAGCCCGGACTCCGAAAAATTATACTGTATGTAAGTTAGCTTCATCGATCCATTCATGGATGGAAGCAAACATATCGGAGTTGGAATCTTCGTTCTGTTAAGGTAGTCAAGGTTTTGACTTGAACAGGAACGAAGTGGAACTGTGCGTTTACTAACAGATAAGTGGGAGCGATCTTGCATTTCTCATAGTGTATGTCGATGACATACTGATTCTCGGAAATAACGTTCCAATGCTGCAGTCGGTAAAGGACTGACTTGGGAGTTGTTTTTATGATTGACATGGGTAAAGCCACATATGTTCTTGGATTTTGGATCTAAAGATAAAGATCCAAAAGAGCTGGTAGGACAAAGTCAGGATTCTTAAATTGACAAAGTCCTACACGTTTTCAGCAATCCAAGAAGGGTTTTATGCCAATGTCACATGGCATTACGTTAAGCAAGAAACAGTGTCCTACGATATCTGTTGAGCTTGAATGCATGGATAAGATTCCATATGCGTCGGCAATTGGATCTATCATGTATGCCATGAAACGTACTTGTTTTGATGTTGCTTTAATGTTAAGCAAGACAAGTAAAGACTAGTCAAATCCAGCAAAGAATCACTGGATAGACGTAATGAATATCCTCAAGTATTTGGAAAATACTTAGGATAAGTTCTTGATTTACGGAGAAAGTGAGGTGCTACAAGTCGGTAGAGTCTGAAAGGCAAGTTTCCAACAGACAAAGATGATTTCCGGTCACAGTCTAGTTATATCTTGTGTCTGTCTGGCGGTGCAAGGCAATGTTGCTGACTCCATGACTTAAACTGAAAATTTCGCAGCTTGGGTAGCGGCGAAAGAGGTTGTTTGGAAAGAAGAGTTCATCACTGAACTTGATGTGATTCCCAGCATAGATGAGACTAGCTGCACATCAGAGGTCCAAACACCTTGAGGGTAGGTATAACCTATTCCGTGAGATAAATGACAGAGGTGTTAAGTAGATCAGCAAGTTTCAACGAATGAGAACGTTGCTAATCTATTAACGAAGCCACTCCTTAGGCCTAAGCACGAGTCGCGGACTGTTGCTGTAGGATAAGTGAAATTAAGATGTAGTCTTAATTTCAGTGAGAGTTTGTAAAGGGCTTTATTTAGTTATTTTGAAAGGTTCATGTAAACATAATATTTTATGTTTGTGAAATCTATGATTTCTGGATTATTTTAACTGTGATATAAATAATCGTTCCAAAATGATTCATGTCATTATATATGGGCCATCGAAGTACATGAGTAGACTTGATCCTGAAACCCCATATTTAACGAAATGACATAAATCATAGTGTCCATAGTCGAAGGTTGTTGAAATTGGAACAGCAACAACCACTTGAGACTAGATTGTGTTGAGACTTATGACCAAGTTTCGAGGGGTCATAGATGCGCGGCATCAAAGTCGACACATAGGTATATGTAGGGGAGCATATGACCGGACATGGCCCGCTGATGAGAACTCTACAAGATATTAATATCTGTGTCATGAGAGGTTCTCATATACGACTATAGAGTATAGTCCTTAGACCTGAGTTCGCATGCATGTGGCTGCACATGGAATGATGCGCTTTGATCATTGTCTAACGCTGTTTCGTAACTGGGAGCTATAAGGACCTTGGTTGGGTGTATTATAAAGTGTGTAGTTCATAGTGATGGAACAAGATGGGATTTGTCCCTGCCGTTTAACGGAGGTAATATCTCTAGGCCAATCGGAGACTTGATAGCTGGTAAGAGAGTGGCCACTCCCAAACGGACTTGCCCAAGTCGTTTGCATTGTCAGTATCAAATCTGGTCCGATGAACATGGTCTGGCTATATAAGGATGACACGCATCTTGCCTTATGCCAGATCGAGATATTAAGACAAAAGGATTAGGGAATGTAGGATTCCAGTACAAGTGGGAGATTGTTGGGAATGTCCTGAAATCTACCGTACTATCTCTAGAAAGTATGATAAGTGTCGAGATCAGACATAAGTCATAAATACTGGGTGATCATGATGACTTGCTAGAGCCCGCTCATGATCTATAAGTTTAGGACTTATTACCAGTATTGTATGATCCCTAAGGGTCACACACCATAGCTAGCGGGAAAGTTAAATGGAATTAATACGATAAGATGCAAGGCATTTACTGTATTTGTACAGAGAATTGGGCCAGACAAAAGACAGTCTTTTGTCTGATTTGGGCCTTGGGCCCAAAAGCCTAATGAGCCATTAGTTTAATTACTTGGGCCCATATAAAGGAAGGAGGAGGCGCAGGAAGCCCTAATGCTTTAGTTGTCTGCGATTTTGGAGCCTCAGCCGTCTTCCTCTCTCTTTGTGATTTTCAGCTTGGTCTAGCAGCCTGATCCAATAGCTTGTAAGCGTGTGGATACCTGAGGAGGAGCCGGTAATCATCAGCTCTTGCAGATCTCGATATTCCATTGATTAATCCGCTGCAATCATAAGGTAATGATCCTGATCTGTTTATGATTCAACTGCAATCACCTAGATCCTTGTTTATTATGTGCTAGGATGTAACCTGACAATTACACCATGAACACACATAATCCTTCAATCCAAACCTTCTTTTTGGCGAAATCCTTGAACCACAAGCCTAGCCTTGTATTTATCTACCGATCCATCGGTTTTCAACTTAGTCTTGAAAATCCATTTACACCCTAGTGGCTTAAACCCCTGAGGTAGATTGGTTATCTCCCAAGTGTGATTCTGCATAATAGAATCAATCTCACTATTAACGGCTTCCTTCCAAAAAGGTGTGTTAGGTGTAGTCATGGCTTCTGTGAACGTCTTTGGTTCATTCTCTAAAAGGAATACCATCAGGAAATCCTCGTCAATGTCTTTTTCCTTACGAGCTCTCTTGCTCCGTCTAAGTTCAACTTCTTCAACTTCAGGAGCTGAAGTACCCGAAGTACTAGCTTCACTGTCATCTCTTTGCTCACATGTCCGCTTAGGATGAGATTTATCTTTACACGGGAACACCGTTTCAAAGAAGGATGCATTGCGAGATTCCATTACGGTATTTACATGGATATCCGGTATGTCCGATTTATGAACCAAAAACCGATAAGCACTACTGTTGTGCGCATATCCGATGAAAATACAGTCCACAGATTTTGGTCCTATCGTGACCTTTTTCGGAGGCGGCACTGCCACTTTTGCTAGGCACCCCCACACTTTCAGGTATTTATACGAAGGTACAACACCTTTCCAAAGTTCATAGGGTGTCTTCCCGGTGACCTTGTGCGGAATTTTGTTAAGGATATAATTTGATGTAAGCAACGCTTCCCCCCACATGTTCTGGGCTAACCCAGAATCTTGAAGCATTGCGTTCATCATTTCTTTCAGAGTTCTTCTTTCGTTCCGCAACTCCGTTAGATTCCGGTGAGTAAGGGGCGGTCGTCTGATGGATAATTCCATGTTCCATGCAGAAAGTATTGAATAGGCCATCATATTCCCCTCCTCTATCACTTCTGACTATTTTAATAGTCTTACTAAGTTGATTTTCAACTTCCAGCTTATATTCCTTAAATATCCAACGCCTCATCTTTGCTATGTAATAGATATACATAACAATATTTCATATGATCATCGATAAAAGTCACGAAATACTTTTTCCCACCTCTAGTAGGAGCATATTTTAAGTCACATAAATCCGTGTGAATTAAATCTAGAGGTGCGGTAGTCCTTTCGACTTTGGGCGATGGTGTTTTTGTGAGTTTAGCTTGTACGCACACTTCACATTTTTCTTTACTCATTTTGTATTTCGGGATTAGGTTTGAATTCATTAATCGGTGTATTGATTTATAATTCACATGTCCTAATCTTTCATGCCAAATATTAAAAAACTCAAGCAAGTAAGCAACGGACTTATTCTTATTCATTGTGGAATCAGTTGCAACAGTTGAAACATTAACAACATCATTCTTAACAACAATCTCATTCTTGGTTTTGGAGGTACTTGCTTCTTCTTTCTTGAGGACAGTCATGACACACATCTTGACAAGTCCATTCTTCACGAATCCTCTTCCCAGGTACATGCCCCACTTCTTGAGGGTAAGGTTGTCAGCTTCGAAGATCACCGAGAAACCGGCCTTGCTCAGCAGCGTACCGGAAATCAGATTCTTCCTCATGTCGGACACATGTTTCACGTTCTTCAACGTGATCTTCTGTCCTGAGGTCATCCTCAACACCACCGAACCCTTTCCTTCGATCTTGGAGACAGCCTTGTTACCCATGAAGAGCGCCTCCTCAGGCTTGTTCTTCTGATAGGTATTGAACATGGACCTATCATTGCAGATGTGGGTTGTAGCACCAGTATCGTACCACCACTCATTGGTCTTTTCATCTACCATGTTAACCTCTGTCACCACAGCACAGAGGTCCTCCTCGGTCAGATTTGCTTGATACATTGCCGCTTTCTGCTTGGCGCGGCACTCACTGGACTTATGACCATTCTTCCCACAAGCGTGACATTTGCCTTTGAAGAACTTCTTCTTGTCCTCAGTGGGGGCATGGGAAGACGAAGAACCATACTTCTTGAAGTTCTTCCCGTTAGTCTTCAAGGGAGAATTAGCAAATGCCTTGCCCTTTCCCTTGTCCATGCTTCCTCTCTCCTTATTGTGAGTTGCCACATTCACAATCGCGTGAGAAGCTTACACAAGCTAACCGCGAACCAAAATATAACTCATGTAACCGTACGTATACGATTCGCGAGTTCAATTCCGTGTAACCGTTAAACGATTCGCAGAAACGTTCCTTTAACCGAGAACACAAAACGCAATTCACCAAGTCCGGCCAATGTTATGAAACAGAGAACGGACTTGTAATTCGAGTTAAGACTGTAGGACCCGAGTTTACGGGTTGTATACGAACTGTGAATGAATCGCGGTTTGTGTATACATTAAGGAAAGACGAACGGAGTCGAGACGATGACGTCTCTTTCCTTAACTCGAATTATCACCTGTAGTGAGACGGTTCTGTTGTGATAATCGAATCCCAGGATAAAACCGTTAACGAAACGAGTTCGCTATCACTCGAACAACGTTTCCAACGAACGAAAGTAATACATATACTCTCGAGACTTACGCAGCAAGGAATGAAGGAACAAAACAGAGTGTCGTAAACGTTTGCGTGTATGTGTGCTTATGAGCGTTAGCGTGTTTAACAGAGAGCTCAAACTCTGGTTTTATGGAGGAAGGAGATGAAAAACTCGTTTTCAAAAGGAAGCAGACAAGGAGGGACAAGAGCGTTGAACGCGCGCGGGAATCACGGACTGAGTGGAGCTTTCGGTCGAGGTAGGGACGATGATGTGAAGAGCATCTTCCAACCGGTCCAACTAAACCAAAACACTTAAACCAAATCGTTTAATTAAATCACCAAACCATTAACCAATTGATTTTGGTTTAACAAAAATTTCTCCAAAAAAATAATACGCGCGCGGAGGCTCTTTCGGGGCCAATACCCAAGACCCAAGACCAAGCCCGGCCCGGCCCGGCCCGGCGGCAGCGCACGCGCGTGTGGTCTTTCCATCATCTCTCTCACACTCCATAGTGTAACCCAAGCTATTTGGACAATAACATGAGAGTGTCCTTATTTATACAAGGGAAAGTTTTCCCATCTAACCAATGTAGGACATTTTAACTTCCTTCTTCATTCAACATATATGAGCCCATAGCCCATTTAATTTCTCATTCACACACACATACACACACATTTTATAAGACCATAGCCTTATTAATAAAAATTGTGTTCCAACACAACCAATTCGTGCCTTCCCATTAGCATTCACCCATGAAGCATCAGTACAGCGACAGAAGGAAGGAGAGTAATGTTATATGTGTTAATTTTATGCTTAGAAAATTTGAAATTAGTTATAGGGATATTCGGCAAAACTAACACTTTTTGGCGTAGCATTTAGGAAACTAACACTTTTGAGTTTGAATTTAATTGGGTAACACTTTTTTACTGTTGTATTTATAGAAACCCGATTTTACCCCTAAGTGTATTTTACAGCCCAGTTTATAGCGCGTAAGATTGTGTATTATTTTATAAAATCTTTTTTTTTGAGAAAATTAATTAACCAATTATGTTATTCTCTTTTAAAATTGATTCTCTCTCTTGCTCGTCACTGGCCATCACTTTCCGTCTTAGAGTTTGCCGTTCCTCTATGCGACAGGGATCTCGTTGCCGTCGTCAGAATCAATTCGCCGGCGGTCGCATATTGTTTCACGCCAGGATCTTCTTGAATTCTCGTCTAAAGCAGTCTGTTCGCCGCGGTTTAGCTTCTCTCCTGCTTCGAAATCTCGTAACGGAAGCGGCGACAGGTTTCTCTCGTCGGTTTCTCCAGTGGTTGATTAATCTCATCGCAACTCTTCTCTCTCTTTTCGCCAATGTACTCATCGTTCTCTTGTGCTCACTCGCCATTCTGGGTCTCCTTTTTCGTCAATTCAATGTCTCGTAAGTTACTCTCATATTTCACCCTACTTTTCTCGATTTGATTTGGTTTCCAGTATTGGATTTTGTTCTTCGGTCTCAGATTTGTGAGTTGGGCTGTGCTTAGTGTGATTCGATTGTTCAACAATTGATACTAATTTCGGCTTATGCGCCAAATGAATTTGATAGTGAACACTGTACGGGCATCTTTCTTGTTTGATTTGCTTTGGACTTTCATGTCTTCTCTCTGCCAGAGAAATTTTTCTCCTTTTATTGTTTGGGTGAATCAGCGATGGTTCTCTGTGATCAATCTTTTAATGATCCCATGCTCTTATGTACTCAAAGAATCTTGCTTCTCTGTCACATGATTTACTATTCTATAACTTTATCTCAAGGGTTCCAGTGGATCCACTAGAGTGGAAAATATCAAAGGACACAACAAGTAACAATTTTGCGTGCTTAGCTAACACCGTTGGAGCAGCAGAGGCCGTTCTGAGGGTTGCAGCAACAAGACACGACAAGAGGCTTTTTGTCAAGGCAAGTAAGTCCTTAGTTTTACCAACTCACCATCTATGAGATGCTGTTCTTTGATCATGGTTCATGCGTTTATCTAAATACATTAGCATCATTATACAGTGAGAACATTGTCTGGTTAATTCATGTTGGCTATCTATTTGTTGCTTATGTGTGTCTCTCTCCTCTGTGTTTGTCATATGACTTCTAACTGAGCTATACTTCCCTTGTTTTATATCTGTCTGCTCCCTAGCTCCCAAGCCTGTACAACATTTACAAGGACATGGGTATTGTGACATCGTTCCAGAATATCCTTGACAATATATTCATTCCTTTGTTTGAAGCCACAGTAGATCTCGATTCGCATCCCCAGCTCCATGTTTTTTGGAAGCAGGTTAGCATCTAAATCTGGAGAGCAACTCGATGTAATTGACATTGGTGGTGGGATACGGATAGATTACGACGGGTCTAAATTCGGCGAACCGGATCTCTCAGTTGCTTACAGTGTTGAGGAGTATGATGCAGATGTTGTGACGTCTATTAGGTTTGTTGTTGATCATAAATCCGTGAATCATCCTTTTTGTGGTGGATTGAGAGAGACATGATTGTATTTTATAGTATTTTTAGTTTGGAATCCTTATTGTGTGGCTCTTCTCAATCTGTGTTATGGAGATGCCAATTTAGGACCTTCGATATATTTATATTAATAAATTTATGAATTGTTCATATATATACCAATATATATACCAGTTTTAGAATGAAGAAAATATAATGGTCGTGTGTAAACGCATTATATATTCATATCAAACGTATACGTTCATGGAAAACATATTACGTTCATATCATCATATATAGGTTCATATCATAGATATGTACGTTCATATCATCATATATACGTTCATATAAAAAATATACATTACATGGAACTTTTCCCACACGTGTTATCCTATCTCAAGGCATACGAGACGGATGATCATATATAAAAATAAAAAATTCCCGATAGTAATATAAATTCATATCCGATATATATACACTCATATATATATATATATTATAATGAATAAGAATATATAGACTCATTTTTGGGCTTTCAAAAGTATACAAAAGTCTTTTTGTATATACTGCTATTAAACGTATATAGCCCTAAACCCAATGGTCTTGCGAACGTATGATACATTCATATCAAACGTATATACATTCATATCAAACATATATATGTTCATAGAAAATATATTGCGTTCATATCAAACATATATACGTTCATAGAAGATATATTACGTTCATATCATCATATATACGTTCATATCAAACATATATATGTTCATATCATCATATTAAGTTCATATTATCATATATACATTCATAAAAAAAGAACAATTCTTGGGTTCACCCGACCATTTGTTCAAACCATATTTTTTAGCAATCAAATGATTACACATATCTAGTATTAAAATACATACAAATTAAAAAAAAAAATAAGAAAAAAACAAAAATAAAAGAAAATTAAAAAACAAATTATTAAAAAAAAAAAACTGAACCATAAACCCCATATCATCATATATACGTTCATATCAAACGTATATACGTTCATAGAAGATATATTAGGTTTATATCATCATATATACATTCATATCAAACATATATACATTCAAAGAAGACATATTACGTTCATATCATCATATATACGTTCATAAAAAAGAACAATTATTGGGTTCACCCTACCATTTGTTCAACCTCTGTTTTTTAAACATACTAAAATATAGCATATATTATCATTTCAACTAGGCTTGAGCGTTTATCCGAATCGATTTTACAAAATATCTAAATGGGGCTTAAGTTTAGGTATTTCGTGTATTAAGTAATATCTGAACCCGGACTTGAATGAGTATCCGAAGTAATCCGATTTTTACCTAATTATAAGTAGTTATGTTAGTTTCGATTATTTTGGATAATTTGAGTATTTCTTTTATCGGGCTTTTTATAGGACGAATATTTTTGAATATTTTTGGATATTTTGAATTAGTTTAAATATATCTTTTTGGTGATTTTTGAGTATTTTCTGATCCTTTTTAATATTATTCGAGTTTTTAGATATTTTCGGTAATAAAAAACAAAAACAAAATAAAATTATGTTTTCTTTTAGACAAAAAATTAAAAAAATGAATTATTAAAAACTAAAATCTTAATCTTAGTTTCTAAATCCTAAATTCTAAACCCTAAACTATAATTTGAAAACCTAAAAAAAAATAAACCCCAATGAGCTTATCTGGTGGAACGCTTCTGAAATTGAACCGAAACCTCACATTTTGTTCTGCTCATTCCTTATAAAGCCCTACGGTTAGGGTTCTCAAATCAGATTGTCTTAGCTGCTTTTGGACAAGCAGCTGCCTTACAATTAGCTTCTTTGCAGTTTGTTACTCTAAATCCCTAAACTCTAATCCTAAAAAAACTAAACCATAAACCCTAAAACCATATCCTAAACCCAAACTCTAAAAATTAAATCCCAAACCATGAACCCTAAACCCTAAAAACTATACCCTAAACCCAAAAACTAAACCCAAACCCTAAACATTAAACCCAAAAAACTAATCTCTAAACTTTAAAAACTAAGCTCTAAGCCCTAAAAAATAAAAACTAAACCCTAAACCCTAAACTCAAATCTTAAACCCTAAAAACTAAACCATAAAACCTAAGCCTAGAAAAACTAAACTCTAAACCCAAAAAAAATAAACCCGCCCTAAACTCAAATCCTAAACCCTAAAAACTAAACCCTAAACACTAAAACCTAAGCCCAAAAAAGTCTTTTTTAATATTATTTTGTTTGTCCCACGGCAATGTGAGCAATGCTCTTTGATTAGCTCAAACATGATAGACTTAACAAAAGTAATTCAGAGAATGAGACTCATCAATATCAGAGAATGTCATGATGTGTTTTTTAGTTATTGTCACAAATGTTTGCATCATGTCTTCAGATCTTGTTGTGCGGGAATTGTATGCTACTATTATTCCATCAATGCAATTTAAATGGCAAACAAACATAGCCGCAATGTTGGATTCATGTGAAAACCCTCGTGACTAGTTCTTCTACCTAGAAACAGGACTATGCATATTCTTTCTCTTCATGCTCTGTCTGAATACTCAATCTTTTGGAAACTACGTACTGAACCCTAAACCTTGATCCCTAAACTATAAATCTCAAATAGCTTAAATTATAAACGTTTATTTAGAAGTTTATACGTTCATATATTCAGTATGTACGTTCACATATTTAGTATGTACGTTCACACACTTCATTTTTTAGGTAATCTCTAATCCCTAACCCCCAAAGGTCTTAAACCCTAAACTCCAAACCCTAAATTCTAATCTCTAATTCCTAAACCCCAAAGGACTTAAACCTTAATCACTAAACTCAAACCTTGGGTTCACCCTACCATTTGTTCAACCTATACGTTTAGCAATCAAATGATTACACATATCTAGTATTAAAATACATACAAATTAAAAAAGTAAAAAAAACAAAAATAAAAGAAAATTTAATTTTTTTATAAAAATTTAAAAAACAAATTACAAAAAAAAACTAAAATCTAAATCTTTATTTCTAAATCTTAAATTCTAAACTCTAAACCATAATCTGATTTCTTGTTTTCAGGACCGTTAGATGATTTTCCCACTGCTTTTTTAGCATCAGACACACCAGTCTAATGCTCTGGAGACAGACTGGGCATTTAGGGTTTGATTCTCGTTCCACGGTTAAGGCACACTGTCTGCAACATACTATATGTCCACAGGGAATGAATGCAGGAACTCTCCTTCTTGTCACACAGATCACACACAGTTCTCCATCTGGAACCTCATCGGCATCTTCTCTCTCATAATCGATGATCACCGCGGGTTGGTTTGGTCTCGGTAGCGGTTCTCTTTGGTGGGACCGTAGTTTCCATCTATTCCAGGCCCTAAAGATAAGAAAGTACACAGATTTAGACTCAAAAACATTGTCTAAAACCCAAAACTATCTGTGTCACACTAGTCGAGTACCTGATAGCAGCCAAGCCAAGGATACCAGCAGACATACATCCCATGATAACACCGCCCCAGAATATTACGCGGGTACTGCCCGTAAGCTCCATTATCATCTTGTCCTTGGTCATCTCTGACCTGCACAGATTAATCTGAATTATAGATGAACAACAAGAGAGCTTGTTGCAGCATATGGACCAAGTATTGACAAATGATCATAAACAAAAGAGGAAGAAGTATCTGAGCTTGGATTCAAGTAGATACAATAAGCTAACCAATAAAGGATATTCAGAGAAAATCTCACAAGAAATAGGGAAGATCTTCACGCGACTTGATTTCAGGAACTCCATTGTTAAAACTACAGATGCCAACAGCTGTTAAATCTCTCCCAGGTGGTAAAATCTTCTCTACATCAAGCAGACCAACCTTGGGAGAGAAAGGATCACAAAGTTAGGAAGAAAATTGCCAACCATCAGACCTCAACACAAGAAATTTCTTCAAATATACACTCACGGGATACTCAGGGAAGAATAAGGCTTGAAGAAATGCATAGGGAGATGAATTAATAGGCTGCAAACGATTATACACAGTGATAAGCGGAAGAGGCTGCCTTGCACCATCCATGTTAACAAGGAGAAAACTAGACTGCGATCGTTGATTTTTGTCCAGAATAACAAACGGGACCTGCACACAGCCAAGGATATATCAAAACTAGTTTGATCATGGATAGAGAGAGCCAAAAGCCGACAAGAGTGGAATCATACCATTCTCATAAAATCAGGTCCTTGTTTGGGCATAGATCTTTCCAAAAGAAACCGGTGACCATTTGACAACTGGAAAAAAGTCTTCCATCCACTATACATATACTGTAATAAAGAGATCAAACTGTAGAAGATGACATTAGAATGCTTCCACTATACAGTTCATTCTACAGTACTCTCTTCAAAACAGTACCAAAGAGAGTATTTTTATAGCAAGATAATACTAAATTAGGTCAACTGATAATTATAGGTATGAAATTTTATGTATACGTACAGTTTGAGTTCTATGAATAATAAGGGCTTTATCTCCCGTCTCCTGAGAGGTTAGCACGTTGTTCTTGTGACTCCCATCACCAGTAAACTTAGGTTTGACGGTTCCGCGGACCACGACGGTATGCTGACCATGGATGCTCCTGTCATCGCTTGACCCAGATTGGGTTCCCCAGACGAAGAATAATCCATAAATAGACATGTTTCTTTGCATTGAAGTCCATGATTTATGATCAGACTTCCAGAGACTGCCGAACATGTTAACTTGAAGAATATGACCTCGTTCTTTTTGTATTCTCCTCCTTAAGTATCAATGTATCATTGATTTTCTTGTGATCGATCCGATCTTGCCGCTCCATAATCGATTGATCCCTAATCCTTGTGATATCCTTCGAGATTCTCTTGTGATTGATTTGATTTTGGCTAGGTCGTATCCCGATCGTCTCCGATTTTTCTGAAATCCTCTTTTTCTTGAACTCTCCGCCATAAGATCTCATACCCAAAAAATCTCTGTAGATCCATACTAGCAACGTACACAAAACCTCAAATCCAGACGGAACCGAGTTACTAACCTCATCCATAGCCACCATCGCAATCATCGGAAGCGTCCTTTAGGTCGAGAGAGCGATCATCGGATCTGATTTTGATTTGTGACTCATCCACTAGGAAGTCCCCATACAATAATTAGAATTTATTTTATTATTTTTAATTAGTTATTTTTTTATTTTTAATTGTGATCAGTCAAATCAATTTGTAAAAAAAAAAAAATCAACTTACGCGCAGCAGATAGAGAGAGAATGAGAGACAAGGGTATAAATGACATTACTCAGATGAAAGTGTTATATTATTCATGACACAGAAATAAAGTGTTAGTCCCTGCATAACACATATATACAAAAAGTGTTACCAAGCCCAATTGCTTTTAGTTATATGTGTTAATTTTATTATATAACATAACTCAATTCAAAACAAAATTGTTTTAGTCATTAAAGTTTTATAAAAATTATTATAACATATATAGTTAAAACTTTTTATCATTTATGGTCTAATTTATAGATTTGAACAAAACGTTTAACAAAAACAAAAAAGGAAATAATTTATTTTAGCTCAAATCACATGGCATGACTGTAAATTCTCCAAAAGACTGGAATTTGTTTCCAAACAGTCGCGGGTTTCCTACAGACGACTGATGAGTTTAGGTCTCTACATTAACCGGTTAATATGTTGGAACAAACACAAACATGCGACGAATATGGCAGAACGATATACAGTTGAGGTCGGAGTAGAGAGAAGAAGACACAATGGCCGACGGTGATGATGAAACCGACTAGGGTTGATCGGTCAAAACTGTTTTCACCGGAAGAGAGAGGGGAAAACGAAAAGTTGTGTTAGGTTTAGAAGTGTGGGTTATGAAAATTTACTGATATTAATGAAACTGTAATTGAAGTAATTGTGATAATTAGTTTAGTTAAAATATATTTAGAAAAAAAAAACAGTTGAAGAGGATTATTTGTGGGATTTCTCAAGGTTAGAGTGCTCAAAGTAGGTAAAATGCCTTTAAATATAACTAACCCAAGGAAAAATGCATCCTAATGTAAAATTCTCTTTTATCAAACTAAATGAAATAAATTATACTCTCTCATACATCTCTTGCCATATAATTACACTTCCTTCTTTCTCTCCTCTACATCATCTCAGGTAGCTCTCTCTCCACTCCCACTAAAACAAAACAATTAATATATCTATTTATACAAACACTATATATACATATATAAATCTTATTATAAAACATAATTTCTAACAGGTTTAATTTATTAAACCGTTTCTACGATTAAATGTGGTATGATTTATAAGAAAAATCATGTAACAAACCACTAAAATAGTCCCACATTGGTACGTACGTACGGGGTATGTCATATAAAACGCTTAACAAATTATCTTTAACACATTATTCACCGCTCCAACTTATAATTTAAAATGCTTGTGGACGACGAAGAAGTCGGTGTGTTTGTCGGCAAACATAAACCTTAAAACATCTAACTGAATCGTCTAGTTTTGTTTTGTATGATCAATCAGCCATTTCTTCAATGGGAGCATTAATCTCGACCTTCTTGACGACCAATTGGTTGTTTGTCTGGTCAACATCGAGAAGAATAGTGTCATCCTCAGCAAATTCTCCTTTCAGAACTTTGAAGGCGATCTCCTTCTTCACAATCTTCTCAATCACTCTCTTCACCGGTCTTGCCCCATTGTTGGGATCAAACCCTAGCTGAGCAAGGAGATCCACTGCTTCTTTTGTGTACTCAAGTCTTATTTTATTCTCTTCCAACCTATTCTTCACACGCCTCATCTGCACAGAATGTAACAATTCATTCATAAACGGATTCAAGAATAAAGATTCTACGAAAAACAGTAGTGAGTGTAAAAGGACCTGAATCTCCACAATCTTGGATATTTCTCTTGAATCCAAAGGCTGGAAGACAATGTATTCGTCGATCCTGTTCATGAATTCTGGCTTGAAAGTTTGTCTTGCTAACTCCACAACTTGTTCCTTCATCATCTCATAAACTGCTTCTTTGTGATCTTCATTGTTCCGAAAAGTCTCAAGAATGCGGTGAGCTCCTATATTAGACGTCATTATCACAAAACAGTTTCTGAAACTCACTGTCCTCCCTTGAGAATCAGTTACTCTTCCATCGTCTAGTAGCTGTAGCAAGATATTGAAGACATCAGGGTGAGCTTTCTCGATCTCATCAAACAAAACCACTGAATACGGTCTCCTGCGAACAGCTTCAGTTAACTGCCCACCTTCTTCATAACCGACACAGCCAGGAGATGCACCAATGAGCCGTGAGATTGTGGCTTTATCCATGTACTCACTCATATCGATCCTCACTATTGCGTTTTCAGTGTTGAAAAGGTATCCAGCCAGGGCCTTGGCAAGCTCGGTTTTACCAACACCTGTTGGACCCATGAACATAAAACTGGCTATTGGGCGGTTAGGATCTGAAAGACCAGCTTTTGAACAACGAATAGCATCTGCTATTGATTCTACAGCCTTGGCTTGACCAATAACTTTCTTGTGTAGCACGTCTTCCAACATGACCAGCTTTTCTCTCTCTGATTGCTGAAGATTTGATAGTGGAATACCTGTCCACTTGCTTATTATGTCTGCTATGTGAAGATCAGTTACCTCTTCTCGGAGTAGTGACTGTCCAGACTCTCTGAACTTTGTGAGATTGTTCTCAGCTTCTTCTAATTGGCGTTGGAGGGACATAAGTGTTCCATACTTGAGCTCAGCAGTACGATTTAGACTGTATTCACTTGCAGCGGAACGATCAATCTGTCAAACATAGAAAATGTTTAGGAGGACAGTAAGGTTGCTAAATGATTAAATCTATACCTCTTCTTTAAGTGAACGTAGTTTAGTTATGAGAGACTTTTGTTCATCCCATTGCTTAGTGAGTTCTTTCTGTTTATCCTTGAGCTTGGTCAAATCAGTCTCCATCTTCTTTAGCTGATCAGAGAAAGCTACAGAAGATTTAAACGTATCATTTTCCAAAGAAAGCTTCTCTATCTCCATCTTGATCACAGCTTTGTCCATTTCATCGAGTTCAGTTGGTTTCCAAGTGCCCTCCATCTTCAGCTTTGAAGCAGCTTCGTCAACAAGATCAATGGCTGAAACAAGGGAATTTTATCATAATATACAAAAATTCTACCAAAAAAAAGAACTCCGGGAAGGTGCAAGTTTATACCTTTGTCTGGCAGGGAGCGTTCAGTGATGTAGCGGTCTGACAAAACAGCTGCTGAAACAAGGGAACCATCTGATATCTTAACACCATGGTGGTTCTCATACCGCTTTCTCAACCCGCGAAGAATCGAGATGGTATCTTCAACCGATGGCTGGCCACATAACACTTTCTGAAACCTACGTTCCAGAGCTGGATCTTTCTCTATGTATTTGCGGTACTCAGTCAGCGTAGTTGCACCAATGCATCGCAGTTCACCTCTTGCAAGCATTGGTTTCAAGATATTGCTCACATCCATTGGATCACCATGACAAGAAGCTCCTACACAAGGGTACAATTCATAACCGTCAATAGTTGAGGCAATGACTAAAACTTAGGGAACTATAAATATTTTATGGTAAAATTTATTATTTTACAATTTTGTAGGTCATAAAAATCTATGTCAGATCTATAAAATTTGAGGGCCAGGGCTAATAATATTTATCTTGCTATGCTTATGCTCAGGGCCGGCCTTGGTGACACATCTAGATATAAACATCATTTACTACCTGCACCAACGATAGTGTGGATTTCATCAATGAACATGATTGTCTTCCCATTGGAAGCAGCTATTTCCTTCATCAGTGCTTTCAACTTTTGCCCAAATTCTCCTCGATATCTGGTACCAGCAATCAACGAACCCATGTCGAGAGATATCACCTACATTGTATCAAGCAACCATGTTACAATCTTCCTCTGGCCAGCTGAGGAGAAAAGGTAAAAAGCGTCAACCTTCCGATTCAAGAGAGGTTCAGGGACTTCCCCTCTTACAATTCGCTGGGCCAACCTGAAAAGATTGAATATCTCTCAGTAAATCTTAAAAAAATTTAAACATATATTATTCATTAAAGCCTTACCCTTCTACAAAAGATAGTGGAAAAAGTTAACAGAACTAGCCACGACCGCCTCTGTTACCTCGACCACGATGATGCAGCTTGAGCAATTCTTAGTCTTCCCTACACCAGGTTCACCAATGATAACAGGATTGCTTTTTGTCATCCTGCATAGTATCTGTATGCAACGTTTAATCTCATCTTCACGACCAATGAGAGGAGGGAATTTTCCTTGTCTAGCCATCTCAGTTAAATCTTTCCCATACTTTTCAAGTGCATGTTCATCTCCATCCTTATCAAACCAATGGTGATCGAGTTAATGACGACATAATAAATTACAATCAAAACAGTAACCGACCACAAACCATAGACCAGAAGGGGCGCGGAGAAGGGAATTGGAGAGAAAGTGGTGACAGTTGGCCACGAGCAGCGGCTTGAGTGACTGAAGTTATCCCGTTTTCGGTGAAGGAGTTTGGCCGGGAAAGAAAGGAAATGGGAGAGGAACGCGAGCTAAAGTGAGCATATGCAGAGAGAGAGCGAGAACGGAGGAGGAGAGATGGTCTCGAAAAAGCATTGTGAGCCTTGATGGCTGCCGATACAGACTTCGACAATCTTCTGGACGCCATGTCAAGCTGTATTGAGGGAAGAGGAGATTGTTTTTAGTGTTTTATAAAGAGGAGGAAGACAGGAGGTTTTAGGTTCCTTGGCGAAGAAGCAAACGAGTGTTTGGAGAAGACGCAAATAAAGATTCGTACATATGTTACAAAAGGAAACTTAGTTACAGCAGAAATGGAACGTTAAAATTGAAATTAAAGACTATATAAGGAGATTTCATTATTCTAAGTTCTAAGACAACAAATTTTGATTAATTCATTTTTTTTTATAATATTCATTAATCTAAGTTCTAAGAGAATTCATTTGTAATATTTGTTTTGTTAAAATGTTACGTCAAAAACTAAATAAAAAATAATTGTTATAATTTATAATAAATTTTGAATAAACTGCAAAGACTGACCTCTAAGGTTATTTGCACCCAATCGAATACACAAATTACATGAACGATTATAAAATGGAGCGGCCAATCAAATAGAAATAGTTAGATAATTATATATTTAGAAAAAAAATGATTTATGGCCTAGATTAATAGATCATATGAGAACCACTGAACTACAACACTTGGTTGAAATACATATATATATTACGGATCATATGTTTACTAGTCCAATAAAACATAAATATACGAGAAATTGTGTACAGATTATATCGTATCCGTGGTGAGATATGATCAACAATGGGTACATAAATTAAAGCATAACCGACAAAAAACAACAACATAACTTTAGACAAATAAGAGAAAAGTGTGTATTGTAAGATCTCAACTCGGTCTATCCAAAGATAGAAAGAGTTTTAGGGTTTGGAATTAGGGATTCTAAAAGAAGAATTTAAGAACGCGGTGAGATTTGGGAAATTAGGGTTTGTAAGCCGGCGCTTCCAAGATGGAAGCCGGTGAAGGATTGTTAAGAAGTCGCCGGAGAGATTTTAGGTCAAATATCGCTCTAAAGTCTCTCAAGCCGAAAATATTAAGAAAAGCGTATCCTTTCATTGATTCATAAGGTCCCCTTAAATAGGGTTACAAGTCGGTCTAAAATAAAAAGAAAATAAGAGATATCTACGAATATTTCCTAATATCCGGATTCTACCGAGATATGGAATATTTCCATATTATTGATGTCGGCGAGCCGCCTTGGTCTTCTTGATCGAACACCCTCCAAAACCCTAATGTAAGCCGGTTGCTCCAAGTCCAGTTTAACCTAAGTTTTACCGTCTTGGGCCTTTTACCGACTTTCCATTGCTGGGCCGATCTATACTCATGAATATGCCTTTTTAGGAAAGTGCTAATCTTGACTCCAACAATAAGCCCCCCCCCCCCCCCCCCAGTGTGGCGACTTTTTATTCAAGTCGTCAATGCGAAGGTTAACTTACGGTCTTAAGAGATGAGTTTGTAGGCCCATTAGTCGACGAGCTATGCTCCCCTAGGCCCATCGTGCTTGGGCTAGATCCGTACTTTATAGGAGCTTTTTCAGCTCGGTTCAGGACGAACGCAATCTTCATGGTTAGGTTCAATCTGATGGAGACCAATGGTTGAACCGAAATTGATTTATGGTTCGATTTATCGGTTTGATGCGAGATACGAAGCGTCGCCTAGGTAATTATTACCTCGATTCTTGCGCCGTCATTTTCATTATAAAAGGACCCCTCCCACTCTCCACTTCTTCATTTTTGCGTGGTGTGAAGAAGCTTAAAGGTAATTTATTCTCTCTAGCCTTTTATTTTCCGACCATCTCTCCGTCGCTGCTCCGCCTTAGATCTTTTAGGTTGTTAGATCAAATCCTGTTTTATCACTCGTGTTCTTCGTCTGTTCTTCGACAAATCATGTCTTTGATCCGCTGTTCCTCAAGCAAAGATAAGGAAATTGTTTCCGTTTCATCTGCGGATGATTCTTCAAGTCGTCAATCCACTTCAAGTACTTCATCCGCCTTGGGAGATCAGTCCGTTTGTTTTAAAGTCGAAGACCTCCAACTTCGTTGCGAGACATCTCATCAAGCCGGTGCTGTCGAGAATTCTGGCCGGGAGGAGTTAATCATACCTCAGTTGCGGGATTTTGATGCCGGTGAGGATGATGTCGATGCGAATCAAGTCGACTCCGAGGACGATATTACTCCTTCGTTGCCGGTTGATCCTTATGAAAGCTTCAGTAACATTTTAGGTACCAAGTCGACTGCATCTACGGTGAGGTCCATGCTTCGAGACTGTGGAGCAGACCCAAAGATTAAAGTCATTATTCCCTTTCCGCTTGACCGTCCTTGGAGTCCGCCTCCGGGGTACATGACCCTCTACGAGTCATACTTCATCAACACTGATACCGGGGGAAGCCGTTGTTGGTTTCCTCTACCCGACTTGCTGATTTCGTACTGTCATCGTCGCGAGATCGCCATCTCCCAATTGTCAGCCGTTGCAGTTCGCCATATGGTTGGTCTTTTAGTGTTGGGGGCCGAAGCCGGTATCACGATAACTGCACAAATTTTCGAGGAAATGACGTCGGTTAATCGCATGAAAGCCACCAATCCAGGGTGCTTCGCGGTCCGGTTTAAGAGCGGCAACCGAGTTCTGACAGATGCGCCTAACAAGATTAATAATTGGCAACGGTCCTATTTTTTTTGTTGAAATGTCATCATTAGTTGTTCCTGACGAACTCAAAGGACTTATCAGGACGTCTTGGAACACGGATTATGGTAGATGTCGTCCCAAATTTGCTATCTTTTGATCTCGATAATTTACTTAATTCTTTTTCATCTTTGCAGTGCAACATCCCTTCCTGAAGCCGTATCCCGACAACTACTTCCCCATTCTCGAGCAGATTCAATCTCTCGGCTTACGCAAGTGGTCGGACCTTACTCGTGAGCGTATCAATAAGTTCCTTCCAAAGATCTCCGAAGGTTTGTATAGTTTTTTTTTGTTATGGCATTCTTTTCCTTGCTTCCTCCTGATCGTATGTCCGTTAATGCAATCAAGTGGGATACCAAGACGAAAGTTACCCCTGAAGAGCTTGTCAAGCCAAGGAGGATGGGAAAAGTCAAGAGAATCGATTCCGTGGACTACTCCAAAGAGATTTCGTCAAAGCCTTCTTCTTCCTCCAAGTCATCAAAGGACAAGGACAAGGCTCCCTCTTCTCAGGGCGGCATTCGACCCGATGTTAATACGACGTCGACTGCCCCAGTGGTGAATCCTCCCAGTCTTCCTCCCAAAGTTCCATCAAGGAAGAGACCCGCTGATGATAAGTCGGTTCAGGATAAGCCATCTAAGTCATCCAAGACGGGTAAATCAGTCGAGGATGCTTCTGCCGAGATAGCGGTTGTCGATGAGCCTGCTAAACTAAAGGATCCATGGCAGCGCTTCTATAAGTTCAAGGGGACTGTCCCTGATTCGTCTGGCGGCTTGAAACCTTTTGAATCGAACAAGGAGCTTGTTTTGGCGCGTCCCAGGCGTGCAGTGAAGGAGGGAGAGGTGCGCCCTTCGATCCACAACTTCGCTTATCAGTATGAGAGCGAGGTTCCTTTTATCAACAATCCCCGGGCATGCTTCGATATGCTGACGTGTGTGAGGGGGAACGAGTCGGACTGGCCGGTCTTGGAGGAGTTACCTCATTCGGATGCCATCGTCCGATTGAAGCACGCTGAAGCTACCGTAAGTTTTAAACTCCTCTTTATTAATTTTTTTACATTGCTTGCCGAGATAACATTCTTCTTGCTATTTCTCAGATGATCGCGGCCTCTAACCGTGTTGCCTTGGAGAGTTCCTGGGCCCAAAAGAAGCTGGCTGACGCGGTTACTAAGCGGGATGATCTTCTCAAAAAGATCAAAGGGGAGAAGAAAGTACTGGAAGAGAACAGGCTGGTCCTCGAGGGTAAGCTCAAGCAGGCTGAGGAGAAGTCGAAGGCCGACTTTCTCAAGTTCGAGTCGGAGAAGAGGAAGCTGCAAAAGTCTTGCCTTGACCTGGTCGGCAAGGAAAGGGAAAGAGTCGAAGCCACGGTTAGGACGAAGGCGCAGACTCATTTTGACCTCGTTCGGCGTTACATTAGGGACCAGGAGGGTGCTGTTGCTCTTCAGGTTAAGCAGGCTCAGATTTCTGGGCTTAAGAAGTGTTTGATTACACTTAGCGAGCAGGGCGTGCCAATTCCTCAGGACGTTTTGGACAAGGTCGCCGCAGACGAGATTGCGGCTGACGCGGAGCTTGACGACATGAATGTCGTAACGAAGGAGGAGCTCACACTTGTCCTCTCTCCATTGCGTCATCCTCTTCTCGATCGTTCTCATGACTCCCCTCCCCCTGTTCCGTCGGATGTCGACCAATTTGGAACAAACCATGGGATAATCCCGGAGGCGGTCCCTGCCGGTCTTGTCTCGTCCGTCCGTTCAGAGGTCGCGTCCTTGGCCCAAGATCAGAACGTTGAGAAGAGTGGAACTGATGAAGCTAAGAAGTCGACGGCTGAAGCTACTTGAGGAGGCCTTATTAAAGTTTATTTTTTTTGTTTTTCTTTTGTAAACCTTCGGTTGTATTTAAGCTCTTAACGTAATGAAATGGCTACTTTAGATTTGGATCAATTTTCACCATCACGTCGCGTTTTCGCATTAAAAATATTCTGGGTAACCAAGTAGTGATTTTTGAATAATCGAACTAATCTTGGTTTGTTTGTTTAGTGAGTCTAAAATTTTTTTGTACTTACAAGCTCACCACCAAACATGAACTAATCTCGTATTAACGATTTAGCCACTTCATGTAGTCCGACTAATCTCGTATTAAGTTTGTCGTCAAATTTTAAACGATTTAGCGACTTTAGGTAGTCGGACTAATCTCGTTTTAAGTTTGTCGTCAAATAAACGATTTAGGCACTTTTGCCGTAAGGCGGTTTGCGAGACTAAATGCTCGGCTTTGTTCTAAGGGCGGGAGAATGCGCGAGTCTTTTATGCTCGACTTACTTGTTATCTCCTTCCGCGAAGAATGTGCGAGACGGATCTCGGCTTTTCCTTACCACGATGTGCACCTCGTGCGCAAGGAAGATCACGCCCCTGGCCAGGAGGCATGATGCTTTAGATGCGAGTCGTTTGCTCGTCTTTTTGCGAGTTGATACTCGGCTTTTTGCGAGTTGATACTCGGATTCTTGTGAGTTGATACTCGGCTTTTTGCGAGTTGATACTCGGCTTTTTGCGAGTTGATACTCGGCTTTTTGCGAGTTGATACTCGGCTTTGTTAGTATCATCAAATATTTGAAAGTCGGAAAAAGGATTTACCTGATTTTCTGCTTGACTTTCAAGATGGTAAATTATCTGAAAAATAAAAATTTTATTAGATTTGTGACTGTGCCGGTAAAGGCTGCCTACGTATCTTCCGAGGAAGAATCAAGTCACTCGTAGTTCATAGTACATAATCTTTTTTTTTTTTTTTTTTTTTTTTTGGCGCCTTGCCGTCTTAGTGGTACTCCTTCAGGCTTGCCGAGTTCCAGGATCGAGGTAAAGCCTTGCCTTTCATTGACTCAAGCTCGTAGACTCCCGGTTTAACGACTTTTGTGACTTTGTAGGGTCCTTCCCATTTTGCCCCGTGTTTCCCTGCTCTTCGCTCCTTGGTGTTTTCGTAAACTTTGCGGAGGACGAAGTCACCGACTTGAAAATGGCGTTCCTTGACTTTCTGGTTGTAATATCGAGTTGCGAGCTGTTGGTAGTTTTGAATCCTGAGTAGGGCTCGATCCCGTTCTTCCTCTAAGGTGTCGAGAGCCTGGATTAGCATCTTTTCGTTGATTTCAGTATGGTGCGGCATGAGAGAGCGGCGGAGTGTGTAGATGTTAGCTTCTGCCGGTACCATTGCTTCCACGCCAAAGGCTAAGGAAAACGGGGTGGCTCCTGTTGCACTGCGGGGTGTCGTTCTGTGCGACCAGAGGACTCCGTCTAACTCATCTGCCCAAACTCCTTTTTTGCTTTCAAGGCGTTTTTTGATGCCGGCAATGATGGTTTTATTTGTAGCTTCGGCTTGGCCATTCCCCTGAGGATACCTTGGTGTCGACTTGCTAAGGCGTATATCCTTACTTCTTGCAGAACCCTTCGAATACTTTCGAGATGAATTGCGATCCGTTATCTGTGACGATCTCATAGGGTAGCCCGAAACGACATATTATGTATTTCCAGACGAAATTTTGAACCTGGACATCATGGATTGCGACGTAAGCCCTGGCCTCTACCCACTTTGTGAAGTAGTCGATCATAATGAGCAGGAAACGTCTTTGATTGGATAATGGTAATGGTCCGACGATGTCCATCGCCCATCTCATGAATGGGTAAGCCGCAGTTGACGTTGTGAGTAGCTCTGTAGGTCGATGTATGAATGGCGCATGTCGCTGACACTTTTCACACTTGTTAGAGTAGGTCTCGCAGTCGGTTATCATAGTCGGCCAATAGTGACCATTCAACTTGATTTTGAGGGCGAGAGACCTGCCCCCGGAGTGGTTTCCGCATGCTCCAGAGTGCGTTTCTTCGAGAACCCGACTTACTTCATCTCCGTTTATGCATCTGAGGAGGATCTTGTTAGCAGAATACTTGTAGAGGATACCTTCATGTATAGTGTATCGCGCGCTTTTGACTTTAAGCCGTCGTGCTTCCCATTTATCTTCTGGGAGCTTCCCTTCTGTCAGGTATGCTCTTATCGGAAGTCGCCAGTCTCTATTGTCGTCGGTTAGGACAGCGATGAGGTCTATGCCCTTTGCTTGAATATTGTAGCACATGTCGTCCTCATCATTCGGGATCATTTCTTCAGTTTCTTCTTGATTGCTCTCAGGGGGCGGGATGCTTGGTTCGTGGATCATTTCTACCGGGATCCGTCGACAGAGATTGGGATTAGATGCTAGCGACGCAAGTGCATCTGCCGGGGCATTCTCCTTTCTTGGTATCTGGACAATGTCGAAGAATTCGAAGGAACTGGTGAGTTCCAACGCCGTCTTTCGGTAAGCCTCCATTCGTTCATTTTTAGCTTCGTAGTCGCCGTTGATCTGGTTGGCTACAAGCATGGAATCACAATGGGCCAAGAGATGTCGTACTCCGATTTCCTTGGCTAGTCTGAGACCGGCTAACAAAGCTTCGTACTCGGCTGTGTTGTTAGAAGCCGTGAAACCTAGTTTGAATGACTGCTCTAATATCTCGCCAGTTGGTGATATGAGACGTATCCCTATCCCGGCTCCTTTTTTAGATGAAGCCCCGTCAACGAACAGTTTCCAATTTTTGTCTTCTGTCTCGGTACCGACATCCAATTCAGGTGATAATTCGACAAGGAAATCAGCTATTACCTGCGATTTGGCGGTTGTCCTGTTCCTGTACTCGATGTCGTACTCACTTAACTCTATTGCCCACTTGGCTAGGCGACCGGACTGTCCCGGGCTATGAAGTATCGTTCGAAGAGGTTGACTGCTTAATACGGCAATTGGATGTGACTGAAAATATGGTCGTAGCTTCCGTGCCGAGATGACGACTGCGAAAGCCAGTTTTTCCATTGCAGGATACCTGGTTTCGGCTCCGTTCATTGTTTTGCTGACGTAGAAGATCGGCTTCTGTTCTCCTCGATCTTCCTGAACTAGCACGCCACTCACTGCTGTCGTTGAAACGGCGATGTAAAGCAACAATGTCTCACCATTCTCGGGTTTAGACAGTATCGGCGGGTTCGACAAGTAGTCCTTGAGTTGGATGAAGGCTTCTTGACACTTCTCGTCCCACACGAATCTTTTGTTCCCTCGTAGGAGCTCGTAAAAAGGCAGACTTTTATCCGTTGACCGGGATATAAACCTGTTCAAGGCGGCTATGCGGCCAGTGAGGCGTTGTACCTCTCGAGTGTTCTTGGGAGATGGTAAGTCGATTATGGCTGTGATCTGCTTCGGATTAGCTTCTATTCCTCTCTGAGTTACCACGTATCCGAGGAACTCTCCCGATGTCACCCCAAACGTACACTTAGTTGGATTAAGTTTCATGCCGTATCGGTTAAGGATGTTGAAACATTCCTTTAAATGACCGACATGCTGAGAGGCAATCAGAGACTTGACCAGCATGTCGTCGATATAAACCTCCATTGTTGCGCCAAGTTGCCCTGCAAACATCCGGTTTACCAGCCGCTGGTAGGTGGCGCAAGCGTTTTTGAGGCCGAAAGGCATGACTTTGTAGCAATACGTGCCGCGTTCAGTGATGAAGGCCGTCTTTTCTCTGTCGTCTGGGTTCATGAGGATTTGGTTATACCCTGAGAACGCATCCATGAATGATAGCAGTTCGTTCCCGGCCGTCGCCTCAACAAGTCGGTCGATGTGCAGCAGCGGGAAACTATCCTTGGGGCAAGCTTTGTTGAGATCCGTGAAGTCGACACATACTCTCCACTTCCCGTTTTTCTTCTTCACGACCACTGGATTGGCCAACCAGTCAGGATATTTGACTTCTTGGATTGAACCGGCTTCGAGTAGCTTCTCTACTTCATCGTTGACTGCTTTAGCTCTTTCTGGGCCGAGTTTTCACCTCTTTTGCTTGACTGGCTTGTAAGTCGGATCGACATTCAACTCGTGAGTTGTAATGGTTGGGTTGATACCCTTCATATCCTTCATTGTCCACGCAAACGTTGTAACGTTTTGCTGTAGGAAGGTGATCAGTTCCTCTTTGATGTCGTCTGGTAATCCTGCGCCAATGCCTACACACTTGCTTGCATCTGATTCGTCAATGATGACTTGCTGGATTAGTTCTTTCTCCGGTCCTTTTCTTCCGTGTTCTGTGTGAAGGAATGTTTAGTTGATCCTGATTCAATTCTTAGATTCATATCAACCTAAACATGCGATCTAGGTTCTTCTCAGAATAGAAACAAATGATGATCTCACCTTATACCTGTTTGCAGCGGAAAGAGATGGTATGTCTGAGATCAGAGAAACACCGAGGGATGAATCCTCCAAAGGTTCACACACGCAATCACAGAAAACGGCTGCTAGACCACTGAGGAACTCGGCGCAGAGAGAGAGAGAGTTTACGGCTCGTTTTAGGGTTGTGTTATGTTAGAAAGAAACAGACTCGAGTTTTTATAAAACTCGCCTGTTTCCTTTGCACTGTGTCGATCGACACACCTTGTGTATCGATCGACACACCGTGGCCAAAACCTTTTACTCTCTTTAAGTACAGTAAATGCCTAGCACTTTTACCGTACTTCTGCTAAGCCGTTCCTCTAACTTTCCTGTTAGCTTAGGCGTGTGACCCATATGGGATCATATAATAAAGGCAATAAGTCCAAGACTTATAGATCATGAGCGGACTCTAGCAAGCCATCATGACCCCCAGTATTATATGACTTATGTCTGATCATTGACATACTCTTACTTTCTAGAGACAGTACCGAGATTACTGGACACAATTCCAACAATCTCCCACTTGTACTGGAATCTCTGTATTCATAATCCTTTTGTCACAATATCTCGATTAATCATAAGGCAAGATTGGTGTCATCCTTATAAAGCCTAATCTTGTTCATCGGACTCTGATTTGATACTGACAATCCAAACGACTCGGGAAAGTCCGTTTGAGCATGGCCATGCATTTTCCAGTATTCAAATCTCCGATTGGCCTAGAGATATTCACTCCATTTATATTGGAGGGACAAATTCCGTCTTGTTCCATCACTGTAAACTACTCATTTCATAATGTACCCAAACAAGGTCCTTATAACTATCGCAGAACGATAGCGTTAGACAATGATCAAAGTGCATCAGTCCATGTGCAGTCACATGCATGCGAACTTAGGTCTAAGGACTATACTCTATAGTCGTAGTAAGAATCTCTTATGACACAGATATAAATATCCTGAAGAGTTCTTATAAGCGGGTCTTGTCCGGTCGTATGTTCCCAAACATACACCTATGTACTGACTTTGATGCCGCGCATCTATGACACACTGAGACTTTGTCATAAGTCACGTACCAATCCAGTCTCACACGGTTGTTGGTGTTCCAATTTCAACAACCTTCGACTAGGGACGGGATGATATAAAACATCTATCAAATATAGGGTCTCATGATCAAGCTAAATGACTTCGATGACTCAAGATCAAATCATTTACTTCGATGACTTATAAAATGGTTCATATCATTTTGGAACGATTATTTCATCACAGTTAAAATAATCTTGAAATAATAATTTCATTAAACATAAGAATGTTTTACAAGAACATATCAAATAACTAAATAAAAGCCCTCAAACTCCCACTCAAATTTAGATTACATTTCAATGTCTCTAATGCCTACAGCTTCAGTCAGAAACTCGAGCTTAGGCCTTGGGAGTGGCTTTGTCAACGGATCAGCGACGTTATCATCAGTCTGAACTCGGCTGATCTTGACTTCCTTTCTATTAATGATTTCACGTATCAAGTGAAATCTTCTTAGAACATGCTTGGATTTCTGGTGTGATCTTGGTTCCTTTGCCTGAGCTATGGCGCCATTGTTGTCACAAAACAGTGCCAGAGGCTCAGCCGCATCTGGTATCACACCTAGTTCAATAATGAACTTTCGTATCCAAACAGCTTCCTTCGCAGCTTCTGAGGCGGCGATATATTCAGCTTCTGTAGTGGAATCTGCAACGGTGTCTTGCTTGGAGCTTCTCCAACTGATTGCACCGCCATTCAGACAAAAGATATAACCGGACTGTGACCGGAAATCATCTTGGTCTGTCTGGAAACTTGCATCCGTGAATCCACTGACTTTAAGCACATCACTTACACCGTACACTAAGAATTTATCCTTAGTATGTCTTAGATACTTCAAGATATTCTTTACGGCAATCCAATGGTTTTCACCTGGATTTGACTGGTATCTACTCGTCATGCTCAATGCATAAGCAACATCTGGGCGAGTACAGATCATGGCATACATGACAGATCTTATTGCAGATGCATAAGGAATATTCTTCATGCGCTCAAGCTCAGCAGCCGTCGTAGGGCTCTGCTTCTTGCTTAGCGTTGTGCCATGTACCATAGGCGTGAAGCCCTTCTTGGAATCCTTCATGCTGAATCTTTGTAGGACTTTGTCAATGTATGAATCTTGACACAAGCCTATCAGCCTTCTAGATCTATCCCGGTAGATTCTGATTCCAAGAACATACGCGGCTTCACCCATGTCTTTCATGGAAAAACAACTTCCAAGCCAGTCCTTTACGGACTTCAGCATTGGAACGTCGTTTCCGAGAAGCAGTATGTCATCAACATACAGAATAAGAAATACAATCTTGCTCCCACTAGATTTCTTATACACGCATTGTTCTTCTTCGTTTCTGATGAAGTCAAATTGCTTGATTGCTTCATCAAAACGAAGATTCCAGCTCCTCGATGCTTGCTTCAATCCATAAATGGATTTATGAAGCTTGCATACTTTCCCAGCATTCTTTGGATCTATGTAACCGTCAGGTTGTGTCATATACACATCCTCTTCCAGAATACCATTCAGGAAGGCGGTTTTCACGTCCATCTGCCAAATTTCATAATCATGAAAAGCTGCAGTTGCTAGTAGAATCCGAATAGATTTCATCATAGCCACTGGTGAATAGGTTTCATCGTAATCCACACCGTGAACTTGTCTGAAACCTTTTGCCACCAACCTGGCTTTATAAATCTGGACATTTCCATCCACGTCAATCTTCTTCTTGAAGATCCATTTGCACTCGATGGCTTTTACACCAGCGGGTAAGTCAACCAACGAAAACACTTGGTTGACCGACATGGAGTCCATTTCGGAATCAGTGGCCTTGCGCCACTTAGAGGAATCTGGGCCCATCATGGCTTGATTGAAGTTCGATGGTTCATCACCATCAATGATCAAAAGATCATGACAGTCAGTCACGAGGAATCCTTGATATCTCTCGGGTTCGTGACGGATCCTCCCGGATCTTCGGACTTCAGGTACTACAGGTTCAGGCTCTACAATTTCTTGTAGGTCCTCCTGCTGCTCTTCCTCATTAGGTTGAGCAGTATCCTGTTCATTTTGAATTTCTTCAAGCAGTACCTTACTCCCACTGTCTTTCTTAGAGAGAAACTCCCTCTCAAGAAAGTTACAATCCCGGGCAACAAAGATCTTGTTCTCGAAACGTAGATAGAAGTAATAAGCCTTGGTTTCCCGTGGATAACCAATGAAGTAGCATTTGTCAGATTTTGGTGTAAGCTTGTCTGAGATCAATCTCTTGACATAGGCTTCACAACCCCAAATTCTGAGATAAGACAGCACTGGAGCTTCTCCAGTCCATAATTCATATGGTGTCTTTGCTACTGCTTTCGATGGCGCTCTATTTAGAGTGAACACTGCTGTTAGCAGAGCATATCCCCAAAGGGATATTGGAAGGTCTGTGTGACTCATCATAGATCGAACCATATCCAATAAGGTCCGATTTCTCCTTTCAGACACTCCATTCCATTGAGGTGTTCCAGGAGGAGTGAGTTGGGATATGATCCCACACTCTCTCAGATGATCACTGAATTCTTGGCTTAAGTATTCTCCTCCTCGGTCGGACCGAACAGCCTTAATGCTTTTGCCAAGTTGGTTCTGTACTTCATTTTGGAATTCTCTGAACTTCTCAAAAGATTCAGACTTATGTTTCATTAAATAAACATATCCATACCTACTGAAATCATCAGTAAAGGTAATGAAGTACTGATAGTTTCCTCTTGCATTTGTGGACATTGGGCCACACACATCAGTGTGTATCAGGCCCAATACGTCACTGGCCCTCTCGTTAGGTTTATTAAAGGGGGCCCGTGTCATTTTGCCCATCATGCAGGATTCGCATTTCTCACATGACTCAAAGTCAAATGAGCCAAGAAGTCCATTCGAATGGAGCCTCTTGATGCGTTTCTCGCTGATGTGCCCTAAACGACAATGCCATAGAAATGTTCGGTTCTCCTCATTAGGTTTGAACCGTTTGGTATTAATGTTATAAATTGGCGCGGATTGATCGAGTATGTAAAGCCCATTCATAAGAGGGGCAGAACCATAGAACAAATTGTTGCGATTGAAGGAACATAATTTATTCTTAACTGAAAAATCATAACCTTCCAAATCCAACAAAGAAATTGAAATAATATTTCTGCTTATAGCAGGTACAAAATAACAATTATTCAGTTCTAAAATCAATCCCGAAGGTAAAGACAACAAGTAAGTGCCTACAGCTAGTGCTGGAACTTTCGCTCCATTCCCAACTCGTAGCTCCACTTGTCCTTGCTTCAGCCTTCTACTGTTGCTGAGTGCCTGCATATTAGTACAAATATGAGCCCCACAACCAGTATCCATAACCCATGAGGTATTATCAGAAGTAGTTGTATTAACTTCTATAACAAAAATACCTGTTGAAGAAGTCTCAAAAGTCTTCTTCTTCAATTCCTTTAGACCTTCCTGGAATTTCTTACATTCTCTCCTCCAATGCCCTGGTTCTTTACAGAACCTGCATATGTCAGTTGGCCCAGCCTTGGACTTGGGCTTGGGCTTTGGCGTGTCCTTGTCCGCGACTTGGACAGCCTTGGCCTTTCCCTTATCCTTAGCAGAGGATTTCTTAAACCCCTTGCCCTTCTGCACCATAAGCACATTTGGGTCCTTGGCGGTTTTCCTCAAATTGGGCTCCGCAGTCTTGAGCATTCCGTGAAGCTCAGGCAATGTCTTACTCAAGCCATGCATGTTAAAGTTCAGAATGAACTGATCATAGCTTGCAGGTAATGACTGCAGAATGATGTCGCAGGCAAGTTCCTGGCTGATTGGGCAGTCGAGTTTCTGAAGATGATCGAGATAACCCATCATCTTCAAGACATGAGGACTCACTGCCGCATTCGCAGCCAACTTGCAGTCCAAGAGGTTCTTAACTGTTTGAAACCTCTCAGTCCTAGCCTGCTCCTGAAAAAGCGATTTCAGGCTTGCCATTATCTCGATGGGTGACAATACACTCTCGAACTGTTTTTGCAGCTCTGGAGTCATTGTCACCAACATCAGGCAATAGGCATCATTTTCATCTGACGAATGCTTTTCCCAAGCATTATGCAGAGTCCTGGCGGCATTGGCAGGAGGCCTCTCGGGGAGAGGATCACGAAGGACATAATCCTTCTTCTCCTGCTTGAGGACTAGCCTCAAGTTCCTTGACCACGTCAGGAAGTTCGTTCCAGTCAGCTTCTCCTTTTCGAGAACAGACCGGATCGAGAATGTGTTTTGTGTGCTTGTAGTAGTCATAGCTGAAATATATAGATAAAAAGGTTATTAGTTAAAATGTTCAATATGATTAATCTCGTATTAAATTTAATATGATTAATCACGCATTATATTCAATAACATAAGTTACCCTCAATAGAATATAATGATTCCAAGATCCACATATAACTAAGATTAAAGTGGGCCACTGGCCGTCACCAAACCTTAGCTTATATCGGTAAGCCCTATATCGGCTAATTATATCCGTGATATAACTCTTGGTTGTGAATCTGGGCCCGAGGCCCAATTCACTCTGATGTCTCAAGGCCCGGGACTCCCGATGGCCCAGTCAAGAAAACTAGACTATATAGTCATGTAATCATTAATGTCTGGGACTCCCAATGACATTTATGAATCACAAACCGTCTTATCCACGCAAAAGCAGACACCCTCACACTGTAAGGCCATGAATACAATTGAATGGGCTTCGACAGCTGACATAGAATGGACAAGACATCCAACGCTTGATATTGTTTGAGGTTCGTAGGTTTATTTAAAAAATCATTCCCAAATAGAAGATTACTATTTCGGGAAACTTTCCATTTTTGGAAACCTACTATTTTTGGAAACTTTCTAAAATTGGAAACTTTCTAAAAACGGAAACTTTCTAACTTTAGAAACTTCTTTAAAATCCAAAACCCGCAAATCCAGAAACTTCTAATTTTAAGAAACTTTCTAATTTCAAAATTTCGGAAACTTTAATTTAAAATCGACTTTATAATTTTATAAAATAAATTTTAAATTAATCTGAAGAAAGACTCAAATAATTGGCCCAATTGTTTTAACTTCTTGGCCCGAGGCCCAAGAATTGGTCCATGTCCAAGACATGACCCAATTGTCCAATTAAATGACATAACCGGTCTGGTTCATTAAAATTGGTCTAACCAAATTTTAATTACTACGATGACCACAATTGTCAACCGGTTATTTACTAAACCGGATTTTCTCAATTTATTTGGTCCAACCAAATCAAATTAGAAAATCCTGGTTTAGGCACTAAATCCAATAATTCTTTCGACATTGGATTTCTTGTCCCGGTTTAACCAGACTTAATAAAATTATTAAATCTGTTTATTAAACCGTGACGTTTAATTTTAATCAAAATTTTAAACCGAGCCTTAAACCAACCATGTCGATCGATGGACCAACCGTGTCGATCGATCCATCAACCACATCGGTCGATGCTCTCAGCATCGATCCTGCATCGATCGTGCATCGATCCTGTATCGATCGATGCTCTTACGCATGCACGGATCCGAGTCAAAACCCTAACCGTGTCGATCGATGTGCACCAACCGCATCGGTCGATGCACCAATATCGATCCTGCATCGATCCTGTATCGATCGATGCTTTCACGCGTTAACAGGGTTAGCCGATAGACTGTATCGACCGATCCATGCGATCGTAGTCGATACAGACCTTTTGAAATCGCATTCTACCAAATCATATAGCTTGGTTTCTGCAATTTTATGTGTGTTTAGATTTCAATTCTTGTTGCTTAAATGGTTTCTCTTATCAGTAGTTGATTCAAAACTCTTTTAAACAAGAAAACAATCCTAAACATTGAATCTAAACAAGAAAAACCAGAACCTGGCTCTGATACAACTGAAGGAATGTTTAGTTGATCCTGATTCAATTCTTAGATTCATATCAACCTAAACATGCGATCTAGGTTCTTCTCAGAATAGAAACAAATGATGATCTCACCTTATACCTGTTTGCAGCGGAAAGAGATGGTATGTCTGAGATCAGAGAAACACCGAGGGATGAATCCTCCAAAGGTTCACACACGCAATCACAGAAAACGGCTGCTAGACCATTGAGGAACTCGGCGCAGAGAGAGAGAGAGTTTACGGCTCGTTTTAGGGTTGTGTTATGTTAGAAAGAAACAAACTCGAGTTTTTATAAAACTCGCCTGTTTCCTTTGCACTGTGTCGATCGACACACCTTGTGTATCGATCGACACACCGTGGCCAAAACCTTTTACTCTCTTTAAGTACAGTAAATGCCTAGCACTTTTACCGTACTTCTGCTAAGCCGTTCCTCTAACTTTCCTGTTAGCTTAGGCGTGTGACCCATATGGGATCATATAATAAAGGCAATAAGTCCAAGACTTATAGATCATGAGCGGACTCTAGCAAGCCATCATGACCCCCAGTATTATATGACTTATGTCTGATCATTGACATACTCTTACTTTCTAGAGACAGTACCGAGATTACTGGACACAATTCCAACACTATGTTGATCATGCAGGAAGGTACCCTGATCTTATGTTCTCTCGCGAAACACGACCGACTTGCGCTCTGGCATCCTTTGACTGTCTGGATTCCTTTAGGTGTCGGGAATTTCAGACATTGATGGTACGTCGAGGAGACCGCCTTCATGCTATATAGCCATGGAGTTCCAAGGATCACGTTATAGATGGTTGGCTTGTCAATGACGTGAAACCTCACCAATCTGTTAACTCCTCCTGCGAAGACAGGCAACTTGATCGTTCCAATTGTGTACGTCGTCTCACTTGTGAACCCGGTGAGCGGCTTGGCCTTCTGCTTGATATCCTCCTCCTTAATGTCCATCTTCTTGAGTGTATCTAGGAAAATTAGATCTATCGAGCTCCCGGTGTCCACCAGTATTCGAGATACTTGGCAACTTCCGATCAGAAGCTCAACCACCAGTGGGTCGTTATGAGGGTAGTGAGTTCCATAGAGGTCCTGGTCGGTAAAGATGACGGGCGGGTCATCTGATAGGATTGTTTGAGGCGCCTTTTGCGCGGCCAATGCTAGGCGTTCATAGACCTTGATTGACCGGACAGAATCATTTACGGAGATTAGACCACCCATGATCATGTTGATTCTTCGGATGGTCTTGGGGGTTTCCTCTTCGTCCTCCTCTTCTTCTTCTTCACGGTTACGTTTCAAAGCTATGCTTTTGATGCGCCGTGGCGGTTTATCTTGCTTGGGAGCCTGCTCGTCGGCTTTGTCTTCCTTCTTCTCCAATTCTTCCTTCTTCAACCTTTCGATGGCCGCCTTGATCTCTTCATTGGACAGTCGGGAGTAGAGTGCATTTCTGAGATTCCGACATTCAGCCGTGTCGTGCGACGTAGCCTGATGGTATTCACAGTACTTATCCCCCGTAGCGGAGGCTGCTTGCGCCTTCTTTGCCTCTTTCCCTCTTTTATTCCACGGCTTTGATGACCGGGACTTGTCGGTGCCGTCCACAACCATTGTTTTGGCGCTTTTACCGTCGTAATGCTGCCTGGGTTCTCTTTCTTCCTTTTTATCTGTCTGTTTGCCAGAACCGAATCTCTTTGCCAAGGCGACCTTTTTCTCCTCCAATTCCACGAATTTGTTTGCCCGATGGAGTGCGTCCTCGATGGTTAGTGGCGGGTTAATGACCAAATCTTGGTAAAATGGCGACTCGTGCCAGACGGCGTTTGTCAGGGCTGCGATAGTGAACTTATCTGGTGCCTCAGCTCGTGTCATCACCGCCCTGAATCTTTCTACGAAATCTTTCAAGGTTTCCTTCTTCTCTTGCATCATCGACATCAACGCGCTTAGCGAAGTGTCCTTACGAATGTAGGCAAAGTGATGCCTTACGAACGCCCATGTGAGGTCCGAGAAGCTATCGATTGACTTGGACGGGAGTCGGGAGAACCAGTTTAGCGCGTCTCCTTCCAGGGTTTCGGTGAACAGTTGGCAGAAGCCGATGTCACGCTCCTCGCTTGATGAAAACCGCGCCTTTGCCACCATGATTTTGAACGTTGTGAGATGGGTCGCTGGATCTTTTGTGCCGTCGTACATTGGTAGTCTGAGCTTCTCTCTTTGTCTGATGTATGTGTTCGTGATGCGCGAGGTGAAGGGTGTCCTACGAGTTTCTTCGATGATCCGGTCGATCTCGGGTGCGGACCCTTTCACGCCATGGACCTCCCCTTTTAATTCTTTTAAGGTGTCTTTGAGCTCAATCAGCTGTTTCTCGACATGGTTGCGACTTGCCCCGCGAATAGACGCTCTATGAGTTTTCTCGTACGACATACCTCGCTCGTGGCGATAGTTGTCTCGGTGCGAGCCATTCTCACGTCGCGAATTTCGTCTGTGGTGCACGTCCCGTGTCTGGTGACTGGTATGTTCATCCCTATCGGGTGAATACCTCTCGTCACTCCGGTCGTCCTGTCTCCGACTTGGTTTTTCAGACCCCTCCTTCCGATGTGAGCTCCGCTCGCGAGTATCCTTCTTGTTGCTTTCCTTCCGCGGGTTGCTCCTGGACTCGCTGCTACGGCTCTGTTCATGGCGGCTTTCCTCAGATGTGCTATATACCAGTCGTCTTGCGACTTTGTCTTTCACCCTTGACGGCACCTCTCTCCTGGGTTTTCTTGTCTGTTGCCCTGAAAGGATTTTTGCTTGCTCTGTCTGTAGCAGGTCGATTTTCTCCGAGAACGTTTTGATCAGGTCGTTTTGTGACTCGATCTTGGCCATTAGAGTGGCTAAGACCTTGTCTTGCTCGATTTGAGCCTCTGTTTCGCTGAGTGACGGGGCATGTTTGCCGCCATCTCGAGCTTTGTTTGTCTTGGCGGCGTCTCGCGGCTGCTTGCCGCCTTTGGCCGCATCGTCTTCGTGATCACTCTGGTTGTAATCACTTTCATCTTGAACGCTTAATTCAACCATAGGGTTTTCTTCGTCGTTCTCCTTATGATTCCCTGACATCTCGTTTCAGAAATTTCTCTTAGAAATCCCCACAGTCGGCGCCAATTGTAAGATCTCAACTCGGTCTATCCAAAGATAGAAAGAGTTTTAGGGTTTGGAATTAGGGATTCTAAAAGAAGAATTTAAGAACGCGGTGAGATTTGGGAAATTAGGGTTTGTAAGCCGGCGCTTCCGAGATGGAAGCCGGTGAAGGATTGTTAAGAAGTCGCCGGAGAGATTTTAGGTCAAATATCGCTCTAAAGTCTGTCAAGCCGAAAATATTAAGAAAAGCGTATCCTTTCATTGATTCATAAGGTCCCCTTAAATAGGGTTACAAGTCGGTCTAAAATAAAAGGAAAATAAGAGATATCTACGAATATTTCCTAATATCCGGATTCTACCGAGATATGGAATATTTCCATATTATTGATGTCGGCGAGCCGCCTTGGTCTTCTTGATCGAACACCCTCCAAAACCCTAATGTAAGCCGGTTGCTCCAAGTCCAGTTTAACCTAAGTTTTACCGTCTTGGGCCTTTTACCGACTTTCCATTGCTGGGCCGACCTATACTCATGAATAGGCCTTTTTAGGAAAGTGCTAATCTTGACTCTAACATGTATGATGTGTAAGTTCTCTCTTTATAAGTTTTACTATATAATATTTATATATTATGAACTTTTAAACTAAAATTTAATTTAAATTAGTATCTTAAAGATTTTTAACTATATGAGTTTAAATTAATTAATTGTAAATTAAATAGTTCGTTACAAACATGTATTACTTTTTTTTTTTTTTTGCAGAATTTCAATATTCATATAGATAAAGGTAATAGAGTTCTACAAACAACCCTAAGGTTTGGTATCATGGCAAAAAAAGGTGTAAAAAACATGATAGCAAAAAGAAAACATCAAAAGATTGATGAATTACACAATCCATTTCTGCATCAACGAACGGAAGCTTTTCCTGTTGTTTCTAGCAGTGATGGTATTTTTGATTTGTCTGTCGATAATTCACATTAGCTGATCAGCCGTCCTGCACTCGATCCTGGAGATTCTTGCATTTCTCTCTGACCCGGAAGTTTTCTCTTTATAAGTTTTACTATATAATATTTATATATTATGAACTTTTAAACTAAAATTTAATTTAAACTAGTATCTTAAAGATTTTTAACTATATGAGTTTAAATTAATTAATTGTAAATTAAATAGTTCGTTACAAACATGTATTAATTTTAATTAAATGTTGATGTGTAAAAGAGTTATTGAAATATACCACTCATAAAAAGAAGATAGCCTCTGAAAAGAAGTGGTCTCGGCCTCAAGAATCGTGGCTTATCTGTAACATTGGAGTGTCCTGGTCGAAAAGGAATCGGTTTGGGGTGTTGCCTGGGTTTTAAGAGATTCCAATGGAGAGGTCCTGATGCACAGCACGAGGAGGTTCCTAAGGATTGAATCTCTTTTCCAGTTGCAGGTTAAAGGTCATCTTTGGGCAATTCAAGACATGGCTTCCCTTAAGAAGAACCAAGTGGTTTTTGGTAGAAATGATGCTAATCTCCTTGATGCCATCCTCATGCCAGAGGTTTGGCCTTCTTTTGCTTTTTATTCCTCGGAAATCCTAGCCAGTCTATCTTTTGTTAAAGGCTGGTCTCTTCGTGTGGAATCAGTTTCCTCAAATAGAAGCGCCTTTCTCATCGCGCAATCAGTAACTCTTGATGCCTGTTTCGGTTCATACGTTGCGGCTGGCCACCCATATTAGCTTGCGGTGTTCTTTGCGAATGAGAGGAGCTCAGCTTCTCTTTGATAGTTTCCTTTTTTGATGTAGCACTTTAATCCCATTTTTGGTTCTTACATAGGTTGCTGCTTTTGTTGTTATCAAGCTCGGATTCTTCTCTTTTGGATCTAATTTTTGGCTATGACCTTGTTAACGGTCGAATATATATCAATTATTGACAAAAAAAAAGTAGACCACTCATAAAAGAACTGATTTGCATATGGAGAAAACGCCCTTTACAACTATTATTATTATTATTAGAGAAATTTTTTCTAAAAGGCAATCATATTGAGTTCTTTTTGTTGTTGTTAAATTACAGAGACAACTAAAAAAAGAAAGAAAAAGAAAAAGAGAATAAAAACAAAATCCAAACCATAAAAACCCAAATAGGCCCGGTCCATACCAACCCATAACTCCTAAGTCCAAAAGCGACTTTAACTTAAACCTAACCCTAATCGAGTTACAACGCTTCAGCCGTCGAGAGGGAGAGTTCGCGGAAGAAGACGAAGACGTTAGGAGCCGCAGTGGAGACACCACCAGAGGGAGAGAAACCAAGGAACTGCCATAGCACCACCTGCAAAAGAAAGGGAAAAGAAGGGAGTGAGAGAAGAGGAAGTCAGAAGAGAAGAAGGGCATGCCTAAATGGCGGAGGCGAAAGGCCTCAGAGACATCTCCACTGTCGGTCCACACCCTCCAGACGGTGATGCCTAGGAAATGACAAGGAAACAAAACAAGCACCGCCAACGTTATTGTCGGTTCACACCCTCCCCATGGCGAAGCCTCTTTTCGATTTGCCGCCGTCCTCTAGCGGGCGCGAAAAGAAAAGAGACAACTCAGTGAAACTTCGATCCCGAAAACCTTTAACCCGCAACCCCGCATGATGCAATATCAAAAAGTGAATCAAGGTCTTCAATACATGTGTTTATTATGAGAATTTCATTCTCATAACTTCATAAAAAAGTCAAAGATTCTCATTCAATGGAAATAGCTAAATTGGTGGCAAGAAGACTAATATTTGATTTAGCTAATTTTCCTTTTTTGTATAAATGTAAATCATTTCTTTTAATGTATTTTATTGTAAAGATAATCTTGTAAGAGCTATAAAAAGCTTAATTGCTCTATTGTAAATAATATAGAAAATTTTGGAAAAATAAGAGTTCGCTCTTATAAAGCTTTTATGCTTTGTTCTTTGTTTATCTAAGTTGTGCGGATTCCCCTTCTTAGAAAATATTATGAATCTATGTCTTATGTGTGGATTCACTAAGGCTTAGATTCTTGATCTTATCACAAAGGCTTTCACACCTTTGAGTGGCGATCTTCAATTCACCATCAACTCCATCTAACCATCCATTAAAAAGCCTTGAGAGCGCCTTCGGCCAGCAAGCTTTTTCCATTCGACCATCGACCACGGATCAACCAGAGAGCGTCTCCGACCAGCTAGGCGACCCAAACAACTATCCACCTCGTAGCTTACATCATTTGGTATCAGAGCCGAATATCCTATCATTTATCTTTTTTAGTTGTTTTTCTTTTTCATTCCATTTAAATATCGAAAACAAAAAAAAAGATTCTTTTTGACCCAAAAAAAAAAAATCTGTTTTTATTCTTTTTAAGAAAAAAATTGAAAAACCATAAAAAAGTTTTTTTCTTTATTTTTCCTAAAGTTTTATTTTTCTCATTAAAAGAAAAAAAAATTTCCTTTTATTTTGATTTTTCAGTTTAACCAAAAAAAATACAAAATCTTTATCTATTTTAAATAAAAATACAAAAAAAAATTATCAAGCTGAAACGGTTTTGAGGACAAAACCATTTGAAGAGGGAGAGAATGATGCAATATCATTAAAAGAATCAAGGTCTTCGAGCATCGATTTATTATGAGAATCTTAGCCTCATAACTTCATAAAAAAAAAAGTCAAGGATTCGCATTAAATGGCAATGGCTAAATTGGTGGCAAGAAGACTATTATTTGATTTAGCTAATTTTCATCATTTTTGTTTAAATGTAAATCATTTTCTTTTAATGTATTTTATTGTAAAGATCACTTTGTAAGAGCTATAAAAAAAACTCAATTGTTTTATTGTAAATAAGATAGAAATTTTTGGAAAATAAAAGAGTTCTCTCTTCTAAAGCTTTTATGCTTTGTTCTTTGTTTCTCTAAGTTGTGCGGATTCTCCTTCTTAGAAAACATTATGGATCTATGTCATTTGTGTGGATTCACTAAGGTCTAGATTTGTGATCTTATCACAAAGGCTTTCATACCTTTGAGTGGCGATCTTCAATCCATCATCAACTTCATCTAACCATCCATTGAGAAGCCTTGAGAGCGCCTTCGGCCAGCAAGCTTTTCCCATCGTCCATCGACCACGGATCAACCAGAGAGCATCTCCGACCATCTGGGTGACCCAAACAACTATCCACCTCGGATCTTACATCACCGCAGATGACGCCAGAAGCAACAGGAGATACCCACACCTAGGATTCACCGGAATAAACCGAGGACATGACACAGGGGAACATGGCACCGGAATTTGTCCCCTCAAGACCAGGACCTAACCGCGCCGTTACCGTCGGACCACCAAAGAGACAAGCGACACCAAGCAGACCAGAGCCTCACCACCAAATTTGTTACATGAGAGAGAGACCGCAAATCTATGTTGGGAATGTCCTGAAATCTATTGTACTTGCTCTAAGTGAAAGTCGTATAGTCGAGATGAGACAATCACATAACACTAGGTAGTCATAACGCTTTGCTAGAAGCCACTTATGATCAATGAGTTGAGAACTCATTGCTAGTGTTATATGATCCTACAGGGTCACACACCTAAGCAAACTGGGCGTTAAAGACGAGGTTGATCATTAATGTAATGATCCAGTAGATGCATATGTGATATGCATTCGATATCAATGTTCTGGGGCAGCATCGATCGTTGCAGATAGTGCATCGATCGATGCACTCGCGGATTAATCAGATTAATTCGGTTTAATCGTTGGTTAATTCTGTTGTGGTTTAAGCCGACATATATAAGATATATGGTCGACCTAAACTCGTAACTAACCTAATTCACAGCCACCAGAACATAGAAAGAAACCTCTCTGGAGATTAGATCTCTGTAAGGCACTAGCATCCTTGCGGTCCAGTTTGTGTGCGTGTGGATACAAGTAGAGGCGCAGCATTTGAGGCGCTTCGTGATCTCGATTATCTGCTAATACTTCCGCTGCAAATCAACAGGTAAATCTGAGATCCCATAGATTCAATTACTTGGACCTTAGATCCTAGGCTCGGAATTCAGACTAGGGTTGCTAATCCTGATTAGAACTGCTAGAAATTCCTTCAATGGTATCAGAGCTTTAGGGTTCCATTGAATCTGTAGCATGTTGATTAGATTGGTTGAATCTGATTCTGTGTATGGTTGATACAAACTTGCTAAAATTCGTTTTCCTGAAAACCTAGTTTAGGGTTCTGTTTCGAAAACGTTTAAGGGTTTTCTCGCATGGTGTCGATCGATGCCAATCCGGCATCGATCGATGCAGGGCGAAAGCCCGAATAAAATTTAGGGTTTTTCGCATGGTGTCGATCGTTGCCAATCCGGCATCGATCGACACAGGGCGAAAACCCGAATAAAACTCAGTTTTCGCCTAATGTCGATCGACACAAATGTTGTGTCGGTCGACACATACCTCGCGAGATTGATGAATCGGTTCAATTGGATTGGACCGGTTATCGAGCTTGGTTAAAGATGGTCGAACACTGTGAATGGTTTAATTGCGATTGTTTTGATTAGGTTGGCATCGACCGATGCTAACGTAGCATCGATCGATGCTGACCGGTATTCAAAACCGGATCAATTGGATTGATCGGTTATCGCGGATTGCTTTTGGTTATCCTGCATCGATCGACACTATAGTAGTGTCGGTCGACACCAGGCTTGATGATTAGGTTATTGAACCTGAAATCACAGAACCAAAGCAAGATGAATCAATTAATTATAAGAATTAAAACATAATAAAACTGAACGTTTTAAATGGTTCCGTTCCTCAATCAAATATCAAGTGATACTTGATGTCTTTCCAATCTTGTCAACTGTCAAGACCCATTTAATTGTGCGACAGACTTGCATTGCAAGATGTCCACGATTTCATGAGTAAGACAGAGGTAATCGTGTTGATGGACTTGCAGTGCAAGACGTCAACAATTACATGACTGAAAGGATTGGTTTACTTGACTGGGCCATCAAAATAGTTTTGGGCTCAGAGACATCAGGTGGATTGGACATAAGATGTCAATCCACAACCAAGAGTTATATTGGATATAACTAGCAAAGTTGTTGCTTACCTAGATAGCTAAATTTGGGTGATAGCCAGTGGCTCACTCAAATTTAGTGAAGTATGGATCTTGGATCATTATAATCATCTGAGGAAACATTGTTTTGAATATAATGCGAGTTTTCTTAAAAGTTAAGATTTCTCATTTCTTGAACATCATAACTAAACCTTTTCCTTTCTTTGTCCTCAGCTATGACTAACACTCATAATAACTCTTTCTCCCTGCGATCCGTCCTTGAGAAGGACAAGTTAAATAGATCGAATTTTCTTGAATGGTATCGGAACTTGAGAATTGTTCTCAAGCAGGAGAAAAGGGACTATGTCCTGGAAACTGTTCTCCCTGAAAAACCGAGATCCAATGCTGCACATGCAGAAAGGAGTGCTTGGGATAAGCATTCCAATGATGTGGTCGATGTGAATTGTCTCATGTTGGCTACCATGAACTCGGATTTTCAGAAGCAATACGAGAACGTGGAGTCGCCAGTGGAGATGATTACTAGCCTGAAAAGCATGTTTCAGGAGCAAGCACGAACTGAGAGATACCAGACGGTTAAATCTCTCATTGAATGCAAGCTACCAAAGGACAGTCCGGTCAGTCCTCATGTCATTAAGATGATGGGTTATATTGATAACCTGGGGAGACTGGATTGTCCCATTAGCCAAGAGTTGGCTACTGACATCATTCTGCAGTCACTGCCGTCAAGTTATGATCAGTTTGTTATGAACTATAACATGAACAACTTGACGAAGACGTTGACTGAACTGCATGGCATGCTCAAGACAGCTGAGCCTAATATCAAGAAGGGCACTCCTAATGTACTTATGGTACAAGGGGGTAAGAAGTTTAAGAAACTTGGCAAAGGCAAGGGAAAGGGCAAGGCAGTCCAGGTTGAAAACCAGGACACGCCTGCGCCAGCCCCGAAGCCCAAGCCGGGCCCATCTGAGACTGATAAGTGCCATTACTGTAATGAGTCTGGGCATTGGAAGAGAAATTGCAACAAATTCTTGGAAGAGAAGAAGAAGAAGAAGAAGAAGAAGAAGACTTTCGAGACTTCATCTTCAGGTATCTATGTTATAGAAGTAAATGTTACTACTTCTGGTTCTACTTCTTGGGTATTGGATACCGGCTGTGGTGCTCATATTTGTACAAATATGCAGGGCCTAAGCAACAGTAGGAAGTTGGAAAAGGGACAAATGGACCTGCGCGTGGGGAATGGAGCAAGAGTTGCTGCATTAGCCGTAGGAACATATAACTTATCTTTACCTTCTGGTTTGGTTTTAAAGCTTAATAATTGCTACTATGTACCTGCTATAAGCAGAAATATTATTTCCATTCCTATTTTGGATGTGGAAGGATATCAGTTTTCAATTAAGAATAAATGTTGTTCTTTTGATTACAATGATATATTTTATGGTAGCAGCCCATTAGAGAATGAGCTTTATGTTTTAAACCAGACTGCACCAATCTATAACATTAACACCAAGAGATTCAAATCAAATGACACGAATCAGACTTTTCTTTGGCATTGTCGTTTGGGCCACATAAACGAGAAACGGATCCAAAAGCTCCATAGTGATGGGCTTCTGGGCTCATTTGATTATGAATCATGTGAGAAATGTGAATCTTGTTTACTGGGCAAAATGACTAAGGCCCCTTTCAACAAATCAAATGAAAGGGCCAGTGACCTATTAGGCCTTATACATACGGATGTGTGCGGCCCAATGAGCACAAGTGCCAGAGGAAATTTTCGATACTTCATTACCTTCACTGATGATTTCAGCAGGTATGGCTATGTCTATCTAATGAGACACAAGTCGGAATCCTTTGAAAAGTTCAAAGAGTTCCAAAATGAAGTACATAATCAACTTGGTAAAAGTATTAAGGCTCTTCGATCAGATCGTGGAGGAGAATACTTAAGCCAAGAATTCAGTGATCATTTAAGAGATTGTGGAATTGTTTCACAACTCACTCCTCCTGGAACACCACAATGGAATGGCGTGTCTGAGAGGAGGAATCGGACTTTATTAGATATGGTTCGATCAATGATGAGTCTCTCAACTCTTCCATTATCCTTTTGGGGATACACTCTAGAGACGTCTGCGTTTACACCTAATAGGGTTCCGTCAAAATCAGAAGCAAAGACACCACATGAGATGTGGACTGGAAATGTTCCCAATGTGTCTTTCTTGAAGATTTGGGGTTGTGAAGTTTATGTTAAGAGATTAATTACAGATAAGCTCGAGCCCAAATCTGATAAATGCTACTTCGTTGGTTATCCTAAGGAAACCAAGGCATACTACTTTTACAACCAATCTGAGAACAAAGTGTTTGTTGCTCGGAACTGCGTCTTTCTTGAGAGAGAATTTCTTTCCAAGAGAAACAGTGGGAGTAAAGTACAACTCGAAGAAGTTCGAGAACCGCAGGAAAATGCTCAACCCGTAGAGGAAGAGCAACAGTTGGATCTACAAAGAGTTGTAGAGACGTCGCCTGTGGAGCCTGAAATTCGCCGATCCGAAAGGATCCGTCACGAACCCGAGAGATATGGATTTCTCGTAACCAATTGTCATGATTTGTTGATCATTGACAGTGACGAGCCAACGAATTTTGAAGAAGCTATGATGAGCCCTGACTCCGAAAAGTTGCTGAAAGCCGCTGAATCCAAAATGGGATCCATGTCACAGAACCAAGTATGGACATTGGTTGATTTACCCGATGGTGCAAGACCCATTGAGTGTAAATGGATTTTCAAGAAGAAAATTGATGTGGATGGAAATATTCAGATATATAAAGCAAGGCTAGTGGCAAAAGGTTTCAAACAAATTCATGGTATTGACTATGAAGAAACCTATTCACCTGTCGCCATGCTTAAATCCATTCGGATTCTCCTAGCAACAGCTGCTCATTATGATTATGAGATCTGGCAGATGGACGTGAAAACAGCCTTCCTTAATGTAATTCTGGAAGAGGATGTGTACATGACACAACTCGAAGGTTTCATCGATCCAAATGCAGCTAGGAAAGTATGCAAACTTCATCGATCCATTTATGGATTGAAGCAAACATCTCGGAGTTGGAATCTTCGTTTTGATGAAGCAGTCAAAAAGTTTGACTTCATCAGAAGCGAAGAAGAACCATGTGTTTACAAGAAGACTAGTGGGAGCGCAGTTGCATTTCTCGTGTTGTATGTAGATGACATACTTCTTCTCGGAAATGACGTTCCGTTGTTACAGTCTGTTAAGACTTGGCTCGGAAGTTGTTTTTCAATGAAAGACATGGGAGAAGCCGCGTATATTCTTGGAATAAGAATTTATAGAGATAGATTAAACAAGTTGATTGGACTGTGTCAAGACACTTATATCGATAAAGTCTTACACAGGTTCAGAATGCAAGATTCCAAGAAAGGCTTCATACCAATGTCTTATGGCATAAGTCTCAGCAAGAAGCAGTGTCCTGAGACACCTGCTGAGCGAGATCGCATGAGTCGGATCCCCTATGCCTCGGCGTTGGGATCCATCATGTATGCCATGCTCTGTACTCGTCCAGATGTTGCTTGTGCTTTAAGCATGACGAGTAGATACCAATCAGATCCAGGTGAAAGTCACTGGACAGCAGTCAAGAATATTCTGAAGTATTTGAGAAATACTAAAGATAAATTCTTGGTGTATGGAGGAAGTGATGAGCTGGTAGTAAGTGGTTACACAGACGCAAGTTTTCAGACAGACAAAGATGATTTCCGATCGCAATCTGGTTACATCTTCTGCCTGAATGGCGGTGCAGTCAGCTGGAAGAGTTCCAAGCAGGACACTGTAGCAGATTCCACAACCGAAGTTGAGTACCTCGCTGCTTCTGAAGCGGCAAAGGAGGCTGTTTGGATCAAGAAGTTCATCACTGAACTTGGTGTGATTCCTAGTATTTCTGAGCCAGTGGCTTTGTATTGTGACAACAATGGAGCCATTGCGCAAGCAAAGGAACCTAGATCACACCAGAAATCCAAACACATAGAAAGGAGATATCACCTTATCCGTGATATTGTGAATAGAGGAGATGTGAAGATCAGCAGACTCCCGACGGATGAGAATGTCGCTGATCCACTGACCAAGCCCCTCCCAAGGCCTAAGCATGAGTTTCACACTGCTGCTGTAGGCATTAGATTTCTTAAGATATGATCTTGTTTTCAGTGGGAGTTATATTTGGTTTTTAGTTATGATTTGATGTTCGTAAAACATAATTTAGTTATGTTATTTTAATGAAATTGTTTCAGCATTATTTAATTGTGTTATTAAATAATTGTCCCAAAGTAATTTATGACATTTTATAGGTCATCAAGTATGTGACTTGATCATGAAACCCTATAAGAAACAAATGACATAAATTATCAATGGTCCCTAGTCGAGGTTGTTAAAATGGGACACTAACAACCACGTGAGACTAGTATGTGAGGTGACTGATGACTATGTTTCATGGAGTCATTTAATAAGTGTATTAAAGTCAATCACATAGATATGTGTTAGAGAACACATGATCGGACTTGACCCGTTAATGAGAACTCTACAAGATGTTATATGAGTGTCATAATAGTTTCTCATTACGACTAAAGAGAGTAGTCCTTAGACCTGAGTTCATCATGTCCTCTCTTATATGGATTGGTTCGTCTTGACTTTGTCAAACGTCAGCCGTAACTGGTGATCATAAAGACACTGATTAGGCGTATCATGAAATATAAAAGAGACATGGATGGAACAAGATGGGATTTGTACCTCCTATATAACAGGAGTTAAATATCTCTGGGCCTATCGAAGATTTGATACTGGAGATGCGTGGCCGCGCTCAAACGAGGTGATTGTCAGTCGTTTGTTTTATCAGTACAAATCGGGATTCGATAAACGTGATCTGGCTTAATAAGGATGACACAGTTCTTGCCTTATGCTAGATTGAGATATAGCTACAAAGGGATTAAAGGAATAGATGATTCCAGTACAAGTGGGAGATTGTTGGGAATGTCCTGAAATCTATTGTACTTGCTCTAAGTGAAAGTCGTATAGTCGAGATGAGACAATCACAGAACACTAGGTAGTCATAACGCTTTGCTAGAAGCCACTTATGATCAATGAGTTGAGAACTCATTGCTAATGTTATATGATCCTACAGGGTCACACACCTAAGCAAACTGGGCGTTAAAGACGAGGTTGATCATTAATGTAATGATCCAGTAGATGCATATGTGATATGCATTCGATATCAATGTTCTGGGGCAGCATCGATCGTTGCAGATAGTGCATCGATCGATGCACTCGCGGATTAATCAGATTAATTCGGTTTAATCGTTGGTTAATTCCGTTGTGGTTTAAGCCGACATATATAAGATATATGGTCGACCTAAACTCGTAACTAACCTAATTCACAGCCACCAGAACATAGAAAGAAACCTCTCTGGAGATTAGATCTCTGTAAGGCACTAGCATCCCTGCGGTCCAGTTTATGTGCGTGTGGATACCAGTAGAGGCGCAGCATTTGAGGCGCTTCGTGATCTCGATTATCTGCTAATACTTCCGCTGCAAATCAACAGGTAAATCTGAGATCCCATAGATTCAATTACTTGAACCTTAGATCCTAGGCTCGGAATTCAGACTAGGGTTGCTAATCCTGATTAGAACTGCTAGAAATTCCTTCAATCTGAACATGCACCGGTTAGGGGAAGAAAAAGAAAAAAAGAAAAGCTCTCTCCGACGAGGATCACATGAGAGGAAAATCGGAAAGTAGAGAAGATGTGTGCAAGAGAGAGAAAGAAAAGAGGTCGTTATTGTTTGTATGTCTTTGTTATAATTCATTATTAGAGATATTGACATCTATATTATCAAAAGATAGCAAAATTAAGTGACAAATTCCGACATTTTCTGCACATTTCAGTGATAAACGGTGTTAGTGGTGGGCGATGAATAGTTCTGCCGGGAGGTTGATGAATATTTTCAATAACATGTTATGTTATGTTATGTAACTAAACTAAAATAAAATAATTAATATGGCATATAACTTTTTTCTTAGCTTGTTAATTTTAAAATTAAAATGTTATAAACTTAATTATTTGATGAACAATGTAAATTCACGTCAATCACATTATTATTCCTATTTATTTTTGTGGTCACTGTAACTTTCATAATCCACTTGGTAACAAAGTTTTGAACATTACACCAAACAAGCCCAAACATCGCATCAATTACTTTCCAATTCAGAATGAAAAGTACAAACGGAAACTCTCTTGCAGGCTTTTCTTTCAGCCCCCGAATTGGTCGAAGCAGCCATCTTTCAACCTTCAATGGGAGAACCATGGTAATCCAGACTGAAGGCAACTTTTTCCCTCCGGTAGGGGAACTATAGGTCCCAAGAACAGACGCCATAGATCAAGAAAGATCGTTACCAACATAGAAGCACCTAAAGCATCAACAGCCACACGTGACAAATCCCATTCATCACTCGATTTCTCATCCATCCTGCAATACCACAGTACCAATGACAAAACGCGTATGTAATTGAGAAAGAGATGAACAAAATTTAGGACATAGAAACACTAAAGGCCAATTTTGAAATGCAACAGTCTTGTTTAAGGCGTCTCTTTACCTGAAGAACATTGGAAAGCTCACAATGAAGTAGATTGCATAGAACAAACATCCAACTCTGTACATGGCACTTCGGTCCACAAACTCATAGTAAGGAAACTGCATATGTTTAAAACAAAACAAAAACATATGAAAGTGGTTCTCAAGTGATTTCAAAAAACGATTCTAGAATGATTTTACTAGCCAAATATATATAGCCTTTAAGCATACTACACGAAGAATTTATCAATAAGCTACTACTTGATCAAGCACGAACTATAAACTTCATCGGAACTATCAAAGAAATGAACATCACAACATACATTTACGATAGCAACAGTCTCCAGGTATGCAATGAAATAAGACAGCGCTAGTATCCATGCAGCCTCAAAACAACATCTCAGAGAACCTGGTAAATCAGCAATGGAATGTCGTAGCCTTCGAAGAGTAATGTTTGATACAACGTGGTAAAAGAGGAAGCAAACATGTGCCATGAAGAATGTACTGTGAGGCACCTGTTCAACACAAGAAAAGAACTGCCATCATGAGCTCATAGAAACAACAAATAGAAAAATGTTGTCTATTTTTATATATGTATAAAGATTGTATTTTTTATATGAAAGTGGGGCACGTAAGGGAAGAGGCTGTTTTGTTTCTCTTATAACACTTTTTTTCTTTTTCTCTCGTATGTTAGAAATGAAGAGGACAACACTTAATTTATAGGGTTCATAAGTCTGTTTCTACCGAAATAGTAAGAAGATATTTATAGTATATTATAATAAAAGAATATATGGATAATCATTAACAATTTTATCTAACACTTTTTCTCGATTATCTATTTTATATTACGTATTGTCTCGTTAAAAACTTAATCATAGAAATTTTTAGTGAAATAAAAACATGACAAGTGAAAAAAAGTACAGTTATGTAATCTCCCCTTGAAAGTGGTAGATCTTCATAAATCTCGTAAATGACGCATTCCGATACTTGAATATGTTTTATGAATGTTGTAGTGGGAAGGGCCTTCTTAAAGAATTCTGATGCATTATCACATGAACGGATATACTGGATATAGATCTCTTGATTTTTTTCGAGCTCTCGAACATAGGAGAAAAATCTTGGGGAATATGCTTTGTTCTGTCACTCTTGATATAACCTTCTTTGATTTGAGCAACACATGCAGAATTATCTTCAAATACTTTTGTTGGTTCTTTGTTCGTGATGATCTTGCTAGCTTCTTGTATATGTGAGTCATGGATCTCAACCATACACATTCTCGACATGCCTCATAAGCGCAATTGTCTCCGCATAATTTGAAGAAGTGGCGACTAGAGTTTGCTTTTGAGAACGCAGCGTGATTGTAGTTCCTCCCATTGTGAAAGTGTATCCGGTTTGTGATCACGCTTTATGTGGATCAGATAAATATCCTGCATCTGCAAACCAACTAGACCAAGAGCATAATTTCAAGGATAATATAATCCCAAGTCAATTGTATCTCAGAGATAGCGAAGGATATGTTTTATCCCGGTCCAATGTTTTTACGTAGAAGATGAACTGCATCTTGCAAGCAGATTAGTAGCAAATGATATATATGGTCTAGTACAGTTTCCAAGATACATGAGTGCACCTATAACACTCATATAATGTATTTTTGGACATAATATTTCTTCATTATCTTCACAAGGTCGAAATGGATCCTTGTCAATATTAAGCGATCTATTGACCACTAGAGTACTCAAAGGATTTGCTTTGTCCATATTAAAGCGTTTTATCACCCTTGTAGTATAATTTGATTGATGCACAAATATACCATCTTGGAAGTTCTTTATGTAGAGCCCAAGACAAAATTTTGTCTTTCCAAGATCTTTCATCTCAAACTCTTCTTTCATATGAGTTCTTGCATCAGTGACTTCCTTTTGAGTTCCAATGATATTCAAGGCATCAACATAAACATCAATGATCACAAATCATGATGGGGATTCCTTATAAATACGCAAGGGCATATCACATTATTGATAAATCCTTTCTTCAACAAAAATTCGCTTAAGCGATTATACCACATGCGTCCGGATTGTTTTAATCCGTAAAGTGATCGATGTAAATTGACCGAATAATTTTTTTCAAATTCTTCTGGAATCTTTGACCCTTCTGGGATTTTAAATATTTCTGGGATTTTCATATATATATATATATATATATATATATATATATGTCACTATCTAGTGATCCATATATATATGCAGTCACAACATCTATGAGGTACATTTCTAGATTTTTCAATGCCGTTAGACTCATTAAGTACCTAAATTTGATTGAATCCATTACCGGGAATATGTTTCATCATAATCAATTCCCGATCTTTGAGAAAATCCTTGTGCCACAAGTCGAGCTTTATATATGGTGACTTCATTATTTTCATTTCTTTTTCTTACAAAGACCCATTTACATCCGACTGGTTGTATATCTGCAGCTGTAATACTAACTGGTCTAAAAATATTTCTCTTATTAAGGGAGAGTAATTCATCTATCATGGCTTCTTGCCATTTCTCCCAATCGGGCTTTTTTGGCACTCCGATATGGACCTTGGATCCGGATCATCATTATCATTATCAATGTCTTTGGAGATTGAAAAGGAGAATGTTCCATCCACATCATCAATTTCATATCTAATCCATGATTTTCCATCATGGACGTAATTAATGGAAATCTCATACTTTTTTGTATCATGCTCAACTTCGAGATTTTTCTCTTCATCATTCTCTTCATGAACCTCTTCACAAATGTATTCTGGACATTTTTTATAATGTTGTTCCTCTTGAATCTTTTCATTTTGTTCTCCCAACTTCTTTTTCTTTTGGGGATTTTTATCTTTAGAGCCCAATGGCTTCCCCCTTTTTAACTGAACTTTGGGTTCATTAGCAATGTTTCCATCACTTCGTTCTTTTGGAATTTCAATTCTAGATGGAGCATTTGCAGCGGGTATATATGACTTGGTCCCCTTCTTTGTATATGTAAATGCGTCTGGTAATTGATTTGCCATATTTTGTAAATATATAATTTTCTGAACTTCCAACTCGTGTTGGTTGGTAGGAGGATCAAGATAAGCCAAAGATTTTGGACACCATGTAATATCTTTTTATGATTCTTTCAATCCTCCCCCTAATGCGGGAAATTCATCTTCCCTAAAATGGAAATCAGAAAACCGTGTTGTAAACATATCACCAGTTTGTGGTTCTAGATACCTTATTATACTTAGTGATATATACCCGACATATATCCTCAATCTCTGTTGCGTCCCTATTTTTGTTCTTTACGGTGGTACTATAGGAACATAAACTGCACATCCAAGAACTCGGAGATGGGATATATTAGGTTCTTGACCAGATGTCAATTGTAATGAGGAATATTTGTTATATGCACTTAGTCTTATCTTGACCAATGCGATCGCATGCAATATAGCATGTCCCCATACAAAAATTGAGAGTTTTGTTCTCAATATTAGTGGTCTTGCAATCCATTTTCACGTCCATGATATCGTTCAAGACCTCGACCGCGGCCTCTGCCACGTCCATGTCTTCGTGCACGATAGTTATCATTATTTCTGGATGCTACGACATTCGCTTATAGGAATGAAGCTGATCCAGTTAGACGAGTCTGATGGTTTAACATCACGAGTTCATTATTTTGTTCTGCTACAAGGAGGACTTGCATCAACTCCGAGTACTGGGTTTAATCTTTTGCTCGGTACTATTTCTACAAGATTACATTTCCAGAATGGAATATGGAGAGTGTTTTCTCAATCATATCATAATCACTTAGCTGCTCTCCACATAATATCATCTTGGCAGTAATTCCGCAAAATGCAGAATTATATTCTTAAACATTTTTGTAATCTATAAACCGGAGGTGCTATAGAATAGATATGGAAAGGATAGATTAGTCAACTGTAATATCTTTGATACCCTAATGTACAGCCTATATATCTCTTGTAATTACATCTCCATAATATTAAGTTTTACATTCCATATGGTATCAGAGCATTAACGATACCTAAGACCTAAACAAATTTTTTTTCTCTTCAGCCGCCAACCCCATTTCTTTGAAACTTCATCTCTTTCGTATAAACAATGGCAACTCACAATGACACCATTGTTCCTACAGATCCCCATACCCTTATTAACGTTAATATGCATAACGTTACCAAACTCACGGCTACCAACTTTATCATGTGGAGCCGTCAAGTTCAAGCACTCTTCGATGGTTACAACCTTGCTGGCTTTCTCGATGGTACTACCGTCGCTCCTGCTGCTACACTGGCTGGAACAACAGATCCGAATCCAGCCTATCTTCTCTGGAAAAGGCAGGATCGCCTTGTGTACAGCGCCTTGCTAGGTGCTGTTACAGTCTCTGTTCAGCCTCTTCTCTCAACAACCAAGACTTCCGCCGAGATCTGGACTATTCTGACGCAGACTTACGCTAATCGTAGCCGTGGACATGTTCTGCAAATACGTCAACAGATTAAACATTGTAAGAAAGGTACAAAATCAGTTAATGATTACATCCAAGGACTAACAATGCGTTTTGATCAGTTAGCGCTTCTTGGTAAACCAATGGAGAAGGAAGATCAGATCGAATATGTCATAGACGGTCTATCTGATGATTATAAGCAGATTGCGGATCAGATCGCGTACCGTGATAAGACTCCATCAATCCCTGAAGTTCTCGAGAAGCTGTTGAACCATGAAGTTAAACTCCAAGCTGCTGCTGCTCTCACATCGTCCGTCCCTCTCTCTGCCAATGTTGCCTCACACCGCAACCAGTCGTATAACAACAACTACCGTGGCTCAAAACCTCAGTCATGAAGTCATACGCAATACTCGCAGCAGCCCAGCAACACACGCCATGATACAACGAGTGGTACAGCCCGTGGATATCAGGGAAAGTGTCAACTTTGTGGCATCTTCGGCCACAGCGCACGTCGCTGTTCACAGCTACAGCAGTCGGGTTTCTCAGCTCCATATGCTCCACGAGCAGCATCGTCTCCATGGCAGCCCCGTGCTAACATTGCTATGGCAGGTACTGATTCAAACAGTTGGGTTCTAGATAGCGGAGCTACTCACCATCTCACCTCGGATCTCAACAACCTATCTCTCCATCAACCTTACTATGGAGGAGAAGGTGTTACTATTGCTGATGGTGCGACGCTTCCAATCTCACATACCGGTTCTGCTTCTTACTCTACTCCAATTCGATCTCTAACGCTTAATGATATCCTATATATTCCCAACCTTCATAAAAACCTTATCTCTGTCTATAGATTATGCAATGCTAACCAGGTTTCTGTTGAATTCTTTCCTGCATCCTTTCAGGTGAAGGATCTCAGCACGGGGGTCCAATTGCTCCAAGGGAGAACTAAAAACGAGCTGTACGAGTGGCCACTGAACCAGAAACCTATCGCCTCATTTTTTGCTTCTCCCACACCCAAAGCATCCTTAGATTCATGGCACTCACGGCTTGGCCATCCTCAGCTTTCTACTTTAAAATTTCTAGTTTCCAAGTTTTCTTTACATGTGCTTTCATCGAATAAACAATCTTCATGTTCTCATTGTCTCTCAATAAAAAGCCATAAGCTGCCATTTTATTCCAATTCGATCGTGTCCTCTCGTCCTCTTGACTATGTTTACACAGATGTGTGGACATCACCCATTATTTCTGTCGACAACTACAAATATTACTTGATTCTGGTCGACCATTACACAAGATATACTTGGCTTTATCCTCTCAAACAAAAATCCCAAGTCAAAGATACCTTTATCACCTTCAAAAATCTTGTTGAAAATCGCTTCTCAGCCAAAATCCGCACCCTTTATTCTGACAATGGTGGAGAATTTCTTGCTCTTCGCCAGTTCCTCTCAACCCATGGTATCTCTCATCTCACCTCCCCACCTCACACACCAGAACATAATGGCATCTCCGAGCGCAAGCACCGTCATATAGTTGAAACCGGTCTCACGCTTCTTAACCAAGCATCGATGCCGGTGTCCTATTGGCCTTACGCCTTTGCTGCCTCAGTTTACCTCATCAACAGACATGTCACACCAGTGCTTAATCACACCTCTCCTTATGCCAAGCTTTTCCAACAATCACCCAATTACTTAAAGCTTCGGGTTTTTGGGTGTCAGTGCTTCCCATGGCTCAAGCCATATACTCATAACAAATTGGAGATGCGATCCCGCCCGTGCGTCTTTCTTGGATACTCCCTAACTCAAAGCGCATATCTCTGCCTTGATCGTGAGTCCAATCGAATCTACACATCTCGGCATGTCCGATTTGTCGAGGATTGCTTCCCATTTTCCAACATCACAACTCCGACCTCCTCACCTACTGTAACTGAAATCGTCCCAAATTCTCACCCGTCACCAGCTTACACCCAAGTGCCACTCGTTACGGTCTCGCCCACAGCACCCCCGAGCTCGGATTCGTCACCGGCAGCTTCGTCCTCTCTTCCTGCTTTACAGCAGATATCACAGAACAACGCGAACGACGACGGAGCTGCTTCTGTTTCACAAGCACAAGGACAAAGGCTTGGTTCAACGGGCCTCGGCCCAAGCAGAGGTAATCTTCCTTCTCTCAATTTGTTTATACCAGACCCACCTCCTCTTCCTACCAACCTAACCCGAAACATAACCGAAAATCCACCACCAATCAACCCAAACCTGGTTCCGAATCAGACCAACAATAACCCGACTCCAAACCCAGAAAATCAAATTGGTCCTGATCCCGGTTCATCTACTGTTGCACCAAACCCAGAAATCCCAGAAACCATAGCATCGTCTTCGACCACTGTCAAAAGACGAATCCCGAAACCACCTCCACCACTGCGCACCATTATCACTCGAGCTTCAAACAATATTGTTAAACCCAACACAAAATACTCCTTAACCACCTCTCTTGAACCCGACAAACCTCAACTCCCCAAAACAGTAACCCAAGCGTTAAAAGATCCGAATTGGAGAAGAGCTATGGGAGCAGAGATGGATGCTCAAATTGGCAACCACACGTTTGATTTGGTTCTACCCAAGCCAAATCATCCTATTATTCCAACAAAGTGGATTTTCACACTGAAATATCGTCCTAACGGTACTCTTGACAGGTACAAGGCTCGGCTCGTTGCACGCGGATTTAATCAGCAGTACGGGCTGGATTACTCTGAAACCTTTAGTCCCGTGGTCAAGTCTATCACGATTCGTTCTGTTTTGCAGATAGCTATCTCTCGGTCATGGAGCATCAAGCAACTGGACGTTAATAACGCGTTCCTACAAGGGACATTGTCTGAAGAAGTATATGTATCTCAGCCGCCTGGATTTCTTGATCAGGATCGTCCTCACCATGTTTGTCGACTCAATAAGGCACTCTACGGACTGAAACAAGCCCCAAGAGCGTGGTATCAAGAATTAAAGCGATTTCTGTGCAACATTGGGTTCTACAACTCCTTGGCTGATACTTCTGTGTTTGTTTACATCAATGGTGCTCAGATGATCTACGTGATGGTCTATGTTGACGACATCGTGGTCACGGGCAGTGATACAAAGCTAATTCTGTCATTTATTGACACTTTGTCAGCTCGGTTCTCACTCAAAGAGCCCACGGATTTGACTTATTTCCTCGGTGTAGAAGCAACCAGGACACCACAAGGATTACATCTTATGCAGAGAAAATATATATACGACCTACTGGAGAAGACAAAGATGCTAGAGGCAAAACCGGTATCCACGCCCATGGCTACTTCGCCAAAGCTGACGCTCATAACAGGTACCCCACTTCATGACTTCACTGAGTATCGCACAATCATTGGAAGCTTGCAGTATCTGGCTTTCACAAGACCGGACATTGCGTATGCTGTAAATAGACTATCCCAGTTCATGCATCGACCCACAGATGCACATTGGAATGCTGCAAAACGTGTCCTCCGTTACCTTGCAGGCACACCGAGTCATGGTATCTACTTACGTGCCGACTGTCCTCTCACCATACATGCTTATTCAGACGCAGATTGGGCAGGGGATCCTGATGATTTTGTTTCTACTAATGCCTACTTGTTGTACTTGGGAACTACTCCCATAGCGTGGTCTTCAAAGAAACAAAATAGTGTGGCTCGTTCTTCAACCGAAGCGGAGTATCGGTCGGTTGCAAACACTGCTTCAGAAATCAGGTGGGTGTGTTCTTTATTCACTGAGCTCGGCATCACATTACCAACCGTCCCAGTTATCTACTGCGATAATGTTGGCGCCACATATCTTTCCGCCAACCCGGTATTTCACTCAAGAATGAAACACTTGGCACTAGATTATCATTTCGTTCGTGGTAATGTTCAAACCGGCGCATTAAGAGTGGCCCACGTCAACACCAAAGACCAGCTAGCTGACTCGCTCACAAAACCGCTTGCGCGACAACAGTTTCAGACTCTCACATCCAAGATTGGAGTGTCCCCAGCCCCTCCATCTTGAGGGGGCGTATAGAATAGATATGGAAAGGATAGATTAGTCAACTGTAATATCTTTGATACCCTAATGTACAGCCTATATATCTCTTGTAATTACATCTCCATAATATTAAGTTTTACATTCCATAGGTGCAACCAGTTGTATCTGACTTTTGGTAAAGATCACGTATTTTTGATGATCAAACCTATCTTTAAGTGATTGCCAGAGATCCGATGGATCCTCTTTCGTGATGTATTCATTTTTCAAATTATCATGGAGGTGATGGTGTAAAAACACCATGGCCTTAGCCTCATCAGACGCCGTTTTCGACGGATCAATGGTTTTAGAAGACCATTTGATTTCATATACTATTTTGCATCAGATGCCTATGTCATATAATTTTTGCCAACTGCATCAAGGGCAATGATCTCAAACTTTGACAAGTTTGACATTATCACTATATAATTAAATATTTTATTAAATTTAATTTTATTTTAAAGAAATATGATAATTTAAATGCAGTAACTTAAAATCAAAAAATTTAAATGCGAAATTTAAATGTATAATTAAAAAACGAAATTAAAATAATTAAGGAGGCAGTGTCTACCATAAATTCAAATGGTTGGCATAACTTCTCACTCCATAAAATTTATTGATGATGAAGTTAAATCTACAGCTTTATAATTTTGATTAAGTAGAAGGCTTAATCTACTACTCCATAAAGATGATATGAGGAGACATGGTCTATCATATGATTATGATCGTAAAGGCATAACCTACTATAACGATAAGGAGGAGGTTTAATCTACCACTCCATAAATATGATATGAAGAGATATAGTCTAACATGTGATCATGATCGTGAAGGCATAGCTTACCATAACGATCGGTTCGGAAAATATATAAACGAAAATATAAAAAATATAGTTTTTTATAAAATAAATTAGTCATAATTAAACCTTTTTATATATAAACGGATTGAGATGGTCGTACTGATAATGTATTGTGTATATATATATATAAAGATTAAAAAAAAATTATATAAAAGTGAGGCACATAACTGAAAAGGTTTTTTGTTTCTATTATAACATGTTTTCTTTGTCTCTTAGGGCATCCTCAATAGTAAGAACCTCACTTTGAGGTTCTAAGCTATATAATATTATGATTTAATGTTTAATTTTGCTATATAATTAAAATTAAATTTAAAAACAAATTTGGACCAATAAAAACAAGACACACATTAGATGAATTTCTTAATAAGATACCAAGTGTTCTTAAACAAGAATCCTTGGTATCTTATTAAGAAACCCATCCTCTTCTCTCTCTTCTTTTTTCATTATTTTCAATATTTTAATTTTAAGAACTCCTCTAAGAACCCCTCATTGAGAATGCTCTTAAATGAAGAGGACAACATTTAATTTATAGGACAATGTTATAAATGTTGTCTCGTTATAAATAAAGAGACAACATTTATGATGTGATTGGTTAACCACTTTAGAGGGAAGGGAGACCGAGGAAAAATAATCCCACTAGATTCAGCTGGTATTTCACCAATCAAAAAGAAAATAGAAGGAAAAAATTAACTGAATTATTCTAAAAGTCACTGTACAAACTGAATTTCTCCCTCCACAAAATTGTAAAGTAATAAAATTACTATACATCTCTCCCACTTTTTCTCTTCCCTCTCTCTCTCCCACTTTTTTTCTTCCCTCCCTTTCCCATTTTTTCTTACCAGTCACACATTTAATTTATAGGACTCATAAGAGCACCCCCAGTAGTGAGACTGAGGTGGGTCTCTTAGTTTTAATATTTTATATTTTTTTTTTTACAGCTGCAAAAAAAAAAAATTAAAAAAAAAGTGATGAATTAACATTCGACACGTGTACGATACAGGTTAAGGGACGTCTCTTAACTAGGCGATTTAGCATACGGTTTCTTAAAAAAAAGTGATGGAACCCACATTATTTTAATATTTTTTTTGCTAAGAGACTGAGATGGGTCTTACTACTGGAGATGCTCTAAGTTCTACCGATACAATAAAAAGATATTTATAATATAATTAATAATAAAAGATTAAATGGATAATCATTAATAATTTTATGTAAGTGTAACGGAACACATCCGAGGTTAAATGTGTGTGTTTGCTTACATTATTCATTTTCCAGGACGGAAAAGTATATGAGGCTCCAAGAACTTTGAAGAAATAGTGAGTCAAAAAGTAGTTTCCCACATAGCTGAAAATAATTATCCAGAGATTTGCCTGAGGTAGAAATAATTTCATTAAAATACAACTATGGATGAGATTGCAGACTCTCACCACTGACATTATTAAAATAAATAGAAGCATCATAATGCAAAACTTTTATAAATAAATAAGTTCCGAACTATAACATTTTTATTTTTATTAATTTATTGAGCTTTTAATTTTTCAAAAATTACATTGATCGAAAAGTTCATTTAGAATTAGAAAAATACTATCAATTTACTGAGATATTATTTTATCGAACATTAATTTATAAAGGTTTACTGGATCAAACCAAACTAAAAGAGATTCTAGTGAGAGTCTACATGTGATTTATTAAAGAAAATAGTTTGAAGCTAAAACTGGGAAGAGAAATTTCATGGACAGAAAGAAAAAAAAAAAACTTGCCTTAACCCAATAACGGTCCTTCCAGCATAAGCTTCTGTCGGCCTATAATTGTGAGCGAAGGAAGACAATAATTGTTAGCTCACATTTGTTACAAAAAACAAAAAAAAATTGTTAGCTCACAGTGAAAAAAAAAGTTGTCAACAAGTGACAGAGCCAACAGAGCTTCTATACCGCCAAATAACATATAAGATGTTCATCGAAACAGGTTTACATAAGATCTCCATTAAAGATAAGAAACAGTAACATACTAAGGAGACAAGATAAACAGAGAATACAAAAATGAATTGAAGAAAAACATGAAGTAAAAGGTTATAGGTACAACCTTTCCAATAACTAACATTGGTATCACAAAAGCGGGAACAGCTGAAACCAAGGCACAAAGCAGATACTCCAACTCCGTGAAAGTCTGCTAGTTGGCAATATAAGTTAAGACAAACCCATACAAAAATCAAATATTTTCAGCTCCAATACTGTGAATAGCCAACTCAGCTCTGCAACATTCGTATAAAAAAATATTGAAAACCCGGACCTCGTAAAGCTTGTAAGGAACAACGATTCCCAAGTTGAGAGTGAGCCAGAAAGGAGTGTAGAAGAGGAAGAAGAGCTCGCCCCATCTCTTGCTTGGATTCGGTGCCAGCCACAAGCTCCGAGAACCACCACCACTCGATCCTATGGAAACATCATAGTATTATGTTGATAAAAATCAAGAAAACAGACCAAGAAGAAGAAGAGATAGGCTTTACCTGACATCACCCCTGTGACGGTACCGATAATCTAACGACTGAAGATAATCAGATCGGTGACCGGAGAATCTGGAGATTGCTTTGGGTAGAAGAAACGATTCGATGGTTGACTTGATTGAGAGAGACTTAGAGGGAATCGTTTCTGTATATTAATCCCAATGCGGCTGACGTGGCAGCTGTACTCTCGTGATTTTGACCAAATAAAAAATCCCAACGAGGATGGCGTGGCAGACATAACCCCATGGACCACTACGATAAGCTGCAGGGTTTACTTACTAAAAAGATGTCGACATTCGACACAACAATAGAGTTGACTGAACTGATGAGTTGGATAAATAAAGAACACTCCGTTACTAAGAGCAAGAAGAAGTTTAATTACAAATACAGCATCCCATTTTTCATTATGGTTGCTTGTGGCTAAGTCATGATGAGATCATTGCGATTCACGAGCATCATTTGTTCTTTTCTATTTGTATTTGAGGAGAATCTCTATTGGTATATGAAAGAACATATATTGGATTTTCCAGAGTCAAACGATGAACCATAAAGCAATAATATATGCATAAACACTGAAACAATTTATATATGAAAAAGGTAAAACTAAAACAAAACAAAACTTCATGTGTCCTTTTGAAGCAATAGAGATGAAAGATCACTACCACCACCATTACTCGTTGTCGGAGTTTGTTCATTCCGACGCCGGCGCTTCCCATAACTACTGTTAACCGCTACCTCTTGCCATCCTCTAAACGTCAAATTACTAGAGAATGTATTCTTCACGCTCTCCATAACTTCCCTCTCTACCGGAGACAGTCTCTCCAGCGAGATCCCTGAGGCAGCTTCCTCAAATTCCCTCAAACAAGCAATCTACACAATACCAAATACAAATATATTTTGCGAGTTTCAAATATAACATGATTTTATAAGCAAAGATTCATCCTTTTTCTTACCATATCCATGACTTGGGACTCTAGAAACGCTTCTCTATATAGTTTGGTGATACTGATCCGAGCATACCATTCCATGTAAGCTCCATCATCAACCACATTGCCACTTCCAGGACTGTCCACGATATGCTCTCCACGTTCAGCCCATTCCTCGCACGCTACACTCATTGACGTGTCCAAGTCATCCAGCCGCCGGTTCTTCCTGTCACGGCGTTTCACTTTTTGAGGTATCGGCTGGCGCTTCCCAAATTGCCTCAGACACCTATCTGGAAAATGCAACTCTATTTTCTCAAAGCATACAAGAGTTGTTTTCGATCTTCCTAGAATCAGCTTGGTTTTAACATGTGGAGGGATCATGTTCTCATATCTTTCATACGGGTACCAAGTGATCTGCATTTTCACAACCATCAAATCAACAACAACAACACCAAACAACAAAATTCTCAAGGGTCCATTGAATGTTTTACCTTGCTTGGATCTAGATCGTCAAGCTCCCTACGGTACTCAGATAGATCAGTTTTGGATCTGCTGCCCTTACCTTTCCACAAAAGAGCGAGCGGGAAACTCGCTTCTGATTTCTCCGGTCTACCAATATCCAAGTGAAAATAACTCCAACACTACATATATACATGAAACAATCTCAAGCAAAACTCAAATGAAGACAAAAACAAAACAGTGAAACTAACCTGTAGCAATGTCAAGCAGCCACAAATATTGCTCTGAGACTTAAGTGACGCATTACCAAGAGCTCTATAAAGACAAGACAATGCAGCAGCTCCCCAAGCGTATCTACCAGCTTGATCAAAATCCTCAAACAAAGGCAAATACTTGAAAGAGACTTTATCACCATCAGTAGTAGCAAAAATGGTACTACCTATAAGATACAAAAGATAAGCTCGAGTATGGCATTTGATAACATCAGAAGAAGCATCTTCAGGACACTCTGAAAACGTTCTTTTAAGCCAATTAAGCTTAACCCTCGAGCAATTAACTTCTTTGTTAGCAGCAGATGGGAGTTTCCCTAAAAGTTTACCACACATATCCATCGCACTCTCATCTCCTACTTTCGAACCAACAATGGGATCTCCATCAATCTCAAGTCCAAGAACTAAAGCTACTTCGTCTAAGGTTATGGTCATTTCGCCTAAAGGGAGGTGAAATGTGTTGGTTTCTCTTCTCCATCGCTCAACGAGTGCAGAGATTAACGAATTGTTTAGACTCATGGGACCGATTTTGCGGAAGAATCCGAAACCGGCTTTGTCTACGAGCTTGATTTGTGCGTCTGTGAGTTTCCATTGATGAAGTAATGAAGTATGTTCTTGGCAACGAAGCAGCCCTCGTTCCTATGGGAAAGAAAGAGAAGACAGTCAATCCAAAATCGAATCGAAAATCGAGAAAGATCAAAGAACTGAAGAAAACCTGTCCTTCCCAAATAGCAGAAGAAACATGGAGATCTTGCTCGTAGAGAACTGATGGATCAACGGGTCCGACATCAATATCCATGGTGAATTCTACACTCGAGAAGATCTGCAGAAACTACGAATTTTTCAATGCAAAACTACGAGAATGTTAGGGATGGAAAGCTAACTCTACCCTAACTGGACTCGGTTTATTTTCTTTTCTCTCTGTCTTATATCTTGTACCGGTTATCTTGGTTCGGTACGTTAAACCGATTAAGTGAACCATATTCTAACTAAATGGGAGTTAGTAGTTATTGAATTTTCACGAATTTAGAAATTGAAGAACTTCAAGATTAATGACTTTGATTGATAACCAATCATGAAAAATATTGTGGAACAGAAACGAAAATGTGAAAATGTAGACTGCATTTTAGATTAACTAGGTGAGTGTCCACCCCCGCGCACGCGCGGAGGTCCTATTGCATCCCTATGTTTTTCTTTTTAATTTATATTAGAGGTCAAATGTGTGTTCACTTCTACTTAATCCGTGAATGTTCTCCATCGTGTTCAAGTTCTTTGTGCTTTTTTGTTGAATTTTTTTTGTCAAACTTTTGTAGAAGTGTTGTTGTTTAAGTAGACATATATTAAATTGTTAAATTATGTTGCCTCGGCAATTATATGGTAATAGTTCGTGCAACATAGATTTTTGTGTCCAAACCCAAAAAAACCCATGTCTTTGTTTATCTGGAATCATCATTTTAACGGTGGTAAGTTCAAATAAAAATTCATCTAGTATATTTATCAAATATGTTTTACGAAGTAATATCAATATATAAGTATAAGTAGACAATGGACACCATTCGCTTATCGGACCGTCTTCCTTGTAAACTTTCATGTTCTCCAGAAATATTCTTCCCGACTATCTTGCAACTGAATTTATAATCTTGTTGAGAACGATTTTACATGAAAAGCTACAAAGAGTTTCCATAATTTGTTTGGATGTTTGTTTTATAAATCCCTGCTATAAAGCAGTAACATTGTGCTTTCTCGGCTACGGTACCATTTCATGGGGGTAGATTCTTAAAAGCTTCTTTGTACCCCGAGTGATCTCTGCTCGATGATTTCTCAAACGTTCGAGACGATTTGAATGAAGATAGCAATTGCACCCCTTTCATTCCCACTTCCCACCAAGAAGCGACTTGCAAGTAATGGAGCTTGTTGGCATGACCATTTAAGAAGCTTCCAACTAAGTGCTAGATCGAATTGCTCGCTGTCTCCATATCTGTCGATATCAAACATAGAAAGAGAGTTGTTGGTTTCCTGATGAACACTGTCTGACTCAACATAAATTTGGATTTTGCATTCTTCCAGGTCTATATGTTTCTCTTCGATGATCAGTAAAACCCTCTTAATTGAACATAAACTCAACTTGGATTTCTAAGAACACATCTTCTAACAACTATGGTCTCAATATGTTCTATGAATCACTGGCCATTTCCAAGTTTCCATTGTTAGATTTGTCTTTTGTCGAATGATTCATGAAGTTTCCAAGCAGCCTTTGATCCAAAACCATGTTAGGTACCTGCACAATATTATAGATATATCATGTATACTTCATTAGAACAGTAGAAACATATAAATAAGAGAAGAGATAATAAGAAATGAGATAATGCAGAGCCAAACTTTATCCCCGAAGATCATTTTGGTGTTAAGAGAAATGGCAAAACTGGATAATATGTTCAGCCGTTCTTTGTTTTTTTAAAAGAGACTCCTCTGTTTCTATTTCGGTCAACACATTCATGAGAACAAAAACTCAATCAACACATTCTTTTCCAACAGAGGTCATACAAAACTATTTGATTAGCAACATCATCCAAAACCTCTGAACATGAACAATATATATTATGTCTACTACTTGCAAAAAGAATGAAAGATAGAGTGGCTTTAAGAGAAATTTCACCTGTGGAGCAAAGATATAGGCCTGCGCCAAACAAAGCACCTCCTAGAAGAAAACCAGATATGAAATCACCAACACTTCCTCTCGAACCCTCGTCTAGAAAATCATTAAAAGAGCTGAGTTTCAACAATTTATATTAATGACGTCCATTCACGATTATAGGAAACTATATAACGACATGCATACTTACCCATGCCGTGCAGAAACAGGAAACCTGCGACTCCGGTTAGATTTCGTCTGAATATACAATGCATAAGTTTTACTAATCTGGGTGAGCTTTGTGGTAGACAATCCAGTTGCTTTCACATGAGGAGAGTGAGACCCACCTTTGCCACCAGAGATTAAAGAACAACAAATCAAGAAGCAATGAATCTCTTAAATTCTCTTACAAACAACTTAAGAGTTCTACATCTTGATACTTGTTGCAAATTCATAAAGGAGCTGGATGAAGTGAGCTGGAATCGTTTACCTGATAGAGAAAGATGAGCAACACATGAGGACGCCACTGGAATTGTAAAACGAAGAAATCTGATAAACACTCGGAAGAAGAAGAGTATGCTGAGTCACATTTCTTTTATATTTGCTATATATGTGCAATTACCGAAGTTGAGATACTAAATATACCGTTCTTTGTATTCTCTCTAATCGGTAATTGCAAATCAGCTGATCTCTGCTCTTTCCACACATGAAAACCTTTCAAAGATCCTTTATCCATGAACTCAAGTCTCCACTCATGCTAGAAGAAAAGCTCGAAACCTGTATACATTTGAAAATGGGCTTGTCGAGCAGCAGTTTGTATCATAAGATGAAGGTATGAGACAAAACTATTAATCTGGAATGTGAAGACACTTGAAAACGATCTTTGAGAAGACTAAGTTTGGAATAGCAAGAAAACTAATGCAGATAGAGCAATCCACAAATTATACTGGTGGCTATCTGTGTGGCGTGAAGATGGTAAAAGTTTCCGTATGGCTATTTACATTGTGCCAAAGAGAGAGAGATAAAGAGGTAAGAGATGATCACCCTTTATAATCGTTGGAAGGTGTCTTGAGCTTCCTCGAACGCATAAAATCAACCTGTATACGAACATAAGGAAATTTGAGTGAGGAACATAAATCGAAGTATTTAAACTTTATTCTGCAAGCAATAAAATAAGGAAATAGCATAATTATACAGAGGTGAGCAACACAAAACTTATTTCTTTCCATCCCAAAAGCGTCTTAGTCGGCCAACACTTGCTGGGCAGATAGCCCGAGGTGGAGATCGTCAAACGTGGCATACGGCAATGAAGCTGGGAGGGCGACCAAATCAATCTGAGCCATTGCAAGAATGCGGAAGAGGAAGGTTGTAGTATCCGGGAGAACTGTAAAGTGAGGCTTGGAAGAGTATGCGTGGATGGATCGTCGTCGTGATGATGGGAATTTATACTGTGGAGAAAAGGATTAGCTGAAGCGGGTGGGAAACGGAGAGGTCTTGGAAAATCGAATGAGACTATGAGCGAGGATTTAAGACAGTAAAGGCCGAAAAGGAAATTCTTAATTGAGTGGGAACAGTTACTGTGTAAAACGCCATATTCGACTGGAGCTGAAGGCGGATGAACTTTGCAGGCGAAGGAAGGTGAATTGATGCGTTAGGTTGAGGATGAATGGGCTCCATTTGTTGTAGGGGTACATGCCTAGGATAGAACGTGAAGCTAAATGTAAAGGGGCTTATGTGAAACGTGAAAGCCCATTTCTTTATATTAGAAAAGGACACGTGTCACTTAAATGGAGAAAATGGTTTCCCATTATATATTAAATTTTTTTTTATTATAAAAAGCTATCAAGTAATAACTGGTGGGCTGAAAATCAATACTGGTGGGCTTAGATCTGCTGAAAAAGGGACTTCGGTATACAGTTGGTTCTGGGGACTCTATTAGAGTCTTTAGCGATAATTGGCTTCCTACTGAACCTCCAAAACCTGCTACTTATCTGACTACACCGGATCATTCTGAGCTTCTTGTAAGTGAGTTAATTACACAGGACGATTTTGTTCGCTCATGGAATCAAGATGCTCTGTCTACTTACATTTACCCTGATGATCATCCTCTCATTCGGTCTATATATCTGTCGCAAGCTCCAGTACATCCGCATATGTCTCAGCCTAACTCATTGAGGGACAAGATCTTTTGGCATGCAACTACCAATGGCATATACACAGTTAAATCAGGTTATGCCTTCTCTCGCCAACTAGACCCTCAAGTTTCTCAGGTTGTGCCTCCTCATGGGAATATTGCTCACAAACAAATGCTTTGGAAACTCTCTATTCCACCTAGAATCAGACATTTTCTATGGAGGTTACTTTCGTAGGCTTTGGCGTCTTCTACACGTCTCCGTTCTCGTGGTGTTATCTTAGATACGACATGTACACGTTGTGGCTCTTCTGACGAATCTCTAAATCATTTGTTCTTTATGTGTCCGGTGTCCCACCTGTTCTGGTCTGCAGCTCAACTACAGGATATCCCTTGGCTTACTCAGCCTTCAATAGATCTATATATTAACTTGTCCTCTGTTTTTGATCGTTATTCGCATCATGGGCTTTCCTTGGAACAGTTATTGATGCCGTTTTGGATCCTTTGGCACATTTGGAAGTCTCGAAATGAATGGATCTTTGACCGCAAGATTATTATTCCAGAGCAGGTAATTGGATATTGTATCTCGGAGGTACATGAATGGATTACCCTCATGTCTTCTAACTCTCCAACATCAAGAGTCCCATCTTCTTCGTTAAACCATGTTCAAACTCAGCACTGGATATATACCTCCTCAACCCAACATGATGAAGTGTAACTTTGATGCCTCTTTTAACCTTCAGACAGGATTTTCTTCAGGTGGGTGGGTCATTCGTGACCATCTTGGTTTTGTCCGAGCCTGGGGACATTGTGATTTAGGGGTCTCCAGTTCTCCTTTAGAAGTTGAGGGAAAAGCTCTTCTTGCAGCTTTACTTTTCTGCCGTGACCATTCGTTGCATAATCTACTTTTTGAAGGAGACTCCTTGTTATTAATTCAGACTTTGTCTAATGAACGACAAGATTGGAGTATTGGGAACCTCATCATTGATCTCTTCAATATGGCCGAGTCTATCAAAGCTGCAGGTTTCCACTTTGTAAAGCGATCATGTAACAACACTGCACATTTCCTAGCTCACTCCGTTCCGTATGCGGGATCGGCTCCTTTGTCTTTTTTAATTAAGTTTTACTCTGTTATCCATACAGATATTGTAAACTGTTATCTTAATCAATGAAATAGCTTTTTAAGTCGAAAAAAATAACTAATAAGGTGTATATCTCAAATAGATTAGGACTGGAATAGATGTATTAAATTAATTTTCATATTATTTAAATATGTAATTAATACTATTTTAATTTTTAAATAGCTAACAGTATTTATGTATTTTTAACTATAAATATTTATATAAAATGATTAAGATTGCATATATAATTTGAGTTTGGCACCATTATAATTTTTATTAATGTATTGGAGATGTGTTTTATGTATTATGCTTTCCAATCTGCTTTTTTTACCGGTTTTGTTTTGTCTTCGGTGTTCTTCGGTTGGTTAGACTTCACCTTATTTTTGGGTTTCTATTAGTCTTCTATCTAAGTGGAACTAGTAGCGATTTTTAGCCAGTTTTTGTTTTTTTTTTGGTTTTTTGGTTTTTTCGTTTTGGTTTTGAGAGAATGTTTCTTAGCTAGTTTCTAAAAAGTTGAGGTTTCGTTTGGTGGACCGTGGGCAACAACGTTATTTTTTGCACTAAATTATTCGTTGGGGCCAAGATCTGCAACTTGAGTTCCTTTGCTATTTCTAGATTCTTTATCGATTTATGAATGTTTTAGTTGTAGCTTTATCATCCGGGAATTTCCATTTCCTTTGGTTCATGTTTCCAAAATTGTTATTTTTCTGCCAGTTTTTGTATTTTAAAAATGTATTTGCCATGGGTAATCAAGAAGTATTAACTTCAGATGAAAAAAAAGTTTTGGAGATAAGTTTCACCTATAAATTGTAAATCAACGGGACATTTATGTGGAGTCTGATTTTTGCTTTATTTGGCAGAAGGCTTGTACTGTGGACGAAAGGCTGCGTTCTCTCTCGGTCATGAGATGATTGGTTGCACTTCGTTTCATAACCTGGCCGAAGTTGGCCTTGATTTTTGTTTGCTCTTCAGGGACAAACGGACAAACCACCGGTTAGAGCCGGCCTCGAGAATAAGCCAAGTAAACGACGGATTAGGACATCCGACTAAGAAGAGCATTTTTTCTATATATTTTCTCTATTAGTATATATTAATAAAAGAATTAGAAGGACATTTTCAAATATATTTTTCATAATATATATTTCAAAATATTTAAAAGAACATTTTAAAATATATATTTTCCATTAAGATATATAAAATAAAGTTTGAAATCTTAATTATACCAAAATAATATTTTAGGTTTAAATAGGGCATACAGAAAATATTGGACCGACACTGCCATCAGTAAATCGAGTTTATCTACCATTCATGTACTCAAATGAGCTCATCCCAATTGAATATAAAAGCTAATCCATCTAAACAAAGTTCTTATAATAGTTGTCTGAAGTTGTACTTATGATATATTGGATGTCCTGCTACTGAAATTTGCACGTCTTAGAGAATTTAAAGTCTTCATTGATTATTTTGTTTTGAAATCGTGTATAGATCGATGATATAGTCATATATTTATATTTTGCATGATTTTTAAGATTTTTATATATAAAAACTTAATATAGCCAAAATACGATAAAACTCTCTAAAAGCGTAAAAGCAAGACAAAAGGTTAAGACATACAATAGATTGAAGCTTATAATATAGCCAAAATACGATAAAACTCTCTAAACTCCTTGTACAAGGTGATATCTAAACTGATTGCCGATAGATTGAAGCTTATTCTTCCTTCCATTATCTTGCCGAACCAATCCGCTTTTGTCAAGGACAGGTTACTTCTTGAAAATGTCCTTCTTGCCTCCGAGGTGATGCAAGGATATCATCAGCCTTCCACTTCTCCTCGGTTCACTCTCAAGGTTGATATCTCAAAGGCTTTCGACTCGAAAAGATGGGACTTTATCCTTTCCACTCTTGCTGCCCTTAATATTCCCGATCACTTCATTGCGTGGGTCAAGGCCTGCATCTGTCATCCATCTTTCTCTCTGAGCATAAATGGGGTGACCTCGGGTTTCTTTAAAGGAAAATCAGGTTTGCGGCAAGGTGATCCACTTTCCCCACCGCTTTTTGTCATTGTCATGAATGTTCTATCATATATGCTGAACAATGGAGCTTCTGATGGTATCTTTTCTTTCCATCCGGGATGTGAGGTAGCTGGTCTTACTCACCTTGCGTTTGCTGATGACCTTTTAATCTTCTTAGAAGGTTCTGAACGATCACTAGCGGGTGTTTTCACAGTGCTCTCACAATTTGAAAAGATATCGGGTTTGGGAGTAAATATCACTAAGACCTCCCTCTTTTCCTCTGGAGTTGATCAGGTTACCTTGGACAGTGTTAGAAATCGCTTTGGATTAACCTCAGCTTCCTTGCCCATACGCTACTTGGGCCTGCCGCTATGCTCTCGGAGGTTAAGAGTCAGTGACTTCGATCCTCTTCTTGCTCAAATAAGGCGGAAATACAATGGGTGGATGCATAGGCATCTTAGCATGGCTGGTAGACTAAGACTGATTTGTGCAGTTATTCCAGGAATCATTGGTTTCTGGGCTTCGGCGTTTTATATACCAAAGAAGGTTCTAAAGGTGATCAACAGTTTAACATCTTCTTTTCTTTGGCATGGATGTTTAGACACCTATACTGGTGCGAAGGTGGCTTGGGATAACCTATGTTATCCTAAGGATGAGGGTGGGCTGGGAATCCGTCCCTTATCTTCTTGGAATACAATTTTCGGGCTAAAACTTATATGGCTGTTGTTCTTTAGAGGAGGCTCTCTTTGGGTCTCTTGGATGAGGAGAAGATATTTATCTACTGGTTCTTTTTGGTCTTTAAGTTCATCAAACAGCTCCTACTCATGGATGTTCCGTAGGCTTCTTAAGCTTCGTCCTACTGCCCTTCAGTTTCTCCGGGTAAAGGTGGGCAGAGGCGACTCTACCTTCTTCTGGACTGATCCTTGGACCAATCTAGGTCCCTTGATTGACTATATTGGTCCTTTGGGACCTCTCGAGATGGGAATCCCACTGGACTCTCTTGTAAACGACTGCTTAAATGACCATGGCTGGACCCTCCCTTCTGCTAGGTCTGACCGGCAACTTCAAATGCTCATTTCAATCTCAGGTATCGTCTTATCTGATTCTTCTGATGTGACTGAATGGTCTGTAAACGGTACTGCCTGTTCTAGATTTGTTTCAAAATCAATCTGGAATTGTGTTAGACCTGAGAAGCCTAAGGTTAACTGGTCGCGTATTATCTGGAGTAACGCGAATATCCCAAAGCACTCTTTAACGGTGTGGCTATTTCAGCTTAACCGCAATCCTACATTGGACAGGCTTATCTCATGGGGCTTGGACGTTGAACCTACTTGTCTTTTATGTGGACTGTCAAGTGAGTCGAGGAATCATTTGTTCTTTGATTGTGTGTACTCTGCTTCGGTGTGGTCTGGAGTGTGTCAGAAACTTGGGTACGGCACTGGAAATTCTGATTGGGATCAAGTACTTTTATGGCTACAAGCTACGAGACAGAATCAGTGTCAAGCTCTTGCTCTAACTCAGCTCTGGACGACTTCAATTTACGAAATATGGAAGGAACGTAATGAGCGTTTTCACTCGGGAATCTCTGTACCTTATCTTGTGGTGATTCAAAAAGTCATCAGTTCTGTGAAGAGCAAATCCTTGGCTCTGAAGAATATTGGATCAAAGTATGGCGAAGGCTTGGTTCGGCTATGGTCTATTTGATCGATTGGAAAAGTCCACCTTATTTGTGCTTTACGATCTGTTTAAACTTTACAGAGTCTTCTCTCTCTTATGCTCTGTTTTGTAAACTACAGAGTCGTCCTCCTCCCCTTTTCTATTTCTTCTCTTCTCCTTTATTTTAATTCCCCTGCTGTAAAATTCTACTTATTTTTATCATTAAGAAAGCCCTTTTAAAAAAAAAAAAAAAAAAGACATACAATAGAAAACCATAAGAAAATTGTCAAAATCACTTGTATCAGCGTTGACCATTACCCCTTTCGATAGACTGCATTTAACTGCTTGGTAAGCAAACAATCAAATCTTTTTATTATCTTGCTTAAATAGGAAAGAGACAAACTCAAATATTCAAAAAAATAAAAATCTCAAAGTTCAGAACCAAATTCTAAATGCAAAGGAATAGGAAAACATAGGGTTTTTTGTTTCATCTATTTCAGAGAAAACTTTGTCGCGGCCACGGTAGACGACGAGTCCCTTGCCACCAGTCTGATTAAGAGAAGCCTTCATTATCTCTCCACTGCGAGATTTGGGTTACTCACCATGAACACCTTGAATTCATCACAGCCAACAATCATACTTATATTCTTTATTATAGTACTGAAGGCTGCATCGTTGAGGACTTTGTCAAAAGGGATCTGGGCGAGCTCTAGAACGTGAAGAGCATTCGACGAGTTAAGGGCTGATATAATTTCTTTCCGGCATAGGTTTCGTAGATGTGGGATTTCGTATTTTTCGGCAGCAAGGTAGAGTGACCTAACGTGTTTCTTCGCTTTCGCAGAAATCACGGAGCCATCACTGTAAATGAACTCAACTAAAGCTTTCACTTCTTCATGTTTCATCCTACTCGAGAAGCCTTGTATTTGTCTGATGCAAACATCTTCTTAAAAACCTCCGATCTTGCTGCCTATTCAATTTTCATATATGATGAGAAAACTTCATTAACCACTAAAAACAAAATACTTCACGTAAGAGGCAGCTTAGACTAACTAAATATTAGAGTTTCTGTAATTTAAAAAGACGAAGAGGACGAGACCAGGATAACTTTGTGTGCAGGGACAGTTGAAAACTCATCTCCGTAACCTGCCTTGAGCCGAACGTCAACTTGCCATTGTTCTTCCAAGATCTTTGAAAGTCCACCCGAAAAATTCCCTTTAGAGAGCTGTGTTGACATATTTTTTTCTGTATATTAAAAACTTGTTCTAGGAAACCATCGTGGGTTATATAGAGAACCCAAAGATGACGGTCCAAATGACTTTTAATTTCTTTGTTTTGTTACGTGCTCTTTTACTTCCAATTTCCAAGACTTTGGAAATGGAGGAGAGACACAAAAGAACACTGATTTTTTTGAACATTTATACATTGAATTTTCCAAGTCCGATTCCGAACATTTCCGAACATTTATACCTTGGGTTTGTTTTGTATTTTTGAGTATTTTAATTATTTCATTTTGACTATATTTTGTATTTTCCTTTTATATTATAATATCGTTTTTGTTTCTACAACTTTTTATCGAAAAACTCAGTGTTTTATATGTATCTATTTTTTTTCTTTTTTTTATATATAAAAGTTATATATTTTATGATTTTTTGTGGTACGTTCCTACTTGATATTTTTATTTAATATATATTAGAAAATATTGGTCTTTATTGTTTGTTTTGTATGTCTGAGTTTTATTTTTGTATTTAAAATTATTTAATTTTTAGACTTTCTTGTATTTTTCTTCGATAATGTAATATTGTTCATTTCGTTTTTCCGTCCCATTGCAGAGAAACTCTTAACTATTTTATTTGAATCTTTTTTAAATATATAAAATTATATATTTTTTAGATTTTTTGGTTCATTCGTACTTGATATTACTCATTAATATAGACTAAAATAACTATTGGTTTCTATTATATTTGTTTGGTTTTATTTTTGGAATTTTTTCCTTTGAACCAACTTTATAAGGAAAAAAAATATGTTACACAAATTAGTATTTTCTTTATTCTTCATTTGTGTCATAAAAATGCTTTTATTTTTTCCTATCTTCATATCTAAACTTTTATCCATTTTCCATAGATCTGGCATTTTTTAAATATATATTTACATGTTTTTTTGCTTAAGCATTTCCTTATCATAATTTATTTGTCATTATGTGAGCTATTTATTTTTATGTACATTTTCTTTTTAATTTTCAACTTTAATTTTTGGGCCAACCTAATTTTAAAAGTCAATAGTTTGCAACGAATCTTAATTTTTTTAAAAAAAAACAAATTGAGATGTATAATTATTGTTATATGGTTTTTAGAAATAAATTTAATGTAAATTTATTTAGATAAATATTTAGGTTTTTTATAATGATTTAATAGCCTTTTAAAATATTAATGATTAGAGTAGATATTAAAAGTTGATATTAATGTATTTTTAGTAAACCATTAAATAAACATTTGCTTGTTGTGGAATGGATTCTCAGATACATCAAGGGAACAATGAAAACTAAATTTAGCTTCAAGAATAAAGGATATTTTGTGGTCAAAGGATATTGTGACTCGTACTTCGTTGTAGATAAGGATCATTGAAGGTCATAACATGTATTATCTCCGTATTTCAAAGATTGATGATTTAATATTTAATTAATGCATTTGATTAATATTTTAAAGAGAAATTAAAATATTTAAGTATGATTGGTGGAATATTTATTGAAAACAAAAAGAAAAGAAAAAAAGTAAACAATAAAATCAAAGATTTATTGCTTTTAATATGTGTGAAAAAATCAAAACATCAATCTATCAAATATAGAGGGAATATTTACTGCATTGTGGAAGTGTGGCCCGTTGGAGGTGTACTCTACAAAAGGTTGTTGTTATATTTACTACCGAAGAAATATATGTCATTATCAGAAGTAGTTAGAGAGGGGATTTGTCTAAAACAGTTTACAGAAGAACCCAACTTTCCACAAGACACAATGGAGGTGTATTGTGACTCACAAAGCGCAATTGCTATATCAAAGAACGCATTTCATTATGAATGGATAAAGCATGTGACAGTAAAATATCATTTTGTTCGAGATCTTATTAACATTGATGAAGTTCAAGTTTTGAAGATAGCTACAGCGTATAACCTTGGTCCTTGGTACTGCAAGTCGCCAAGCTGAAAGAAGAATTGCAAATGCTTTGGGTTACTAAAGAATGAAGAATGTTCATCCGATCGAGGATGCAGCATCCGGTGAAGGGTGCCAATGATTCTGGTTCGTTCTCCTCCGGCACAGGAAAGTAGGTTCTTGTTCAAGGAATGAGGTTGATGGGAAGGATAAAAGAGAAGTCGATCTTGTCTAAAGTGGAATTTTTTTGACACTAGATAGAAAAGATCATGAGCTAAAGTGAACTAGCTCAAGTTCATAAGAATCTCAAAGTTTGAACATTCTAATAGGACTAGGAGTTTGAGAGACTTGATTCATTAGGTCTGAAGAAATATATCCGTTAGAGATGCTTTGACTTACACGCTCTGTATTGACCACACGATTAGGTAGAGATTTGATTTAGTAGATGCATATGTATATATCTAAGTCTGAGTCATCTTCTTCACACACATTCTATATATATATATATATATATATATAGAGAGAGAGAGAGAGACGTTGTTACGGAATTTCGATATAGTCCAAAAATCAGATTACGATCAGAGAAGTCCGAACTATGGGGTGAGAAATAAAACTTAAGTGAGGTCGAAACTGTTCTTTATTAATTTTAAGGCCAAAGCCGAGCAATGAACATGATGGTATGAGGTGGGAGTCCGTTGAATGACGTGCTCTTTAAATATTGCTTGAGCTCGAAGCTTTATAAGAGTAGCTCGGCGCTCTTGCAAGTTACAATGTCCCATAAATGACGAGTGAAAGGTCCTATTTATAGCGCTTGAAGGCTGACTTCCTTTTGGGCCATTAACTCCTTAGCGGGCTTGTCTTCTTGGGCCGAGATGAATTTTTTGAGTTGACAAGATTTCCAATGAGCTTATGGATGGATACTAAACCCATATCAACCAATTAGTCCCCCCCCTCAGTTCGTCGATCTATGGTTTGGTTGGAGTCGGCGAATTTCTTCAAGTATTTAAGTCAGGCGGAAATCTTGTTAGGTCGCTTTGCTTCGATCGTCAATACTTTGAATTGTTGGATTCCTTCGCGGTTTTGAGAAAGTGAAGAGACGCAAACCGCACAAGGTGTGATTTTGTGTGTTTGTAAAACCGCTATCTCTTTTTTCTAGGCTTCGTATCTTCGTTTTCCATCGTCTTTTATCAGGTAATCGTTTCCTCTTGTGATCTTTTACTTCGCATTCGTTTCTTCTGGTTGATTCCTTTTACGAGTTCCATCTTGCGTTTGTTACTCGGAGTTGCTCCTTCTCCGCGTCATTTCCTCGTATTTGGGTTTTTGATTTGATCGCTCATTCCTTCTGTTGCCAAGAATTGGTGGTTGAGTGTTTATCTTTGCTCGCGAGTCGCTTTCGGACAGGTATGTCTTGTGTCTGTTGGGATTTATCTTTCTTTTTTTTCTTCTGGAAATTCTTTGACGATCTATATTTGAGGCGGTTTTTCTGATTTCTTTAGTGGTCATTTTATTTTCACCCTCTCTGATCAAGGTCCAGAGAATGAGTTGGTGGGAGGTTGAGCTGCCGGATTATGTCCTGAGGGTTCTTTCTACTGTAGAAAATAATCCTCCAGTTCATGGGTTGGTTGAGAATGTTCGCGCTACCCAATCGGTTGAGCAGGTGATTGATTGACCGCCGCCCCTTTCGTGCCCAACTGAGAGGGAGGAGACGGTCATTCGAGAGAGCCAGATCATTGATGTGGACATCTGTGATGATGAAGAAGATGAGATTGATGGCAAAGAGGATATAGTTGGCGGTGAAGAAGAGTTGATCCCTGATGATTGGTTTCTTCGGAGAGTCGGGTGGTGATTACGAAGAGAATGACTGTCGTCCGAGCAAAAAGAGGTGCATGTCAGATATTGATGATGTATCTGCTAATCTTGCAGGATTAGGGATATCTTCTGAGGAGCTGGATTGTGTGGGAAGTCGTACCGATCCATGCGTCCAAATGGCTCTTGATCGCGTTGAAAGTCACCGGATGAGAAGATCATCGGCGGGAGATAGCGGGAAGGCGATAGATGGTTCGAAGGCCCTTGTGATAAGCTCAAAAATCTAAGCCCTTAGTTAATCCACACATAAGACATAAATTCATAATGTTTTCTAAGAAGAGCAATCCGCACAACTTAGAGAAACAAAGAACAAAGCATAAAAGTTTAGAAGAGAGAATTCTTATTATTCCAAAAATTTCTATATTTTTACAATATAACAAATGAGCTTTTTTATAGCTCTTACAAGGTGATCATTACAATAAAAGACATTAAAAGAAATGGTTTACATTAAAACAAAAGGAGAAAAATTAGCTAAACAAAAAATTAGTATTCTTGCCACCAATTTAGCCATTGCCATTGAATAAGAATCCTTGAATATTTTATGAAGTTATGAGGCTGAGATTTTCATAATAAACACTCGTATTAAAGACCTTGATATTGCATCATTCTCTCACTCATGAAATGGTTTTGTCCTCAAAACGGTTTCACCTTGAGAATTTTATTTTTGTATTTTCATTTAAAACGAAAAAGTTTTTTTTTTAGAAACAAAATGAAAACATATTTTTTGAAGAGAAACAAAGTAGAAACAATTTTTTTTTAAGATCAACAAAATAGAAATGATTTTTTTTTTTGTGGAAAATCTGAAAACAAAAATAGAAACAAATGGAGATTTTTTTTAATTTTCGTTTAATGAAAGAAACAAAACAAGATTTTTGTTTTCTTTTATGGTTGTTTTAGAAATAAATAGAATCAAAGAACAAAAAAAACTTTTTTTTTTGTTTTAAAATGTAATGACAAAATAAAATAGAAAATCAAAATGATAGTGATAGGAGCGTTTAAGCTCTGATACCAAATGATGTAAGATCTGGAGGTAGGATCTTACGGGATATACGTGGAGGTCGGTGGCTGGACTCAATTCACTCTCCAAGGACCGGTTAATGATCGAACGCGCACGGATGAGGATGGATCGAGCCGGCTGTACTCAAATAACTCTCCGAAACGATAGTGGATGGAAAAGAAGCGATGGGTGGATCGTAGAACGCCGCTCAAGAGTGTGAAAGCCCTTGTGATAAGCTCAAGAATCTAAGCCTTAGTGAATCCACATATAAGACATAAATTCACAATGTTTTCTAAGAAGAGCAATCCGCACAACTTAGAGAAACAAAGAACAAAGCATAAAAGCTTTAGAAGAGAGAACTCTTATTATTCCAAAATTCTATATTTTTACAATAGAACAAATGAGCTTTTTATAGCTCTTACAAGGTGATCTTTACAATAAAATATATTAAAAGAAATGATTTACATTTAAACAAAAGGAGAAAAATTAGCTAAACAAAAAATTAGTATTCTTGCCACCATTTTAGTCATTGCCATTGAATGAGAATCTTTGAATATTTTATGAAGTTATGAGGCTGAGATTCTCATAATAAACACACGTATTGAAGACTTTGATATTGCATCACCTATTTTCCACTCATCCACGAATGCAAAAGCAGTGTCCCCATTTGTAACACATTTAATCTGATGGTCTCTGTCATGCAAAAAAACCTTATGTCATAACAGACTTGTGAATATAATAAACTTGTGATTATAAAATCTCTTGACTTACATGTTGTCTCTTATGTGGAACACCAGCCGTGACCTTTTACGGTCTGCCCAACAGACATCAAGGGGTTCCGCGTTGAAGACCACACCCATTATATCTACAAGATAAGTTTTCAAATCTGGTTACTTATATCTACAAGATAAGTTCTCAAATCTGGTTACTTATATTTATTCATGATTTAGGATTATGTGTTGGTTAGTGTTAAGCAATCATACCTATAGGAGTGTCGATGTTGATGTGAGGGATATGCCCCATACACTTGAAATCTATGTAGTGATAGTTGTTGAGAGGGTCGATGCGTTTGATGATAGTCCTCTCCATGACAATAAGTCTGAATGGAGAGTTTACAGGCTTGAAACCTACATACACCTTCTCAATATGAAACCTGGAAATCTCGACCCACTTTCCCTATTGTTCCTCAAGTCCTTTAAATCTGCTTGCTTCTGATGGATAAATTACCATCTCAGTCTTAGTTCCCTGCAAATTTAGAAATGGTATGATGTGTTAGTTGCATGTATGATGTGTTCAGTCCTAGAATTAGAGTTTAAACTTACAGCCTCGTCTGCCAATATGTAACTCCAGAACGGTCCATCTTCGAAAATCTGATATGAGTGGATCCTGATTATCTTCACTCTAAAGCGCCAAGCTCTGAGTTTGCCGTTAATCTCCAAGTCCGGAAGCTTGTTGCACCACGACATGATGTTACTGAATGGCTTGTGATTTCTTTTTTTTTTTGTGTGGTTTTGCAGAGAAAATAGATGAGAAAGGGGAGAAAGAAGGCGACCTAACTGCCTCTATTTATGTTTCAAAATAACCGTGAGAAACCAAACAGTTTCTATTGTTTTTTTATTATTTTACTAATTAATTTGATTTGAAATGACTTGCAGAGAGGTGTAATGATGGTTTCCTCTGAAGAGATGCAACCTTTAGTTCTCATTCATTGCATTTGGTTAAGAGCTTTTTGGTCTGCTTGCATGCATTTGGTTTAACTTCTCATTCATTACATTTGATAAGAGATGGTTCAATCAATTAAGATTAAATTTTATAAAATCGAGTTGCCAAGGCAAGCATGAATGTATAATCGGAAGATTTTTCTGATATGGTTGCAGGTGAAAGAAATTCTGATTGAGGAGTCAAACGTACAACCTGTCCTTGTCTTGTGTTCTTGCTTTGCTGTGGGAGTAACGAGAACGGTACAATTAAGCTTATGGGTCGTCACAGTGGTAAGTTATCCTTGTCTTCTGTTTTTGCTTTGAACATTACAGTTAAAAACCTATCGAGCTGTTACTGAGTAAAGGCTATTCTACAAGATTCATAGCGATGTATGCTACATAAGCCAGCAGAGATGTTGATTGCTGTTGATTCCCGAGTAACCATTTACCTCGAAGGAGAAGGTGGACTCTTGGAGTACATAGAGAAACGGCTCAAGGAGAGTGCTCACATGGTGATTGTTCTTGCTGAAGGAGCATGACAAGATCCATTGTCTTCTATTGGATTGTGTATATATATAAGTTTTTTTAACTTTGGTTTTGCGTCTAAATAGATGTATACTTTTAATTTAGTGGAGAAATGAGATGAGACATTCTACTAAGGATTTATATCCATCCTGAAAAGTCCAATTTGCTAAAGAATTAATAGGGTATGAAATCAAAACCACATCTATACCCTAAACCCCAAAACTTCTTTTTATTTCTCACTTATATTATTATACTTGTTGTATAGAAAAACTAATGATAATTTCTTTTAGAGTATAAATAAGGTTTAGGGTTTGAACCCTAATCATATTCCCCAAAACAATAAATCTAGGCTATAAACTCAGACCTTAAAGACTTAAATCCTACACTTGTAACATTAAACCCTAAATCTAAAACCTTAATTCCTCACTAAACACAAACCCTAAACCCTAAATTTTTAATCCTTAATCATAAATACTAGATTTAAAATTTTAAAACTTTATCTCTATATCCTAAACCATAAACTTTTAACCATTAATCATAAACACTAGATTTTAAATTTAAAAATCTTATCTCTCTACTCTAAACCGTAAACTTTTAACCCTTAATCATTTAACACTAATTTTAAAAATTGAATAATATAACAAAACATTTAATACTTTGAATTATATAAAAAAACATTGAATAATATATAATTTATTTTTATTGAGTTACCACATATTGTAAAAATAACACACTAATTAAAACAAAATAATTGAGTAAATATTTTATAAGAAATAAAATAACAGAAATATTAAACTTGAAACTGTAACAAAAAAATCTGGTCTTGACAAAAACAACAAATAAAAAACTGGTTTTTCATTGGTTAAGACATAGAAATAAGGATCACACTTTTTCATTATCCACCGTTAGATCATAATAAAATCAACGGACATAACTCATTGTCTTCAATTCCTCTTCTCACCTTTTTTCACGAAAGCTCTTTCTGCTAAATCAGTCGCCCATCTCTTCCATGGTTTCTGATTTAGGGTTTCGAGTTTTGCATTTAGGGCTCCATGGTTTCACGAAAGTTCCTTCTCATCGCTTTCCAGGTCTCACTTTATTTTGAATTATGGTTTTTTATTTTGTGTGTTTTGGGTTTTGATTTTGCGATTTTCAGTTTTAAATTAAGCGTAGTTTTTCAATAATCTGCTTCTGTGTTTGGATTCTCTGAAGATTTCCGTCACCGTATTTTCTCTCCGACCACATCGTCGCCGCGTCACCGTATCTTCTCATCCATCCCCATAACATCCTCCAGGAAGTACACGCCATTGGAACATCAGGTGGTGGAGCTGAAGAGCATGTTGTTCGGCAGTAGTCACGTTTACCTAATCACTGATTACAATTAAAATCGGCTCTTTTTATTTACAGTTGATTACATACAACTGTTCTTATTAACGTTTCTTGCTATGTAGAATGTATCAAGTGAGTTTGATATTTATTTGAATCTTATTAGGTGTTTGCAATCTCTGTAATGGAGGCGTGAAGTTTGTTCGAGACCATGATATTGTGTTCAGGAGCATAAGGTTTGAAGCATTACAGAGCCAAGATGGAAAGAAATCCACGACATTCATGGGTTACGTTTGATTGTTAACAACGAAGGAGATTGTTACAAAGCCTTAGAAGTAGTTCATAGTTTATGGTCTGAAGTTTCTGGAGAGCTCAAGGATTACATTAACTCATCCTAATTTCAATGGGTGAGTTCATACACCTTTTTTTCAGTTGTGGCTTGTTAAAGTTTTACGAATCTAACTTAGTATTTTCATTTATTTTAGGTATCAGTCTTTGCACACAGTAGTGATGGACAATGGACGAACCAGTTGGAACTGACTCCACCAATTCCTGATGAGTCTCTGACTGAATACAAAGAAGAGATTCAACAGATGTATGATCGAGGACTCGCGTTTCTCGCCCTGGGACCATGGTCGGTTGGGGAAGCTGTTTTTTTCTTTGGTTTGGGTCATTGGTTTAACTGTAATCAAAAACCGATAATCGGTTTAAGTTTATTAATAAAGTATTTTAATTATTTTAATATCAATTTCATTTTTATTTAATTCATTCAATTTATAATTTTATAATTAATTGTGTAATTTAATTTTTATTAATTTAATAAATATTCATTATTAATAACTTATCAATGAAACATATGTATAGATGATATTTACGTAATGCTATTATATAGCTAACTCATAATACTGAATAAATGCTATTGTATTTTAATATATTAAATATATTAAAACGCTATTGTAGTTTAATATATTGCAGATATTAAAATGCTATTGTAGTTTAATACATTGCAGTCATTAAAACGATATCTTAAAAATACAGTTCATATAGCATTTACAAAAAATGCTATCTAAAGTGCCAGACTTTTTATCACGGTCAGATGACATAGCGGGTAACACAACGCTATCGTATCGATACATAACGTTTTTCGGCAGCTATTAATACGCGAATTTCTTGTAGTGTACGGTTCAAAAAATTAAGGACATTTTTATTGATTACATGTAGCCTTCTTTCTCTGGGATGGATTAGGTTGGGAAAAATGGATTATAGTATTTTTCGCATGATCCATGTTGGTTTCTGATTAGCTAAAATGGATTGTTAGCAATGTGAAAGTCTAACGATAGTGCAGGATACATATATAGGGTGTTAATATGGGTTACTTCTGTTTTTATATAAATTCTCCTGATTCGGTGATGCTTACATGCTCACTTCGTATTTGTTGCAGAAATTCATAATCTGGCAGCCCTTATGATTGCAAGGACAGCTATTGCACATGATGACATAAGTGGTGATGGCACTACTCCACTGTCATCTTAATTGGTGAGCTCATGATAGTTTCTCATATCATAGCCAACATTTAAACATTATAATAGGCTCATTGTATCGTTTACACGACATTACCAATGTGCATTTTTCTTGCAGTGGCATCAGACTAATCTCGATGAAGGATCTGAGCGCCGCCCTTTAGTTGGTAAGGGAGACAAATAAGGACAATCATCAGAATAAATCCACGTTCCGACGAGCTAGTCCTTCATAAGAGTATAAGCTCATTGACGAGCTCACTCAGGCCACAAGACGACTCCTGAGAACGGCATAGACCCAATTACAAAATAAACAAAGGGCGTGTCGGCATCGTTATTTCGAAGAGACAAGATATTATGAATAAAGAAGACAGAGAGGAATATTAGATTGAGGTTTCCGCAAAGAAGAAGGAAGAGAGAGAGAAATGGAGATGAAGCGAAATGATGAAAAGATGAGCCGTATTTATAGCGGATGAAGCAAAGGTTATCAAAGCGACGTGGCTGTTATCAAAGTAGAATTAATGTGAAACGACATTCAAGACACACGAAACACATTCATTGGGGGAGAAAGCTACGTCTTGAACGACCCCGGTAGACCCGCATCAAAGAAAAAAATAGCCAAATGCATTAATGGGATTAACTGACGAATACGAGATACGCCGACATAGCCCTTGCACAAGACAATACAACAATTTAATCTGCCGACCTACGCTACACTCAGTGCTCCGAACTAGGGGGTTTACTGTTGGAGGTGGGTTTAGCACTACTCTTTAGTCCGACCCAACAGTTAAATCGATCCATTGAAGATAAAACCCAATTAAGAAGAAAGCGTCCTATTTCGACGAAGCCTAGTGATATTGGCGCTGGCCTACATCAAAATAGAAAAATATGGTGAATGTAAAATTAACATATTTAAAAAAAAAAAAGATAAAGACAAATCTCTGTAAAGAAAGGAAAATCCAAGAATATTTGGATTTGACTTTATCATATCAGAGCAATTTATGAAATAAACCATAATTTTCTTGATATAAATAATTTTTTGCTACGCAGGAAAATATTCATCCTGAACTAATATACTGAAACCCTAATTTCAGAACAAATCATTCCTTATTTTCAAACTCTAAGTTAATAAAAACTATGTTTTCTATCATTTATGTTATTGTCTTTAAATCATCAGGTCGAATTATCAAAATTCTTTTAATGGATGAATTCGTTGAATTGATCCCTGTGAAGCTCCACTTCAACATATATATCATAGTAATACATGGAAAATATATTTAGAAGAGAAAATCACTACATTGGTAGTTTATCATAAGAAACTCTTATAAACTTAGTGCTCTCCATATCTTGTGCATGCATGCATTTCTACTTATGATTTCTACATTATCCCCATACCTCGTGGATCTTGTCTTAATTTATATAAATATTTTCCCCATACATCGTGGATCTTGTCGTAATATATATGAATATTTTCAAGATAGTTTAAATAGAAATCACGAGATCATATCAAGTTTACAGATTGGAAGACGAAAAATTCAACGATGGATTTAATTATTAGAGGTGACAGATGAGCCATGCTACCTTCAGTTATCAATTTAGTATGAAGGAAGCATTGCTCGGTGGATTTTTATATCAAATTTAATCTAAATATAGATGTTCTTCATCGCATCTGACAAAAAAATCAGACGTCCAATCACATCACTGCTGAAGCAAGGAATCGAACTAGAGAAGTTGCGACATTCTAATTAAGACTCTGATTTTATTCCATTATATATCAATGGTTTATAGTCTGTTGTAGATCTCAAACCATTCAAGAATTTACTACATGATGAAAAGCAAATACAATTTTCATTTTTCAACCATATTTTCTTGCAGCAAAATAAAAATAAAAATAAGACAAAGAAAGCAGTCATTGCCTTGCTCTTCTATATCAGTTACGGCCGGTCTTAAGCACAATGAAGAGAGCAAAATATTGATCCCAAACGATGGAAATAGACTATGTCTCCACAACGCTTCGCACAACGCTCGCAAATAGGTCTAGACATATGATTGTTGCGCACAACATCTAATCTTTTAGTCGAACAAGGAAGGGATGAACCTGGCTTCATGTACAACGTCCGCCCAAGCAGACATTTAACGTGTAGAGTAACGCAACAATGCTCATCACACTTATAAAACTGTTCTTCCGGATTTAATTCTCTCTCGCAAGCTTCACACCAATAGGCCATGCTACTTGTCTTCTCCCCATAAGAAAGAGTGAGTGTATGTTTATCATACTTATACCTTACCTTTTGCGGTAAAGTAGCACATGCAAAACAGAGAGAAAAGTCACACTCAATGCAATTGAATGTCTCCCTGTCTTTATATAGATGATTTTGGCAAACCGAACATGTTCTCCGCTCCCCTGGTTTGGATGTTAGGAACAACGGATGCATATGACTTTCATGGACTAATGGCTCAGAAATTGTGGCGCATTGCACGTGTATTTTAAAATGACATCCTTCGATACACTTATAGGTGAAGCCGGTGCAGTAATTAGGACAAGCTGAACATATATTATAATTGTTCGTACCACCATCATATTTTCCCACTAGATTGAGCTGATGTGGATGTATCGGGTGATGAATTTTGCGAGAAAGATTTGCACATGCTTCATGTAGTATGAAATCACATTGCATACATGAGTAGAACATACCGAAATAGATTGGTGTGATGCACGCTTGGCACAACTTGTTGTCGTCATAATCTCCACTCATGTTTTCATCAAGTCTCAAATGATGATCTTGATGACTGAAATGTTGTATGATTCCATCGCTTATCCTTACAAACGGTTCAACATCTTCGTCTTCAACTTCTTCTGGCTCTCCCTCAAGTTCTCTACCATCCCAAACATTGCTCTGTGTGGCACATTTCGAATGAGCAACATATGAACAGTCATCCTTGATGCAAGAATAGCCTCCGTAATCATTGTTGATCTTTCTACGACAAACACCACAAGACCAATCTCCTTGGTCAAAAGAATGGGTGAAAGAGATACGGTGAGGATGGCGAGATATCCTTATGACACGTGGTAAGTTTCTGACACATCTGAGATGGACCACAAAGCCACAAGGAGGACATATATATATAGGAGAGCTCAAATCATCCAATGCACAGAGGCTGCAGTTCAAAGGAGCGCGCCTCGTAAACAGAGCAAGTGTATGCTCATGCCACTTAGGATGGTCAATAGCTAATGAGAGCGGTGGCTTCTCTACGCAAGCGACATTCATAGCGAAATCGCAAACGGAACAATAATAAAATGCCCACAAGAGATCTTCATCGCAACAATAACATTCTATGGTTCTGTCTAGAAAACCTGCAGTGGCAAGCTGAAGACGATGTTTCGGATGAAGATGGTGTTGGTTGATCTCAAATGGAGCTTTTTGATATTCTTCATGGTACTTGCCATTGCAATTTCGGCAGATGAAGTAGATACCTTGTTTCTTATTGCTAAACCAACAATGGTCATTCTTATTGCTGTTCCATTCAACTTTTCCAGTGACAGAGAATTTTCCTTTCTCGAAACGTAACTGGACTTGAGGGGATAAGCAAATAAGATTCGTTGGTTTCTTCTCCCACTTTGACCTTGACTCTGGAGAAGCGACCACGACGGAGTATATATGATAAATGGGTGATATGAGCTCCCGCTTGAGTTTGTCTACTGGGATCTTTTGAGCAATGAGTGATTCTAGTTGCAACACAGGCTCCCACTGTGAATCCAAATCCATAGAAGGGAGGATTGAGATCCACTGAGAGATGCGTGGTATGAGCTTTGATTCCCACTCTGATTCCGTTAGATCCGAGGTGAACTGAGAGAGTATTTCAAGGAGGAGTGATAAGAACACCGTCTGCAGTTCCGTTAGATCAGAGTCGCAAATAGGAATTATTTGAAAAAATAGCAACGCCGCCATCACATCCGGATCCGACTCGGCCTGCTCCTCCCAATCCATAGAAGCTGTCGAGAAGAGAGATTTTATTTTGAGTAAAGAATGGTGTGAGTAAAGAGGAATGATATGAGAGATTGAGTATGAGTCTCTAGCTAACGTCGTGCTCTCGTTATCGGTATGTTGATGCATATATATAGATAGAAATCATAATAATATATGAAAATATTTAAAACAGAAAAAGTCGTGAACGTGGTAAGCTGAATATATAAACTGATTGGGTTCCATACTTCCATATAGTTGGCGAGAGACATTATTGGAGTAATAATGACTGCATGGTACGATTATAATAAACTTAGTGCTTTCCATCTCGTGTCATGCATGCATGCATTTATACTTATGATTTCTATATTATTCACATACCTCGTGGAAATCACGAGACCATCTCAAGTTTACAGGTTGTATGACGGAAAAGTCAACGATGGATTTATTAGAGGTGACAGGTGAGCCACGCTACCTGTCTTATTATATATGCATATTTTCAAGATAGTTCAAATAAAAATCACGAGATCATATCAAGTTTAGAGGTTGTCCGAGCTCAAAGTCAACGATGGAATTTACTAGAGGTGACAGTTCAGCCACGCCACTTACATGCTTTTTTTGCTGCATGCATATCCAGAAAGATCCATGTATTAGAGCACCTCCAATGGAGGTTTCTTAAGTGAGTTTCTTAGCTTAATTAAATAAAAAATAAATATAAAATAGGTAAAAGTATGAGAGAGAGGGTTGAGGGGTTCTTAAAGAAGAACCTCTAGGTTCTTATTAAGAAACCCACTTCATACTTGTCATATTTTAATTGGCTCATTAATTTTATAGTTTTAAAATTTAATGTATAATTAAAGTAAAACAGAAATACTAATATTTTAATTGTTTAGATACCATGATGAGTATCTAACCGTTGAAAGTGCCCTTATGTGCTTAAACGGAGATATCAACTGTAGTAAAATAACTCAAGTACTCAACGGAGAGAAGTACATGGCTTGGATTGAGTATAAAAACTCCGAGGTTACAGTCAGTCTCCCGCCAGAAGCCTTTCATCATTGCACATTTAGATAAGGTTTTTCTCCAAAACATGCATGTACACTGGTTTTAATTTGCCATGGGCCGTGGCATTGAGCGTCACGACATTTGGAGCTGGACACTCCAGAACGGCGTCAAGAACACCTAAACAGGTTCTGTTCGGTTATGTTTTTACTTTTCTGACTTAGAGAGTACTAATCTGAGTTAATAGAAAAAGCCAGATTTGTCGTTTACTGTATTGCAGCCAACAAATCTATCATGCGGTCACTTTGTCGTTAAGCTTATTTTTCATCAATCTAAACATAGACTTTCAAGAATCACAGATTGATGCAAAATAGAGTAGTTACGTTGAGTAGAATTTCAATGGAAACAACATCATGAAATCCAAGTTATCTGGTAAAGACACAGCCCACGATGATTGAATATCATGAAATCCAAGTAATCTGGTAAAGACACAGCCCACGATGATTGTATATCATGAAATCCAAGTTTTCCGAAGAACCGAACCGGAAACGATCCAAAATAACCGGTTCAGTTTGGTTTCGGTTATAGGCAAATTACCCATTAGATCTTAATCTCATGAACCATGGATATCGGTTCGATTCCGGTTCTACCCGAGAACCGAACATTAGAACCGAATATCCAAAACCAATTAGGCTTGTGTAAAGGTATGTCGGGGTTAGCCAGTTTAGTCATTAGTATTGCACGGTGCCTCGTTTATGTTGCGAGACGTTTCTAGTCCCCCACATTCACTTGCATGATGAAAGCCAATTCTCGGGGAAGCTCCAGGTATTTTATCTCCTTTGTAGTATAAATCAAAGTCTGTAAAGTTGGAATGTTCTTCACTTCGTTTCCGACTGTTGCATCATCCACTACATCGAGGATCATTTCAGAGGTAATGTTCTTGGCTTTGTCTCCATCGATTGTCATTGTCTGTTGTTGTAAACTTGAAATTTATTTAGGAGTTTAGGGTTTCATCTCCATAGATGTTCGTATGGCTCAATTCCTTTAGTTTAGTCTTTGATTTGGTTCATCAATAAGAGAAATCGATCGAAGAAATTCAGGGTTTTTTGTTCATAAATTAAATTGCTCTGACATTTTTTATTTGCTTCACTCGTTTGTTTACTGTGATTTAGCACACATACATATATTAGTTTCATTAGTATTGTCTAGTTTCATTAGTATTGTCTGCATGATTTTGAAACCTAGACAAACCTCTCAAATACATTTAATTTCCTGTTCTTGTCTCATTTTTGGTTGTTTGGTGTGATTTTTGGATTTAATGAGACAAAATACGAGACTTAGATAGATATTGACATTGTTTGAGGATTAGTGATGTACTCATTACTGTTTTAAGGATTTTAAACTCAACCACCTTAATCTGAATTTTGTTTGAGACTTGAGAGCATGCGATTTTTCTCTTAGTTTATGAATTTATGTCAATGCTTTTAATCATTTCTCATCTCTATCTCTTATTTTGTGTTGTGCTTATATTTCTGATATGTGAGACTTATACTTGTGCTTTTTCTGTAGATGCATGGCTTCTTCTCAAGAACCAGAACATATGGAAGTGGAAGAAGATATAGATGTTGAGAATATTCTTGAAGAGACTGAAGAGGAAGTGGAGACTCCTGCTGCTACTCCAACTTCTGCTATAGGGTAGGCCTGGGTGTTCGGGTACCCGTTCGGGTTCGGTTCGAGTCTTTCGGTTCCAGGCATATAGGACCCATTCGAGTATTTTATAATTTTGGTCCGAGTTCAGTTCGGTTCCATTCGGGTTCGGTTCGGGTTCAGGCACCCGTAAAATCATAAAACAAAAATAAAATTGGTTAATTTGAACAAAAAAATTGTTAAATATAGAGAAATATAGCAAGAAATTTTGTATATTTTATTTATTTTGAATATTTTAACTATTTTGGTCTAAAACTAACCAATATATTTAGGTTTATAATTATAATTTTAGATAATTATCTTATATTAAATCTAAATATAATTAATATTTTGGATATATAATTGTAGTTCGGATATTTCGGGTACCCATTCAGTTCTCGGTTCGGTTCCGGTTCTTCGAGTATAGAGGTTTAGGACCCATTCGGGTATTTTATCGTTCGGATTCGGCTTCGGTTCCTCTTTTTCGGTTCGGGTTCGGTTCGGTATTTCGGTTCCGGATTTTTTGCCCAGGCCTAGTATAGGGAAAAGGAAGCGTGGTACTGGTTAGACAGTTAAGAAGAAAACAAGATCAAAAGTTTGGGACCACTTTACGAAGACAAAAGAAAACAAGAACAAGTGAAACTGTCATCACTGTGGGAGGCGTATGGCGTGTGCATCAACATCAGGCACCTTAAACATGAAGAAGAATCTCCTTACTTTCAAGAAACATCAAGCGTGGAAGGCAGCCCAGAAAACATATCAGAAGGTAATCAATCCAGATGATGGTTTACAGTTGGGAAAGGTATCTGAAGTAGTGTTCAGAGAAGCATGCAATGAAATGCTGGTTATAGGGGAGCTTCCACTGTCTATCTTAGATAGCTTAGCATTCATACATTTCTGCAATAAGATGAAGTTGTACAATCCTCACTCTCGGAGAACAGCTACCAGAGAAATCGTAGAGATTTTTGTTAAAAAGAAAGCAATGCTGATGAACATTCTTGGTGGGAGTAATCAGAGAATCTCGCTAACCACTGACATTTGAGTAGCTCCCACAATTTAAACAAGTTATATGGTCATAACAGCTCATTTCGTTGATGTCAATTGGCAGACGAGGAAGCTGATTGTAGGATTCAAAATTGTCAGTGATTACAAGGGACTCACCATAACGATTGTTCTTCAGGAGTACTTGGAGGAATGGGACATCAAGAGAGTGTTTGTTGTTACAGTGGACAATGCAAAAACTAACAGTAGTGCAATGAGGTATTCCAAGGAAGAGTTCAGCTTAGTTGGAGAAGGTGTTTTAGTCCTCAGTGGTGAGTTCCTTCATCTTAAATGTGCTACTATCATTTTGAATCTGATTGTCAAGGATGGATTGCATGATGTTGATGCTAGCGTGTGTGCTATTCGCAACATGAAACAATTTGTGAGGTCTTCTACGCTTAGGTTGTAGTCATTCCAGCTTCGAGTAGACACATGGTAGATGACTAGAGGAAGTCTTCCTTTGGATTGCAAAACAAGGTGGAATTCCACCTATCTAATTTTGAGTAGAGCCATGGATTTTCGAGTTGCTTTTGAGAAGATGGGGACTCAAGACATGCCATATAATGAGTATTTTCAAGGAAAAAGTTGAAGGGAAGAAGAGGACTGGAAAACCAAGAAAAGATGATTGGGAAGCTTGTGACAGGTTACTGAACTTTCTCGCCATTTTCTATGAACCAAGTCTGGTACTTTCTGCTACTAATTCAGTTTGCTCTTAAAAAGCCTACAATGATATAGTTAGTATACATAAACATCTCAATGATTTGAGACAAGACAGTGATGCCGCATTCCAGAAGAAAGCATAGGCCATGATTAAGAAACTAGGAAAGTATTGGGATCCATTTGGAGAAGAAACATAGATGAATAGGTTGATCCAAGGCTACTCATCTGTATGAGTCAATAATGGACATTCTGAAAAGGCTATTTGAAGAATATAGTGTTGCTCACAAGAAGTCTAAGACTACATCTATTGCTGCTGCATCCACTACATCTTCTCAGTCACAAGGAGCCAATTCTACATCATCTTCTAAGCCAAGAACTCAGATTACAAGAAGGAACAATTATCTACTCGTGGTGCCTTTTGACGTCTGGATGCAATGTACAAAGAAATCCAGCAAGAAACATGATATCAGGAGCAAGCTACTGAGTTAGAGCTATAGTTAGCGGAGAATATGTAGAATCCACACATATTTGCAGGTTCTGATTATGATGTTCTCTCGTGGTGGAAGGTTAAAAACATCAAGTTCCCGGTGCTTTCACAAGTGGCTAAAGAATTTCTAGTGTTGCTTCTGAATCTGCGTTTAGCACCGGCAGTCGTATGCTTGATCTTTACTGGAGTTATCTAACACATTATACTATTGAAGTGTTGATGTGTACATAGCAGTGGTCTGACCAAAAAAAAAAAGGTACATAGCAGTGATTGAAGATTGAGATACACAAATGGAACAACTGCTTGATGACGTAGAAGACTGGATGAGCTTGAGAGAGGTAACTCTACATCTATTTGACTATTTCATTTCTTATTTGTAACACAAACTTCTGATTCTGTTCAGATCATACAACTGCAGATTTGGAGATCTAGGGTTGCAAGATTAATGTGGGAAGATTAGGATTGGAGATCAGGAATGCATAAGTGTGGTAAGTGGTGTATACTTGATTACTAGTCCTTACTGTTATATTTTTCTAGAGTCTTTCTAATCCGTTGATGCAGGCTGCATGTTTTTGCTAAGTTTACGGAGGACAAGAACTTAAGTTCATTTCTTTTTTCTTAAGCTTTTGTTATGTTTTTGGTGTTTGAGACAAGTACTTTTGGATTGCTGAACTTTTTATGTGTTTTGCGTGTTTGGTATTGTCTAGAGTTTGTTTGGTCAACTATTTTCATGTTTATTTTGGTCCAAATTTGAAAACATGGTTCAAATAATATGTTTGTATTTCGGTTCTTTTATATCATTTCGGGTAGAATTAATTATTCCGAATATTAAATAATTGGAACCGACAAGAACCAAAAATTTTAGGGTAATTACAGGTTCCTTAACCTCGTACATGAACCGAACCAGAACCGACAGGACCGAACCGAAAAAATAAAAGTAACAATTGGATCTTAAACTTAGGAACCGAAAGAATCAGACCCGAACCTAATACCCGTTTTCCCAAGCCTACTTGAGACTTCTACCTAGACATCTATTCCTTTCTTGTGTTTTGTTATCATGAGAACCGAAAAAGAAATAGGTTATCCCCGCCTCTCAATTACTTTTATTTTCTACTTTTCCCGAAACATTCTTAAATCACATTTAGATATACTCGCCATGCTATCACTTCAGTCAAAAATCAAAATACAATCCATTTTTTTATTGATCTATTGATTAACAAGATATATAGATTAAATGAGAAAAGACTATGGTAAGATTTATCTAAAGAGAATATGGATGCAAAAACTAATCTTAAAAAGTATAGGAATGTTTTCCAGATAAATCTAAACAGTAAGGGGGTTATCTACCGATTAGTAAAAGAATAAGAAAAAGGAAATGAATTCTGCCTCTTTTTCCAACAAGAAACACACACACACATATATATATAATTAATTGCACCCAATGTATCTTTTTATCTTTATAATAGTTGTATCTTTTGATGTTTAACTGCAATTTTGTACTTTTGTGAGTTAGAAAGACTATCTTATCCTTACTTATGATAACAAGAATTTTGCAATCCTAAGAGGTATCAATTCCTCTTGCTTATCGTTGTAGCAAGAGGTATCAAACCATTTTCGGGAGAGGATTAAACCAATATGAATGCACTAAACCAAGCAAGTCAAGCAAACAATTTAGATTTAAAATTCTAACAACCTAAACACAATCAAACAAGCAAATAAATGAGCAAACAAAGATCAAACTCAAGAAATCAATGATAAAAGCAAGGCCAATGGGTCAAGGTCAATGATTTGGGCAATCTAGAGTTATCAAGGATGCTTAACCAATCATCATAGATGCTAATCCTAAGCAAAGAACACTAATCAATCAATTAATCCAATCTCTTGGTACTAATTACTTTGCCTAATCCTTAGTCAAGATCAAATTCTCATTTGTGAATAAAAACAAGGCAAGCATTAATCTCAAGTTCTCTTAAGCTAATAAACACTTTAGACATTCACTTTCATGAGCTAAAACAAGTAAATTCCCATCAAAATCCAATCTAGCATTTCATCGAACACATGGTGTGCAATAAAACCCAATACATCTAAACCAAATTAATCAATGTCAATCTAGCAATAAGCACATTTAGATAGGAAGGATCAATAATAATTAAGCCCTAAGCATCCATGAATCATTCTAAATCACCCTAATCTACCTAACCCATAAGCCTCAAATGAAACTACTCACTAATCATGTTATGTTCAACAAAATCCATGAGAATAATGTTAAACATGATGATTAGTAAAAGATTAAAGAAAGGAGAAAAGAAATTAAACACAAATAACTCTTAGATTAATAAAAAATTGAAACTTTATTTTTAAACATTCAAAAAGAGGTTTTTGGAACAAAGAAAGCTTAGAAAATAAATTTAGGTTTTTGGCTTATATAGTGAATAGTGACGAACCGGGTTAACCCGGGACAAACCGGGTGTTGACCCGGTTCAGTTGGATCAATTGGTCATGAAGAGTCTGGTCTACACAAAAGTCAACATAAACAGGTTTACTAGCGGTTTCGATCTACCCGCAAGAGTAACCGCAAGCAATACGGCGATTTCCTTGTAACGCGAACCGCTGAGCCGCTTGCGGTTATGTATTCACCGCAACACGTACCGCTAAGCGTCACGGCCAGAGCATGCGAGTCTGCTGCGGTTTTCCTCGCGGTCCAGCTGGTGTCGTCAGGGGGGGGGGGGGGGTAAATCATGATCGTGACTTCGTCGACGGGGGGGGGGGTTGCGTCACCGGACACCGGAGGAAGAAAGGCTCATGGGACGTCATGCTTTTCTCGTTGGGCTAAGCTGCTCTCCTCTTTCCTCAAGTTGCATTCACGTTGCATGCATGGTGAAGGAGCACACCAATGTTGACTAGTTTGACCACACTCATGCTATCTTCCATTGGCTCTTTGACCAGCTCACGTTTTAGTTATGTTGAAGTTGCATGATCAGCCCATTACGGTTGACATTTTGTTTCCATTTTGATCATGAAGCTCATCCCAATTCCAACTCTTTGCAATTTTTTTGTGAATATTCAAGTTCCTACAAAATCAAGTAAAACACTCCCAAAAACACTAAAATTGCAAAGTCTAATTCTAAATGATATCTAACTCCTAAATGCAATAAAAGAGTTAAGAAAACAACATGACTAAATCAAATTTGTAACTAAAACATGAGTATTTACCAAACTAAAATGCCTAAAATGTGATAACATCAACTTACAAAAGAAGTCTATGGATGGATGGCGGACCCTATGCTATTCATCCTCATATCTTTGTATTTCTTTTTATTTTCCACGAATGAACAGTAAAAAAATATTTTTTATGGGTTAACTTCTCTTGTAAGAGTTAAACTAGTGGACTATATTAATTAGTAATTCCTAACCACACAATAAATATCACATGCTAAATGCTCTTGATGGATAGCAAATGGCCAAGCGTTCACATTATCAAGAATCTGTGTACAGACAACACATGAACAAGAGACCAAGTGTTCACATATGATCGTGGTAGTGTCCACGAATAGTCGATATTGTGAAGATGAGCTCTTAAAACTGTACTAGGTACGTTTTCACGATCATGTGAACTCTTGGCCACCTTCTGTCAATCAGAAGGTGTCCAAAGCATGTGATATGATTGTGGTAGTGTCCACTAGAGCTCTTAGAACTATGTTTACTAGGTACGATTTCACGATCATGTGAACTCTTGGCCACTACCACGATCATATCACATGTTAGACGGATAACAGGTGGCCAACCGTCCACATTATCAAGAATCTGTGTACAAAGAGCACATGAATAAGAGACTAAGTATTCACATAGAAACTATTGGCTGATAACTTACCTAGTAAACACAGTTTTATTAGATCTAGTGGACAGTATCGACTATTCGTGGATACTACCACGATCTTATCACAAGCTAGGCGCTTCTGATGGACAGAAGGTGGCCAAGAGTTCACATGATCGTGAAAACTTACCTAGTAAACACAGTTTTAAGAGCTCATGTGGACAATATCGACTATTCGTGGACACTACCACGATCATATCATATGCTAGACGCTTCTGATGAACAGAAGGTGGCCTAGAATTCACATGATCGTGAATCCGTGGACACACAATACGTCGAGCCCCGCTATCCACCCAAAGGCAACATTTCGCTTGGCCACCTGCTATCCATTAGAAGCGTCTAACATGATGATCATGATAATCTGCATGAATAGCCGACAAGATGGACACCTAGTCTAGACTGTCCACTTGAATCTTCTGTATCAAGTCCGGTTTATTTTTTTTTGTTGAATTCCGGTATATTGACTGGTTATTTCTTCATTCTGACAGTCTCTATGGCCGGAAACCTTACCGCTGTCATCCCATCCACCGTTCAAAACATGGAGACGAAAAAAGATAAAGTAAGAAAGAGAATGAGTATATAATAAGAAAAAATAATAATAAATAAAAGGATAGAAGTATGAGCGTTTTCGTCTGTACAACTCATTTATTCTGACAAAAAGATATAAAATTGCACATAAACATCAAAAGATATTGATTTGCAAGGAAAAATATAAAAAGATACAACCAGTGCAATTCACCACACACACACACACATATATATCTCCAATAGCAGAGACTCATCTATAATCATCTCTCTAGAAACTAATTTTCAACTTTTTCGGTTTCTTTGACAACTCTTCGCTCTCTGGTTAATTGGAGAAATCACCATGTCAAGCCAACCTGAATCATCCAACTAGTAAGTCCACCACTCTCCAATTCTCGTTTTTCGATCAGAAAGTTTTGATATTTTACCTGGGTTTTTCGTTGTTGGGTTTAATGTTTTTCTTTAGTTGATCTCTGCTCTTATCTGATTTTGACTCTTGGGTTTTGTTTCTTTTTTAATATGGACAAGCTGTGGAGATACACCATAGATGGACTGTCCTTCAGAATTGAGGTAGAACCAGAAGTCCATATTGGTGAAGACAAAGTGGTCGATAACGAAGTAGTGGAGATGATAGTTTAAACTTAGTTGACTAAACATCTCGAGTATCTGCAACCGCGCCTTATCAGAAATCTCCAAATCTCACACTTCCACCAAAGCAAAGGTATGAAGCCTCTCAACCTTCACCTCATAACCGCATTGTTGTGAATGCATGGAAATGTTCTATCCCACCCAAGCTTCGCTCACGCCCTGGTTCTCTTCCCTTATTCATTGGTAGATCACATGCATGATGCTTACACACCACCATAGATGACAAGACATTCACATAGGTACTCTTTACATCTGTCGAATCCACTCGAAGTGTAAACTCCTACCACAGTCAAGCTAATGACGGAAAACAAGTGTTTAGTGGGAGGTAACCCACTGGCGAGTCTGTACATAGTCTAATTTTTGTTTTAAATTTACTTATTTCGTTTTCTTTGAGTCTTAAAAAAGGAAACATGCACAAATGGCGACAGTGACCAACACCAATGACGCAAAGACAGACCTTAATCGAGCGTGATCGACACATGTGGTCGGCACAAATGCTTAGTGTCTACTGATACCACCCTTGGTGTCGGTCAACACCCCAAGAGAGGTACGATCCTTTTTCTCTTTGTTTTGTCTTTGGTTCCTTCATGTTTTGTTTTTCCCTCTCCAGGCTTGATAACATTGGGGACAATTTTGTTTAAGTATGGGGGAGCTAGTTACTGACATTGTTTTCGTTTTTCTTAGAGTCAATTGTATCAGTCCGTTTGAGTTAAACCCTTGTGCAGAAAACAATGATTTTTCAAGGAATAACCACATCTTCAAGAACCAAAGTGACTTTTGGAAGGAGCTTGACAGAGGTATAAGACTAATAAAAACCCCACGACGGAACAACCTTCCAATGTTACCCATATCCTCTTGGGTATTTAAAGGATCCACTACTAATTTTGCCCCTAACCTGACTCAATTCTCTCATCTTGGGGCTTGGTATACACTGAATTGGATTTCTGTTTTAGTCTTGAATATACTCGTCTGTGTGAGTTCGGTTTCCCTCTCTCTTCCCTTAAAAATAAAAAAAGATTAACCTGAGGATAAGCTAGTAGCTACGAAGTGAAGTTTGGACTGGCAGTAACCCTTGTTACCTCTTGTGTTGCATGTAAACATATCCAAAGAAAACCCCGAATAAAAAGGGAAGACCATCAAATAAAAACAAAATAAAATGATACCTAGTGAGGAAAATTTGGTTGTTGAAGTGAGAAAATAGAGAGGAAAGGAACCAGAAGTAAGACAATCCGTATGATCATGTACTGACTGAGTAAGAGTCTATGTGTCCTTTGATCCATACTCCCTCTATGAGATTACACTTAATCTTAAAGAGGTCAGTATGGTGAATTTAGATATCTCATCTGGATTGTGGAGTTGTTTGGGACAGTTTCTAAGTCTGGGGGAAGTACATGATGGTCTAGGTTCTGTCAGGTAATTTTTTCGTGTGGCTTACTATGGTGATTGTTGATGTGGTTTTTAGGACGAAATGAGTTTCTAAGTTTTCCTTTCTGGTTTTGATTTTTTGTTTGCTTGAGGCTAAGCAAAATCTAAGTCTGGGGAGTTGATATATCATGGTTTTATGGATTTTAACTATGATATGTGTCTCATATCTAGAGTTTTTTTAGTGTTTTTGGAGCCTTTTGAGTCTTTTACATGTTTAGGTACAAGATGGAACTAATTTTGAGATTTGGGAGCTTTTGGAGTTCATTTGGAGGAGTTAGCGAATTCATAGAAGTCACTGCCAACGTATCGAGTTGGTGTCGATCGGCACCCATTGTGCCCAGGAGTTCTCGCGAGCAACTAAGAGACTTTTCGAGATTTGCATTTTTATCTAGAAGTTTCCATATTTACAAAGAAGCCTCAAATCGGGATTTAGACTATTTTTAAGTTTTTAAGTCATTGTTTAGACTTACGCTTTATTTTACTTTTGGTTTTGAGAGTGATAATGGCTTGAGAGCTTTTGGGGTTGATCTGATACTTCGAGATAGAGAGAGGATTTCGAACCCCTTTTGTTTCTTTATTGATTTCTTAATGCATAATATTTCATCCATTTTTTGTCCCATCTATCATGTCTGAGTAGTTTGCTTGTTAGGTTTAGGGATTCTCATAAGGGATTTCAGGGATTTCTAGGTTGATTGGTTAGCTATGGTTCATAACTGTTAGTTCTTCACCATAGAATGTTCTTAAAAGCTAATTCTGAATTGAACATGGAACTTAGAAATCTTAGGTTAATTGATTAACGCAAGAGTGTAATTGATAATCTGACAGAATTTTAGGTGAGGAAAACATGTATTCGCAAAGAGATTTGGTTTAGATATTTTGTAAACAAATCAAACCTCACTATCAGTTACATCCTGATTACTGTTTACTCACTTGATTTCACTACAACTATTTTGCTTAGCTTGGTTCAAATCTATAAATCTATTGCGTGTTCACGAGGTTATTTGTTCGATACCATTTATACTACGATTATTTTTGCTGTGCACTTGTAGGCTATTGTATAGAAATTTTTTGAATTATCAACCTCTCATACCCAGACAATCTACTGCTGGAACTTCTAGCAAAGTTCTCTATCAATTGGTAAGCTCCTTCTTTGGTATTTGTCAAGAAGTCTTCATTTCTGGCAGCATTGAGTGTTGTTCTAAAATTTTTTTTGACTCCATAATATAACGTACTTAGGATTTGATCGTCGGGAAATTCATGATGTGGGCAATGTTGGAATTGTGTCCAGTAATCTCGGTACTGTCTCTAGAAAGTAAGAGTATGTCAATGATCAGACATAAGTCATATAATACTGGGGGTCATGATGGCTTGCTAGAGTCCGCTCATGATCTATAAGTCTTGGACTTATTGCCTTTATTATATGATCCCATATGGGTCACACGCCTAAGCTAACAGGAAAATGTGTAGGAACGGCTCAGCAGAAGTACGGTAAAAGTGCCAGGCATTTGTCGTACTAAGAGAGAGATTAATGGGTCTGATTAAATCCAAGGGATTTAATCAGATTGGTATTTGGGCCCAAAAGCCCAAAAGGGAAAGAGAAGGGTTTTATAAACTAAAACCCAAATCTCTTTCTCTCTAACCCTAGCCTCCCAGCCGCGCCTCTCTCTCTCTTCTGCGCCTCTCTCCTCGTGGTCTAGCAGCCTCTCTTCCTGCTTGGTGTGCGTGTGTGAACCTCTGGAGGAGTTATCACTCGGTGGCTCTCTGATCTCTGACCTGTTCTCTCTTTCCGCTGCAATTAACATGTAAAAGGTGAGATCTACTTATGTTTCTAATCAAGAAGAACCTAGATCCGCATGTTTAGGATAATCTGAATCTGAGAATTGAATCAGGATTGATCTAAACATTCCTTCAGTGGTATCAGAGCTATTGGTTCTGTGTTTTTCTTGTTTAGATTCAAGTTTAGGATTGTTTAAAGTGTGTTTTTGAATCAACCTACTGATAAGATCAAAACACTTAAGAAACATGAATTGAATCCTGAACAAACAATTTTGAAATCGCAAAACAGAGCTATATGACTCAGTTTTTGCGATCGGCCGAGAGTTGGCCGGTTGGGTCGGATCGTCGGATGGATCGCATCCTGATCGAGGCTCGTCCCGATCGTCGGATGGATCGCGTCCCGATCGCGTCTCAGCCAGCAACCGTCCCGCGCCGATAGCGTGACCGAGAGCCGACTGGATCGTCCCGATCGCATGCCTCGTCACGTCCCGAACAATCGACCGTCCCGTCTCGTCGCGTCCAGCAGCCGTCCGGTCGTGGATCGTTCGCATGCTGGCTTGCGGCTAGGTCACGGGCCATGAATGGTTCGTGACAAAATCGTTTCGGTTCGGTTTAAGGCTCGGTTTAGAATTTTGATTAAAATTATTCGTCCTGGTTTAATAAACAGATTTAACAATTTTATTAAGTCTGGTTAAACCGGGACAAGAAATCCGATGTCGAAAGAATTATTGGATTTAGTACCTAAACCAGGATTTTCTAATTTGATTTGGTTGGACCAAATAAATTGAGAAAATCCGGTTTAGTAAATAACCGGTTGACAATTGTGGTCATCGTAGTAATTAAAATTTGGTTAGACCAATTTTAATGAACCAGACCGGTTATGTCATTTAATTGGACAATTGGGTCATGTCTTGGACATGGACCAATTCTTGGGCCTCGGGCCAAGAAGTTAAAACAATTGGGCCAATTATTTGAGTCTTTCTTCAGATTAATTTAAAATTTGTTTTATAAAATTATAAAGTCGATTTTAAATTAAAGTTTCCGAAATTTTGAAATTAGAAAGTTTCTTAAAATAGAAGTTTCTAGATTTGCGGGTTTTGGATTTTTTAAGAAATTTCTAAAGTTAGAAAGTTTCCAATTTTAGAAAGTTTCCAAAAATAGTAGGTTTCCAAAAATAGAAAGTTTCCCGAAATAGTAATCTTCTATTTTGGGAATGAAATTTTAATAAACCTACAAACCTCAAATAATATCAAGCGTTGGATGTCTTGTCCATTCTATGTCAGCTGTCGAAGCCCATTCAATTGTATTCATGGCCTTACAGTGTGAGGGTGTCTACTTTTGCGTGGATAAGACGGTTTGTGATTCATAAATGTCATTGGGAGTCCCAGACATTAATGATTACATGACTGTATAGTCTGGTTTTCTTGACTGGGCCATCGGGAGTCCCGGGCCTTGAGACATCAGAGTGGATTGGGCCTCGGGCCCAGATTCACAACCAAGAGTTATATCACGGATATAATTAGCCGACATAGGGCTTACCGATATAAGCTAAGGTTGGGTGATGGCCAGTGGCCCACTTTGATCTTAGTTATATGTGGATCTTGGAATCATTATATTCTATTGAGGGTAACTTATGTTATTGAATATAATGCGTGATTAATCATATTAAATTTAATACGAGATTAATCATATTGAACATTTTAACTAATAACCTTTTTATCTATATATTTCAGCTATGACTACTACAAGCACACAAAACACATTCTCAATCCGGTCTGTTCTCGAGAAGGAGAAGTTGACTGGAACGAACTTCCTGACGTGGTCAAGGAACTTGAGGCTGGTCCTCAAGCAGGAGAAGAAGGATTATGTCCTTCGTGATCCTCTCCCCGAGAGGCCTGCTAACAATGCCGCCAGGACTCTGCATAATGCTTGGGAAAAGCATTCATCAGATGAAAATGATGTGTATTGCCTTATGTTGGCGACAATGACTGCTGAGCTGCAAATGCAGTTCGAGAGTGTGTTGTCACCAATTGAGATAATGGCAAGCCTGAAATCGCTTTTTCAGGAGCAAGCAAGGACTGAGAGGTTTCAGACAGTTAAGAACCTCTTAGACTGTAAGTTGGCTGCGGATGCGGCAGTGAGTCCTCATGTCTTGAAGATGATGGGTTATCTCGATCATCTTCAGAAACTCGACTGCCCTATCAGCCAGGAACTTGCTTGCGACATCATTCTGCAGTCTTTACCTGCAAGCTATGATCAGTTCATTCTGAACTTTAACATGCATGGCTTGAGTAAGACATTGCCTGAGCTTCACGGAATGCTCAAGACTGCAGAGCCCAACTTGAGGAAAACCGCCAAGGACCCCAATGTGCTTATGGTGCAAAAGGGCAAGGGGTTTAAGAAATCCTCTGCTAAGGATAAGGGAAAGGCCAAGGCTGTCCAAGTCGCGGACAAGGACAAGCCAAAGCCCAAGCCCAAGTCCAAGGCTGGGCCAACTGACATATGCAGGTTCTGTAAAGAACCAGGGCATTGGAGGAGAGAATGTAAGAAATTCCAAGAAGGTCTAAAGGAATTGAAGAAGAAGACTCTCGAGTCTTCTTCGTCAGGTATTTTTGTTATAGAAGTTAATACAACTACTTCTGATAATACCTCATGGGTTATGGATACTGGTTGTGGGGCTCATATTTGTACTAATATGCAGGCACTCAGCAACAGTAGAAGGCTGAAGCAAGGACAAGTGGAGCTACGAGTTGGGAATGGAGCGAAAGTTCCAGCACTAGCTGTAGGCACATACTTGTTGTCTTTACCTTCAGGATTGATTTTAGAACTCAATAATTGTTATTTTGTACCTGCTATAAGCAGAAATATTATTTCAATTTCTTTGTTGGATTTGGAAGGTTATGATTTTTCAGTTAAGAATAAATTATGTTCCTTCAATCGCAATAATTTGTTCTATGGTTCTGCCCCTCTTACGAATGGGCTTTACATACTCGATCAATCCGCGCCAATTTATAACATTAATACCAAACGGTTCAAACCTAATGAGGAGAACCGAACGTTTCTATGGCATTGTCGTTTAGGGCACATCAGCGAGAAACGCATCAAGAGGCTCCATTCGAATGGACTTCTTGGCTCATTTGACTTTGAGTCATGTGAGAAATGCGAATCCTGCATGATGGGCAAAATGACACGGGCCCCCTTTAATAAACCTAACGAGAGGGCCAGTGACTTATTGGGCCTGATACACACTGATGTGTGTGGCCCAATGTCCACAAATGCAAGAGGAAACTATCAGTACTTCATTACCTTCACTGATGATTTCAGTAGGTATGGATATGTTTATTTAATGAAACATAAGTCTGAATCTTTTGAGAAGTTCAGAGAATTCCAAAATGAAGTACAGAACCAACTTGGCAAAAGCATTAAGGCTCTTCGGTCCGACCGAGGAGGAGAATACTTAAGCCAAGAATTCAGTGATCATCTAAGGGAGTGTGGGATCGTATCCCAACTCACTCCTCCCGGAACACCTCAATGGAACGGTGTGTCTGAGAGGAGAAATCGGACCTTATTGGATATGGTTCGATCTATGATGAGTCACACAGACCTTCCAATATCCCTTTGGGGATATGCTCTGCTAACAGCAGTGTTCACTCTAAATAGAGCGCCATCGAAAGCAGTAGCAAAGACACCATATGAATTATGGACTGGAGTGGCTCCAGTGCTGTCTTATCTAAGAATTTGGGGTTGTGAAGCTTATGTCAAGAGATTAATCTCAGATAAGCTTACACCAAAGTCTGATAAATGCTACTTCATTGGTTATCCGAAGGAAACCAAGGCTTATTACTTCTATCTACGTTCCGAGAACAAGATCTTTGTTGCCCGGGATTGTAACTTTCTTGAGAGAGAGTTTCTCTCTAAGAAAGACAGTGGGAGTAAGGTACTGCTTGAAGAAATTCAAGATGAACAGGATACTGCTCAACCTAATGAGGAAGAGCAGCAGAAGGACCTACAAGAAATTGTAGAGCCTGAACCTGTAGTACCTGAAGTTCGAAGATCCGGGAGGATCCGTCACGAACCTGAGAGATATCAAGGATTCCTCGTGACTGACTGTCATGATCTTTTGATCATTGATAGTGATGAACCATAGAACTTCAATCAAGCCATGATGGGCCCAGATTCCTCTAAGTGGCGCAAGGCCACTGATTCCGAAATGGACTCCATGTCGGTCAACCAAGTGTTTTCGTTGGTTGACTTACCCGCTGGTGTAAAAGCCATCGAGTGCAAATGGATCTTCAAGAAGAAGATTGACGTGGATGGAAATGTCCAGATTTATAAAGCCAGATTGGTGGCAAAAGGTTTCAGACAAGTTCACGGTGTGGATTACGATGAAACCTATTCACCAGTGGCTATGATGAAATCTATTCGGATTCTACTAGCAACTGCAGCTTTTCATGATTATGAAATTTGGCAGATGGACGTGAAAACCGCCTTCCTGAATGGAATTCTGGAAGAGGATGTGTATATGACACAACCTGACGGTTACATAGATCCAAAGAATGCTGGGAAAGTATGCAAGCTTCATAAATCCATTTATGGATTGAAGCAAGCATCGAGGAGCTGGAATCTTCGTTTTGATGAAGCGATCAAACAATTTGACTTCATCAGAAACGAAGAAGAACAATGCGTGTATAAGAAAACTAGTGGGAGCAAGATAGTATTTCTTATTCTGTATGTCGATGACATACTGCTTCTCGGAAACGACATTCCAATGCTAAAGTCGGTAAAAGACTGGCTTGGAAGTTGTTTTTCCATGAAAGACATGGGTGAAGCCGCATACGTTCTTGGAATCAGGATCTACCGGGATAGATCTAGAAGGCTGATAGGCTTGTGTCAAGATTCATACATTGACAAAGTCCTACAAAGATTCAGCATGAAAGATTCCAAGAAGGGCTTCACGCCAATGGTACATGGCACAACGCTAAGCAAGAAGCAGAGCCCTACGACGGCTGCTGAGCTTGAGCGCATGAAGAATATTCCTTATGCATCTGCAATAGGATCTGTCATGTATGCCATGATCTGTACTCGTCCTGATGTTGCTTATGCATTGAGCATGACGAGTAGATACCAGTCAAATCCAGGTGAAAACCATTGGATTGCCGTAAAGAATATCTTGAAGTATCTAAGACATACTAAGGATAAGTTCTTGGTGTACGGTGGAAGTGATGTGCTTAAAGTCAGTGGATTCACGGACGCAAGTTTCCAGACAGACCAAGATGATTTCCGGTCACAGTCCGGTTATATCTTTTGTCTGAATGGCGGTGCAATCAGTTGGAGAAGCTCCAAGCAAGACACCGTTGCTGATTCCACTACAGAAGCTGAATATATCGCCGCCTCAGAAGCTGCGAAGGAAGCTGTTTGGATACGAAAGTTCATTATTGAACTAGGTGTGATACCAGATGCGGCTGAGCCTCTGGCACTGTTCTGTGATAACAATGGTGCTATAGCTCAGGCAAAAGAACCAAGATCACACCAGAAATCCAAGCATGTTCTAAGAAGATTTCACTTGATATGTGACATCATTAATAGAAAGGAAGTCAAGATCAGCCGAGTTCAGACAGATGATAATGTCGCTGATCCGTTGACAAAGCCACTCCCAAGGCCTAAGCTCGAGTTCCTGACTGAAGCTGTAGGCATTAGAGACATTGAAATGTAATCTAAATTTGAGTGGGAGTTTGAGGGCTTTTATTTAGTTATTTGATATGTTCTTGTAAAACATTCTTATGTTTAATGAAATTATTATTTCAAGATTATTTTAACTGTGATGAAATAATCGTTCCAAAGTGATATAAACCATTTTATAGGTCATCGAAGTAAGTGACTTGATCTTGAGTCATCAAAGTCATTTAGCTTGATCATGAGACCCTATATTTGATAGATGGATTATATCATCCTGTCCCTAGTCAAAGGTTGTTGAAATTGGAACACCAACAACCGTGTGAGACTGGATTGGTATGTGACTTATGACAAAGTCTCAGTGTGTCATAGATGCGCGGCATCGAAGTCAGTACATAGGTGTATGTGGGGTACATACGACCGGACACGACCCGCTTATAAGAACTCTTCAGGATATTTATATCTGTGTCATAAGAGATTCTTACTACGACTATAGAGTATAGTCCTTAGACCTGAGTTCGCATGCATGTGACTGCACATGGACTGATGCACTTTGATCATTGTCTAACGCTATCGTTCTGCGATAGTTATAAGGACCTTGTTTGGGTACATTATGAAATGAGTAGTTTACAGTGATGGAACAAGACGGAATTTGTCCCTCCAATATAAATGGAGTGAATATCTCTAGGCCAATCAGAGATTTGAATACTGGAAAATGCATGGCCATGCTCAAACGGACTGTCCCGAGTCGTTTGGATTGTCAGTATCGAATCAGAGTCCGATGAACAAGATTAGGCTTTATAAGGATGACACTAATCTTGCCTTATGACTAATCGAGATATTGAGACAAAAGGATTATGAATACAGAGATTCCAGTACAAGTGGGAGATTGTTGGAATTGTGTCCAGTAATCTCGGTACTGTCTCTAGAAAGTAAGAGTATGTCAATGATCAGACATAAGTCATATAATACTGGGGGTCATGATGGCTTGCTAGAGTCCGCTCATGATCTATAAGTCTTGGACTTATTGCCTTTATTATATGATCCCATATGGGTCACACGCCTAAGCTAACAGGAAAATGTGTAGGAACGGCTCAGCAGAAGTACGGTAAAAGTGCCAGGCATTTGTCGTACTAAGAGAGAGATTAATGGGTCTGATTAAATCCAAGGGATTTAATCAGATTGGTATTTGGGCCCAAAAGCCCAAAAGGGAAAGAGAAGGGTTTTATAAACTAAAACCCAAATCTCTTTCTCTCTAACCCTAGCCTCCCAGCCGCGCCTCTCTCTCTCTCTTCTGCGCCTCTCTCCTCGTGGTCTAGCAGCCTCTCTTCCTGCTTGGTGTGCGTGTGTGAACCTCTGGAGGAGTTATCACTCGGTGGCTCTCTGATCTCTGACCTGTTCTCTCTTTCCGCTGCAATTAACAGGTAAAAGGTGAGATCTACTTATGTTTCTAATCAAGAAGAACCTAGATCCGCATGTTTAGGATAATCTGAATCTGAGAATTGAATCAGGATTGATCTAAACATTCCTTCAAGCAATGTCTGCAGTATTTCTTATATCTACTCCAAGCGTCGCATAATGACTCATTTGATTTCTGCTTGAAGGTGGCAATTTTGTTTCTCATAAGTGCAGTCTTGGGCTTAGGGTAAGTAATTCAAGAAAGCAGCTCTACACTCATTCAAAGTAGTGAGTGATACATAAGGAAGTAACTTAAGCTACCTCTTCGCTTTCCCTGCCAGAGAGAAAGGGAACAATCTGCACATGAGGTAGTCAAAAGGTGCTCCAACTGAAAATTTTAAATCACGTACAAATTCAAAAAGATTGATGTGATCCGTTGGACTCTCAGTACATAGGCCATAAAATTTGTTTTCCTTAACAATAGTGATCATGTCAGGTGCTATCACAAAGTTATCCTCAATGGGAGGTGAGCAGATAACAGCTCTGCTTTGGTAGAAGAAATGTGGAGTGTTAGCATCCTTAATCGTAGTGCGATGCTCTTTCTGCAGCACATGTTGTAATTGTTGTACTTTTTGTTGCAGTTCTTGTAACTCAGCAATCTGACAAGGTGACATAGCTCGTTGGTCAATGTTGTCACCCATTGTGACAAATTTCAACTGATTCTTGCTCTTCTGCTTGTTCTGATTTGCAGAATCGACTCTTGGTTATAAACATGAAAAGCACGAGTAGAAAAAAGAAACAAGTTAGAATTATTAGACAAATATTTTGATCTTAAAAGCACTGGCAACCAAATTGGTGTCTGGCAACGATGCCAAAAACTTTATACACGAGTTTTAAACTCTATCAACTACAACAAGTGTACATCGAAAGCGTTTGTTTCAATCAAAAGTAAAGCTAAGACAATGAATATGGTTGTGAGTGTGATTGTAGCAAATAAGAAAAGCAAAATAGGTAAGGAAATTAATAAATAAAAGCGTTGGGTCAAAGGTGTTTCTCAGGAATCAGAATCATGAACCAATCAATTATCCAGGGAAGAAATCAACACAATCTTGAACTCAAACACAAATTTATTAGCCTACCAACTGTCGTTGTGCAATCTACTTTTTCTATCAACCTAACTTTCACTAGCGTTATAAACAAGAATTATTGTTCGGGTTTCATATGTTCACAAATCACAATAACATCCACTTTTAGAGGTTAGGAAAATTTGCTCATTTATGTTCTTCAAGTAATCTAACCAATTGTCGATGCGCTAAATTATCATAGGTCAGAAAACTAGGTTGTCAATCAAGTTTCACTATTAAACAGAACAATAGATTAAGACATTTACTAAAAATTTCCTATATATATGCCTAGTTCATTGATTCGTTTAATCCCTTGAAAACCCTAAACCAAACTAAAAGACTACTTAGACATGGCAGAGAAAACACATAGAGATAAAGAGAACAACATAATGATATTACAGAGAATAGGGTTTAGTAATCTTCTTAGTGTGGTGAGGAATGAAATCTTCTCCCTTGATCTTACAAAACCCTCTTTCATAAGTGTTTCTCTCTAAAACGTAGCAAGGGAAAATAATAAAATAGTGTAGATGAATTTTGTCTAGCCTCTGATGTCTGGGATAAATATATATTAAGTTTTGGAATAAATTAGGCAAACTAGGGTTTTCCCTTCTTTTTTCCTCTCGAGCGGGCGGTTTGACTTTCTGAATGGGCTCCCTGACTTGACGAACTGGGGATCGATGGATCCTGGAGGGGATCGGTCGATCCCATATATTACGGCTCCTTCTCTGGTGCATGGGATTGATAGATCCTTACTGGATTGGTAGATCCTAGATATTGTGTCTTCTAGCACGAGGGATCAGTCGATCCTGATTTGGGATGCTCATTTGTCTGGACTGGGTGGTCTGGACTTCCTTCCACCAAAAATGCCTTTTTGCACCTAATTAAGTACATTTGCCTCCAATGCTCCAAACATCATCCTTAACCGTCTTTTTACCTGAAATGACTCAGAATGGACTAAAAAACTCGAAAATTATTAAAAACAAGTGTTAGAATGTGGTTAAAATGGAGTCTATCAAAGTATACAACCTAGTTTTATTAGTTTTGGGTGTCAATCTTATTGGGTGACCAAACACATTAAGAATGCAAGTAATCACTTAATGTAAGTGCAATCAAAGCAATTCACAAATTGTTTAACTAATGTTGCGGTAGATGTAACTAAACAAGTATGAGAACATAAAGAAAACATTATAACAAAACAAATACTTTTACTACGCAATTTGAGATACTTATAAAAACAGAGCAAAACATAGTATGAAAAGAGATTAAACAACTGATTAAACTCTAAGTTCCTTGGGTTGAGATTTCCGATTTAGGTGATCAATGATTAATTTAAGATGTTAAACAACATAAGAATGATTTCTAAGGCTAAAAACAACATATCAAGATATTTCATTCCCATGACAATAGCCCTATATTTATCAAGATTTAACATCGACTTCCACTGGCAAATTGATATGCTCGAGTTTTATCCCTAGAGCTACACTGCAAGTGCACAGACGTGACTAGTAATATATAGGGGTCGAATCCACAGAGACTCAAGAATCTTACGATAGACTATAGAGGTTCGAATAAGAGAATAAGCAGTAAATAATGCAAGAAAGTAAAACAAACGGTTTGTAATCAATCAAGCGAAGCGTCATGTTAAGGGAGTTCTCAGGAAATCAGGAATACAAACTAATCAATCAATCATGATCAAATTTATTACGGTTCTAGAACTAGAGTCACAGAATCATAAGAAATCAACTTTCGTTGCGAGTATTATCTATGTCTAGCAACCTAGCAAACCAACTTTAGTTGCGAGTTCTAGAGATCCTAAACATGCATTAATCTCAGGTTCTTTCGTTCACAAATTCCCTAAGCCAAATTTCTTTGCGAATAGACAAATTGCTCATCTAGGTTCTTTCTAGCTAATTAACCAACTATCGTTGCGAAAATCAACTAACATCAATAATCTAAGTAGCTAATTCAGATTAAGCATTAAGATCAACCCTAGATGAACTAGAAGTTATGAATCCCTACAGATTGATTTACCTAATATTCATGAAATCCCTAATTAGAATCCCTAAACCTAAATGGAAAAACCCCTCAGACATGGTAATCATAACAATAGACATGGTGAATAGAAAGCCAAATAACATAAAAGGGATAGAAAAACAGTCGAAATTTCTTCTTTGTCGAGTACAAGACCAGCCCCAAAAATCTCTCAATCTCTGATAAGTAAAGCGTAGCCTAAACAAGTGGCTAAAAACCCTAATATAAAGTCTAAACATGTTTTGGTCTTCTTTGTAATTATGATAAACTTCTGGGCCAAGCTGAAATTTCTACAAATCTTCATTAACTTGGCGAGAATCATCTGATGGCGTCCTGTGTCGATCGACGCCAAGGCTGCATCGATCGATGTTGTGCTCTGTTTCACCTATGATTTATTCCTTCTTGCACGAAGACTCCAGAATGCGCCATAACGTCCAAATATGCTCAAACGTACATAAACCTGTAAAACACCTGAAAGGACTCCAAAACACACTAAAAACTCAATAATAAAGACATATACCATGGTCAAAAGCCCAAAAAAACAATGATATATCAACTCCCCCACACTTAGCCTTTGTTTGCCCTCAAGCAAACAGAAAACCAAGATCAGGAGAAGAAGTTTGAAAACTTCAGAAACTCGTTTCATCGTCGAAGTACTACACTCAGATTCCCCTTAGTAAGCTACATGAAAAATGAATCTGCAGACATCAAGACCAACATGCACTTCCCTCACACTTAGCAACTGTCTTAAATAAACTCCACAATCACATTCAGAGCATTCAAATTCACCATACCGACTTCTGTAATCTAGTAAGTACCGTCTCACCTAGGGAGTATCGATCAAAGAATACATGGATTCTTACTCTGTTAGCACCTGGCCATCATACTATCATTTTATGGTTCCTTTCTTCTCCTTTTCCTTCCTTAGCAACTGATTTTTTCCCACTGGGTATCATTTTATTTTTCTATCAGTGCTTTTCCCACATTGGGATGTACTCTGGACACATTTCATGAATGCACATGAGGTAATAGGGGTCTCTACCACTCCCGTGATCACTTTGAAGCTACTAGCTTATCCGCAGTTTATCTTTTTTTTTTTACTTTTAGGAAGGGGAGAGGGAAACCATACTTAGATAGGTTTACAAGCTGTGTCAAAACTAGCAGAGGAATCTGACTCAAAGTTTACCAAGCCCCTAGGTGAGAAAAATTAAGTCAAGTTAAAGGAGAATTCAGTAATGGATTCTCTGAATACCTGAAGTGATATGGGTGTCCTCAGAAGGCTGATATGTGTGGGTTTTTCTAATAGTAAGAGATCATTTGCAAGCTCATCCAATGGTCACTTATGCTCCTGCAAGTGTAGTGGTCTCCTCAAAAAGTCCATGTTTCCTACACAAATTTGACTCAATAAAACAGACTCAACTGACTCTAAGAAAACAGAAAATGGTGCGTCAGTAGCTACCTCCCCGACACTTAAACAACACTGTCCCCGGTTTTATAGAAGCTTGGGCTCGGTGAGAACAATAATTAAATTGAACAAAATACGAAAACTTCAGAATACTTACCTGTCGCGGGAGGGTGTCGATCGATGCTCAGGACCGCATCGATCGACGCATCTCGTGTTTGCTCGCGGTTTGAAAGAAATCGCTGCCTGAACCACAATCAATACGTCATAAAGTCATTAATCTCCGTATGTGACCTCTGCGTCGACCGACACACAGGACCGTGTCGATCGACGCTGAGTGTCTGGATCTGTTCTCACGCCTTAACACACAAACAAGAAAAATCAAAGCAACCAAAACCGAAAACGAAAAATAAAGTAAGAACAGACTCACCAGTGGGTTGCCTCCCACTCAGCGCTTGTTTTTAGTTATTATCTTGACTATGGGAAGGAGATCAGACTCATGGTTGCAACCCATCCAAATGCCTTGACCAGGAGCACCACTTAGATATCTGAGTATCCTTTCAACCATATCCCAATGATGCATCTTTGGTGCTTGCATATGTTGGCTTACCTGGTTCACTGCAAAACACAAATCAGGTCTGGTTATGGTTAAGTAAATAAGCTTACCAACCATCCTTCTATATTGGGTAATGTCCTCAAATGGTCTGTCTTCAAGCTCCCCCTCTCTTATGACTTTGTAGCCTTCCTCCAATGGTGTCTTAGCTGGTTTTGATCCTATCTTTCCTGCCTCAGATAACAAATCAAGTGTGTATTTCCTTTGAGATAAGAAGAGTCCATCATTAGATCGACAAACTTCTATCCCAAGGAAGTACTTTAGAGTACCAAGATCTTTAATATCAAAAACAGATTTGAGATAAGCTTTAGTTTCTTGTATACCTGACTTGTTACTCCCTGATATGATAATGTCATCAACATAAACAAGGATAACAATGATACCTTCCTGATCTTGGAGAGTGAACAATGTATGATCTCCTTCAGACCTCTTGAAACCTCTTTGCATGAGTGTTGAACTCAGCTTGTGATACCAAGCTCTAGGTGATTGTTTTAACCCATAGATGGCCTTCTTGAGTCTTAGTACTTTCCCTGTTTTAACAAGGCTTTCAAGACCAGTGGGTGGTGTCATGTATACCTCATCTTCAAGCTCCCCTTGAAGGAATGCATTCTTGACATCCATTTGCCAAAGTTCCCAATCAAGATTTGTTGCCAAAGACAAGATGATCCTAACTGTGTGAAGCTTAGCTACTGGTGCAAAGGTGTCCAAGTAATCCTTTCCATAAGTTTGAGTGAAACCTCTTGCAACCATCCTTGCTTTGTATCTCTCCACTTCTCCATTACTTCTGTATTTGATGGTGAAAACCCATTTGGAAGTCACTGCCTTCTTTCCTCTAGGAAGTTCAGCTTCATACCAAGTCCCATTGTTGTCCATTGCTTTTATCTCTTCATCCACAGCCTGCATCCACCTCTTATCTCCCTTTGCTTCTTCATAGGTTGTTGGTACATATTCTTGATCTAACTTCCCAATGAACACTTGATGCTCCAATGGTACTTGAGCTAAACTGCAAACAGCTTGAATGGGATGAGCTACTGCATTGCTGTTGAAGAAAACCATTTGCTTTTTTCTCCCTTGTACTTCTTCTTAACACTTGAACTTGTTGCTGCTCATTCATAACCGGCTCCTCAACTTCCTCCTCAACTTGATGATCCAACTCCTCAGCTTCTTCAACATGTTCTTCCTCATGTTTCTCATGCTCCTCATTTTCAGCTTGATCATGTGCAGAAGGATCAGTTACTTGCGGTTCTTGAGCTGATTCATGACTGTCCCCCTCATGATCAAGATGGGAATGTTGAGGAGTTTCTGAAGTTGGAGCAGGGACTGGAGTGGTAGGGTTTGTCTTGGACGTTTGCTGAGGCATACTAATACCCAAGTGTTCCATGATCATCCTTAGGTTAGCTGCTCTGTTTGATTGAGAAGTGGGAAGATCCTTCAAGCTATCCCAATTCTTTTCATCATAGAAACTCCTTGTTTCCATAAACTTCACATCTCTTGAGATTAAGACCTTCCTTGTTTCAGGTACATAACACTTGTATCCTCTTTGTGTTGTGGAGTAACCAATGAACATAGCTTTGGTGCTCTTAGCATCCAGCTTATCCCTTTGTTCTCCTGGTATTAACACAAAGCAAATACACCCAAACACACGTAAGTGATCAACTAATGGATTTGTTTTGTTTAGTACCTGAAATGGAGATTGATCCTTAAGAACTCTTGTGGGAGTTCTATTGATCAAGTAGCAAGCAGTCATGAATGCATCTCCCCAAAACCTCTTAGGAACATTCATGTAGAACATCATGGACCTTGCTACCTCCATTAAGTGTCTGTTCTTTCTTTCAGCCACTCCATTTTGTTGTGGAGTATAAGGACAGCTTGTTTGATGGAGAATCCCATGTTTGGACAAGTGTTGTTTGAAAGCATTGCTTGTATACTCACCACCGTTGTCTGATCTAAAAATTTTGATCTTACCATTGAAATGATTAGTAACATGATTTTGAAAGTTCATAAAAGCTTCTAACACTCTATCCTTAGTTTGCATCAATGTTATCCAAGTATACTTAGATTTTTCATCAATAAAAGTGACAAAATACTTATGGTTCTCTCTAGACAAACAAGGAGCAGTCCACACATCAGAATGAACAAGATCAAATCAATTTTCATAAGTAGTTTTAGAAGTTGGAAAAACAGACTTGCAATGTTTCCCAAGAATACAAGCCTCACATTCATCATTTTTAAACTTAACAGAAGGTAATAGAAGCCCTAAAGCCCTAGAGTGTGGATGTCCTAGTCTAGCATGCCAAATAGAGTCATCCACACTAACACAAGTAGATAAAGCAGTAGATAAAGCAGGAGATAATTCAGAAGAGGGATTAGTGTCTTCAATCATGTAGAGTTCATCCTTGGTCACACCTTTCCCAATCAACTTACTTGTTCTAATATCCTGAAACACAACATCATTAGGACTGAAAACAACATTGCAATTTAGATCAGTGGCTATTCTTTTAACAGATACTAAGTTGGATGTGAAACTAGGCATAAAGAAAGCTTTGGATTCTTTATCAAATAATTTCAAATTTCCTATGCCTTCAATTGGAATTTTATCACCATTTGCAATCACTACACATCCTAAAGCTGGTTTAACATTTTCTATCAACTTAGGGTCACTGATCATATGGTGAGAAGCTCCAGAATCAATAATCAAAGGTCTGATATTATTTGATGCAAAGAGTGAAGTACCAAGGACCATACCAGAGTTTTCCTTGAGGGCTTTGATGAGTGCCTCAAGGTCTGACCTTCTTACCACATCATTAGTCATAGCTGGAGCTTGATGAACCACCATTGCTCTCCCTTCATCACATTGCTGCATAGAAGAAGAACCTGGTCCAGCTCCACCATATGAGTAGTTTGCCCTTTGATCCTTGAACCGGCTGTTGTGAGATGATGGTCTGAGGTTTGGGTGAAGGCGCCAGCATCTATCTTTCAAGTGTCCACTCTTCTTGCAAAAATCACATATCAAGACTCCTCTCTTGTCACCTCCATAGCTCTGCCTTTCCTCAGCTTTAAACACTCCTTTGTTGGCGGTTACCAACTCTCCTTTCCCTTTGAACAACCCAAATGAGCCTTGCTCTTTTTGAATCTGTCCACACACATCATCAATATCAGGGAGAGTATCTGCCCTTAGGATGTGTTTAATCAGCCCATTGTAGGATGAGTTCATGGTGAGTAGAAGAGCAAAGACTTTATCTTGTTCTCTTCTTTCTTGCAACACCAAAGGATCATTGCTTGGTGGTCTTAGCATCTCCAACTCTGACCATAGTGAGCTAAACTTCCCAAAGTGAGCTTTAAACTCCATGTCTTCTTGTTGGAGATTGTTAATGGACAGCTTAACTTCAAAGACTCTTGTTAGATTTGTTTTGTTTCCATATACCTTCTCAATAGTATCCCACAGCTGCTTGGAGGTCACGCAATAGGAGTATGCTTCCAATAGGTGCTGGTCAAGTGAGCTTTGGAGAGTGGAGAGGACATGTTGATCCCCTTGAAGCCACGCTTCTTCAACAGCTTCAGTTGTCTCTTCATGAGACTCACCTTCTTCTTTAGCCTCGGTTTCACCCTTAGCCTTCATCACCTTCTCTGGAGCCGTGCTCCTCATGATGTACTTCCATAAACCTCTGCCTCCAAGAGAAGACTTCACCATCCTGGCCCAAACAATATAGTTGGTACCTTTCAAAATCACAGGAATGATTACCCTTGAGTTCTCCATTTCTTAAAACCGGTTTAATGCAAGGAGGGAGTTTTCAAGGTAAGTTTTGAAACTAGTGTGTTCTCAATTCACAGAGAATGCACACAATAATGAACGAGTTTAAAAACAAGTTACAAGAGCAATAGTGTTCAAGAACAAGTTATCAAGAGTGTAAAAGAGCCGGTTGGTATCAAGAACTTTTAGAAACAAGTTTTGAAACCGAGAGTAACAAGTTTTGAAACAAGTTTTGAAACCGAGAGTAATAAGCTTTATAACACAAAGTATGAATCAGCTTGAGAGCTTTTAGAGTGTTCAAAAACAAGTTTAAGAACAAGAAAGAGCCGGTTGTAAGAACAAGCTTTATAACCGAGAAGAACAAGCTTTGAAACATGTAACAAAAAACAAAGTATGCGGAAATGAATAGGTCTTAGGAGCTTATAGCTCTGATACCATGTTAAAACAGGGAAAGTACTAAGACTCAAGAAGGCCATCTATGGGTTAAAACAATCACCTAGAGCTTGGTATCACAAGCTGAGTTCAACACTCATGCAAAGAGGTTTCAAGAGGTCTGAAGGAGATCATACATTGTTCACTCTCCAAGATCAGGAAGGTATCATTGTTATCCTTGTTTATGTTGATGACATTATCATATCAGGGAGTAACAAGTCAGGTATACAAGAAACTAAAGCTTATCTCAAATCTGTTTTTGATATTAAAGATCTTGGTACTCTAAAGTACTTCCTTGGGATAGAAGTTTGTCGATCTAATGATAGACTCTTCTTATCTCAAAGGAAATACACACTTGATTTGTTATCTGAGGCAGGAAAGATTGGATCAAAACCAGCTAAGACACCATTGGAGGAAGGCTACAAAGTCATAAGAGAGGGGGAGCTTGAAGACAGACCATTTGAGGACATTACCCAATATAGAAGGATGGTTGGTAAGCTTATTTACTTAACCATAACCAGACCTGATTTGTGTTTTGCAGTGAACCAGGTAAGCCAACATATGCAAGCACCAAAGATGCATCATTGGGATATGGTTGAAAGGATACTCAGATATCTAAGTGGTGCTCCTGGTCAAGGCATTTGGATGGGTTGCAATCAAAGTACAGAGATAGTAGGGTATTGTGATGCTGATTGGGCAGGAGATAGAGTGGACAGGAGATCTACTACTGGATATTGCACATTCATTGGAGGAAACCTTGTCACTTGGAAGAGCAAGAAGCAGAAGATAGTGTCATGTTCAAGTGCTGAAGCTGAATATAGAGCAATGAGGAAGCTAGCAACAGAATTGGTGTGGATCGAAGCTCTTCTTGTGGATTTGGGGATTGAGAAGACAAAACCAATCACCATGCATTGTGACAACCAAGCAGCCATTCACATTGCCTCAAACTCAGTCTTCCATGAAAGGACTAAACATATTGAAGTGGATTGCCACAAAGTAAGGCAGTTGATTGAGCAAGGAGTTGTGTTACCTTGCTTCACAAAAAGTGAAGAACAACTAGCAGATGTGTTCACCAAGGCAGCTAGCTTGAAGGTGTGTGAGTCCATTCACACCAAGCTTGGACTCATGGAAATCCCGGAATCCTCTAAGGCCATGGAGTCTACACTCTTTTTCCCTTCATGAAGTTTTCTCCCAAGTGGTTTTCTTCATGAAGGTTTTTAATGAGGTAGATCTCCATCGTCACTCCAAGCTTGATTCATCCTTGAATTCAAGCTTGAGGGGGAGTATTGAATTGGAGATCACAAGTTAGACATGTGCATTAAACTACAAGGAACTAATCTCGGTTCTACACTATTTGGGGAGTTACTATTTGAAGACTACTATTTGGAACTATTTGGTCTCACCAACAACTCACCTAACTCTCACCAACAAATCACCTACATCTCACCAAAAAAGTTTCGGTTGTCTCTCTCTCTCTAGTTGCTTAACCTAGTTGTATCTTCTATATATACCTTGTAACATCACTTGTTAATATACATTGAGAGTTCTACTTCTCACAATAAGCTATCTCTCTTACTCTCTCTCTAAACGGCTCGGAAACCCTAATCGGGTCCCGAGCTCTCTCTCTTAAATCTCTCTTCAATCTGAGTTACATTCTTATTCTAAACATCATATTCTAACAGGATTCAACAGAGACAATGAGTGTCTCTGTGAATGTCTCCTCATCCAAGGTTGTAACGCCCCTTTCCCATTCTCCGCTGACCGTCGAGCTGACCGGCCAACAATAAAACAAGAACATGACCGATCGAACCCGAGCAAGTCGAATAGGAAAAGATCGCCACAGGACGAAGCCAAAGACAGATCGGTTTGAGACAACAGGCTCGCACCCACCTATCTCCGACTCCGCTATCCTCAGATCCGTAGCGCAAGCAGTACTACTTGCACTACTTCAACGAGTTGTGTCGGTTCGGACTCATATCAGGGAAATAATTTCATTTTTAAGTAATCAAACGTTGAATACAACGTTTAACGAGTTTTTACAAACAATCCTCAATATACATACATAAACAATCAAAACACGAAATATCGCAGCTGCCGAACCAAAATAAAACATCCCAAAATCATCGAATCAAAACCCCGCCACAAGCAATCCCGACACTACACCGAGGACCTCCCGCGTCCGTCGCTGCTACACCTGAAAAACACCAAAAGAGTCTAATGAGTTCTAAGATCACCCAGTGAATCGGCTCCCCACTACGGCTTCTAGTCTATCTATCCTCTATAGATTCCCGCCCGAAACCCCAAAATAACAATCAACAAGCACATAGCCGATCACGCACTACCACGTCGCGTCGAGCCCACACACAATCAATTGCCAAAAGAAAGAGAAGGTGATTAAAGGAAATCGGGGGCACTGTGGCACATGTCCCCGATTGAGACTCGATCTATCTACCGCGCATTACCAACTACACCAAACACACACGTTGGGCCCCTACGATCTTGGTAACTTCCACGGGTTCTCACCGTTACCTATATGGCAACTAACCCACGCGACTCCTAGCCGTCCACACAACGACTAGGACACCGTTCTCTGTCCATCGATACGCGGCGACTCCGGTTACCCCCGGCAACCCGAGCTTCCATGCAGTCCGGCCCTAGGACGCGACCCCGTATTCTCCGGACTACACCCTACAGACGTCACTCCATAGGTTCGCACCTGCCAGCACTAACTGACCAGGTTCTCAACTCCCGAGGATCCAATCGGGATGGAAGTACCAGAACGTAATCACACACCTAGACTTGCGGGATCTAACGCACCCTAGAGTCCTAGTGCAGAAATGTAAACACGTAGACTCGCTTGGACTCTAGCAATCAATCCCAATCAATAACCACAACAACGCAACCCCGCAAGTTTACTCACACACACCACCGCTCTGGCTCGGCACCGCACCTAGTCAGCACCACAACTTAACCGGTCCCGTGACCGAGTTAAGTAACAACGAGGATCGCTCGGCCCAACACCAAGACGATCTAATGGCCTGCAAAGAAAGGTCAACCACAACCACACAACAACCACAATCACACAATCAACAGGCTACTCGGCCCAACACCGAAGTAGACTTACACAAACACACACGCATGCCTATTAGGGTTTCTAACGTCTTTTAACCAATTCACGCCCGCTACCTTGGGTTAACCGCTTGTTAACCCGTAGACGGTTCACCAATCATAACACTTCTCATTTCTTAACCATTCCCAATCATCTTTTAATAACTCCTCGATCCGTCGGTTTAGAGCTAGAAGCTTACTAAACTCCCCGACGTCTCATCATTCATTACTTAGTTCATTAACCTCGGGAAACCCAGACCCCGATACCGTTCATATTCTATACATTCGTTCAGGTTTAACTTCCGTATTTTAACCCGTCTTAATTCCCTTATATAAGTTCATTCAATATCATTCTTTACTTATATATATATGCATATACGGCCCTAGTCATGCAACGACTATATGAATGCATCACACAACACTACTACCACCCTAGCAGCACCCAATCAGGTTTAATCCGTTTTAAGTCTAACATGCTTCTTTAACCCTAGCCGGTTACCGTTAATTCAGTCAATCATTCACTTCAATTCAATTCATTCACACGGGTATGCAATCCTATCACTAAGGTTTCCCATTTAACGTCTACATGCAACTATGGTGTTTTGAGCCGACTCACAGTGATTTGACGGAACGAACGGTACGGATGCGGATACGGATTCCCGAGACCCGAACTAAACCCGAACCTCCCGAACACACGAACACGAACTCCGAAACGTCACGAACACCCGCACATGAACCGCACACACAAACCGGCCGGAGTCAATGCGTTGACCGGCGTTGACCGCGGCGTTGACCGGCATTGACCGGCGTTGACCAAGGCTGACCGTTGACCGTTGACCGTTGACTATTGACCCAACTGAACCGGTTGACCACCCTGAACCACCAACTGAACCGAACCAACTCCAAACCAACCGGTTTAGTTAAACCGGTTAGGTCAAACTGTTGACCGGCGTTGACCGAAGCTTAACCGGTTGACTAGACCGGTTCACCCACTAAACCAAGGCCAAACCGACTTCCATGCCTTGCAAAAACACCCCTGAAGAACCGCTTGAAGATTGGACGGCGAAAGGAGCTTCTCTGGCGACAACTCCGGCGTTGACCGCGGCGGCTCCGGCGTTGACCGCGGCGGATGTGGCTTTTCCGGCGACTTCTGACGGCAAACTTCACACCAATCTGCTCCTTTTGATGAGATCTAACCACCCATGACCTTGAATCACCAAGTTTTGTTGAGGAGAGAGAGAGTCACCCAAGAACCCTAACCGCGGCTGCTTCTCTGCCATTTTCCGGCAAGCTCCAGTGACGGAGGCGATGGTGGCTGGCTGGAACTTGAAGAGGAGATCAAGATGAAGCTCCTGGGCTTTGCAGAGAGTGATTTGCGCTTATGGTGAGAAAGTTACACACTTTCTTGTGAGAGAAGGCATGAAGAACACCTTTTGTTCTTGAGATGTTCTTGGATCTTCAAGCCAAGAAGGATGTGTTTGATGAATGTTTTCTGGAGAGGATTAGAGAGAGTTTTGACAGAGAGAGAGAGGTGAGAGGTGCACTGCATCAAAATGAGAGAAAGGGGGATGAATAGTAATGTTCTTTGCATGTTTCCTCTTTCTCTCATGCACCAAATATGGTGATGCCACCTATCTTCCAAAAGCTGTCGACCCAGGGAGATCACACCTGTCCCAGGTGAATGTCTGAAGTCCACTAAGGCCCATTACACCGGCCCAAACCATAAAAACCCTTCCCTTAACTTGATTGCTTCTTTTTGCTCGGTTTGATCATTTCCCCGATAATTGTTTTAATAAATATCTGGCAGTTCACATAAATCCCCAAACCTCCATAGACTGATTCGACTTGCTTTTAGATGAATTTGGCAATTTAAATCATCTCATTTGGAGTTTTCTAGCTCCGGTTATGAATTTCCGAAGTTTTCCCTGTTTTGCTCGGTTTTCACCCGACATTCCGAAAAATGCATTTCTGCTCCGTTTCTTCGAATTCTGATCTTGTAAATGTTCTTTATGGTTTCAAAGAAGAACATTTCGCCCGTCTCGTCTTTCGTCTCGAACTTTGGCAAAATTACCATTTTGCCCATGGGTTTGGCAAAATTACAGTTTTGCCCCTGTTGACTTTTCTTTTGCCCGTTGACCATATGTTGGATACGGGGTATCACATTATTCCCACTTACATGAATTCGGTCCCCAAATTCTCCGTCACTACCAGACTTTGAATCGGTTCCGAATCTTGTAAGTCGCTCCGTCACCCGCTTCCAATGTTTCCTTACTCGAATATTGCTGCATCTTACTGATACCCGACATTCCGGTGACCCTTCCGTCTCATACTATTCTATCTCACTGATACCATCACCCGTTCCCCTCTCGCTTCCCGTCTTGCATTTTGTATTGTGCTTCACGTCCATTTGTCTTTCTCCGTCCATCTGTCTCGACCTCGACCTTGTTCCTGCTGGTTTCTCTCCTTTGATTCGCATTCTGACTTCCCCACTTTGCTTCGTCTCTCATATCTTTCATGATACTGATCTGTCTCCCTGAGACACTCTTCAAGAATCTACATTCCATGCCTGACGTCCTTCTGACTCCCAATTTCCCGTACTGATAACTTCACTCTAACGCTGTCACGTCTTCAACTCCCTTCATACTGATAACCTCATTCCAATGCTGACACGATCTCTTCCCGTTCACACGTTTTGGTTTCTGAATCCGATTCCGCTAACTTCCCACCACATTCTCACTAACGGCTTCGCTCTGGTTTCCACATGGCCACTGCTGCTAACACATCACGCTGACCGCTTCGCTTCACCCGCTGCTCTGTACTGACATTTTCTCCACTGACACTCCACACCGACTGCTTCACTTCCCGGGTCAACTCATCACACGACTCCTTTTCAGCCCATCTCGCTTTCGGGTTCGGGTTCGGTCTCGCATTCGTATCGCATCGTCCATTCCGTCCTGCATTCGACACAACAATTTTCACTGGAGCGGTGAATTCAAACCAATCCAATCCCCGATATCACCTCCTCATAGAAATATAGTTAGTTAATCATGTACCCGATGGTCACCCATGATTAAGTAACGATATTCTATAATTCCGCTCTCTCGCCGATCGATAGTTGATTCCAACCATTCTCAAGTTAGCTCAACACCTTAAAACGAAAAGGTTCTAACACCTCTATTTGCAATGACTAACGATTGCGAATAAAATTTAAGCTACTCAACCAATAGCTTACCACCACCACTCACACTCCGCACATGCTAAGCATGTCATAACACTAGCACTCTCACAGTGCTACACCACACACGAAACGCAACCCAAAATAATTAATGCACCACACAAGCATTAGATAAAACACACAAGCAATTAAATGCAAAACAACCAATTACCACACGCAACCAAGCAATCATCCGATCGCTCCGGATATGTCGTCAGTCTGGGTTTAGGTTATGATGAACGGTCATCAGTTCCGCTCATCATCAGACTTCGCGTGGTAATTCATTTGCATCACAATCCCATCACACGCATGCAAACAATTACTACGAAAGTCATAATGATAAGTGAACAATCTGCATCACATACATACACAAAAACAACAACATACACATGTCTCGAGGTTTATAGAAATACATAGAGAAACAGAAATACAACCATACGATGTCCGTCATCAACAACCCAACCCACAAACTGCACCGCCATATCCTGGAGATGTTCCCAACAACATACGAAAATCTGTCGATCTGGATACACACAAACAACAACATAGTTAGAGCCCATACTCACCCGGCCTAACTACTCAAACCCTAACAGCCCCAGCACGACCGAAATGCCATACACAACCGGCATCGCGGCTCGCGCCGGTAACTGATATACCATGGATTTTAGGGTTTTTAACCATGGTGTATGTGTTATTTATCGAGTCTTTTACTACGTTTTAGAGTCTTTTCAGGTATTTATTAGGTACAAGCACATTTGGAGCATATTTGGTGATTTAGGCACTTTCTGGAGCTAATTGGAGTATTTGGCCGAGAGATAGAGTTCACTGTTGATATTTCCGAGTTGCAACGATCGTCACACCTGTGGCAACGATCGATGCACCAGCGAGATGGGCCAAAAGACGGTTTAATAAAGAATGATGACATTGCAATTCTGCCCAGAAGTTCCTGATATTTACAGAGAAGCCCCAATTCGTGTTTTAGGTTATAAATAGAGTTTTTGAGCCATTGTTTAGGCTACGCTTTACTTTAGTTCTATTTTATTTTAGAGAGCCTGAGGGGCTGATCCTGATCTCGAAAGAGACTTGATTTTGAACCCCAATTCTTATTTGATTTTAAGATATTTGGTTTTCTACTTAAGACGTCTTCTGTTTCGATGAACATGTCTGAGTAGATCACCTGTTAGGTTGAAGGATTCTCATCAAGGATTTCAGAGAATTATAGTTTAATTAATCTATAGAGATTTATATCTGCTATTTCTTTATCTAAGTTGATCTTAATGCTTAATCTGAAGTAGCTAATCAGAGTTATGATGTTAGGTTGATTAATGCAGCGGAAGTTGGTTAATTTAACTAGAAAGAATTTAGATAAGCAATTAAACTATTCGCAAACGGAAGTTTGGTTCAGGTTAATTGTGAACATATCAAACTTGGAATTAATGCTAGTTTAATCTGTTAGTTCTCGCAAACGGAAGTTTGGTTTGCTGCACTTAGACTTAGAGAATTATCGCAAAGGAATTTGGTTAATTCTATATCAGTGTTTGAGTTCTAGAATAGTTATTGATTGGATCTAGATAGATTGATTGCTTGCGTTCCTGATTTCCTGAGAATTCCTGAAACCTAACGCTTTGCCCTCTTGCTTACAAACTCACTTGATTCGTTTTCTATTTCGCTTACTGCTTTCACATCTGCTTCGCTTAATTTAATCTGAATTACTAATAATCTATTGTGTGACTGAGAGTCCTCGTGGGATTCGATACCTTATATACTACGATTGCATTAACTGTGCACTTGCAGTAGAATAGGGATAAAACTAACCAACCTATCAAGTTTTTGGCGCCGTTGCCGGGGACTCTTTGAGTTCACTTATAGATTTAGTACTAGGATTTAGACTAAGCATTCCTTTTAATTTTCTTGTTTACTCACGTTTTTGATTTTGGATTCGCAGGGATTCGCACTGCATCGATCGTTGCTCACCTTGCATCGATCGACGCAAGGCGAGAACAGCGATGCTGAAGTCTCAGACGTTCAATAGGTTCCGCGCCATGTAACCTGTTATTCTGATTCGCGGTGAAAACGGCGTTTTACGGGACCAAGAGGGTCACATATGCAACGCAAAAGGTCAGAAAATAGATGGGGAAGGAAACCCCATCTTACCAGATTACCATGTATTAGTTGGGCGAGTAGCTGAGATGCAAAGTAAGATAGACGACATCCACAACATCTTACTTAGGGAGAGACAGTTCCGAGCAGAGGCAGAAACTGATAAGTTTGCCGAGGTACATTATATGGCTGGAGCCGACTCTTATGGACATACATTGGAACATCAACACAGACAAGGTTCTAGGCACACTCAAGGATCAAGAGACCATAATTATACTTCCCATCTGGCATCTCCTACACAAAGGAGCAAACTAGAGATGATGTTAGAGCAATCAATTGAAAGACAACAGCAGAACACAGCTTCTTTCAGCTCGAAGCTAGAGAACCTGTACACTAATTTGAATGAGAAATTTGAATCCTTGAGCATTCGTATGAAGCAACTGGACACACAGATGGATCAAGTTCCAAGTTCTACCCCAACAAAGGATTCTCAAGAAGCTCATGACAGCAACATTCTCACTCAGGATAACACGCAGATGGATCATGGATCATGTCTAGCAGTTAAGGCTGTGGAATTTGTGGAAGACAGAGGGGGATTTGATGTTGAATTGCCTGAGCTCGAAAGCTTCGATGCACCTGACTCAACAGAGATTGACATGGATCTTTTGACTTGGATAGTCCAGATTGAAGCGGGACCAAGCCAAGGAGAGAAATTTGAATCTGAGATAGCTGGAATGGACCGAAAAGCAGATAAACCCGAGACTGTAGTTGAAACCCGAGTTGAGACGATGGCATCGATCGTTGCATCACACGCACCGATCGTTGCATCCCGAGAGGAGCCAGTTTCACTCATATCTCGAGAACCTGCTAAGGAAAAAGCCTACAAACCCCCGATACCATTCCCGAAAGCTCCCGTTAAATCTACAAATGTGGTTCAGTGCACATTGGTGGTTGACAAGAAGATGGTGGTTCCACAAAACCCTATTCTAACATCTTCAAGGGCTAAAACTACTCATAAACAGAAGGCTCCGAACATCAAATCTTTGCCAAAGGTAAAACATAAATCCTCAAAGTCTAAACCTCCTGACTCCACTGTTTTGAATGCAGGAAAGAGCGTTAAAACACCCAAGTGTAAATCCCACCCTACATTCCTCCCCACGTTCCTAGGACGACATCATGCTGCTACTGCTTACACCCCACCATGGATGATAAGGCATTCACAGAGACACTCAAAGTCTCTGTTGAAACCACCATAAGTTTGACCTCTTTTCCAAAAGTCAAGCTAATGACTTAAAACAAGCGCTGAGTGGGAGTCAACCCACTGTTAGGTTTGATTATTTTTCTTTCTCATTTTTGGTGTTTTTCTTAGGATTTAACGTTTTTAGTTGTTTTTGTTAGTTATTAGATACAGAACACAAGTCTGGAGATGTGTGACGATCGTTGCTCTCATGTGCAACGGTCGTTGCAATTGGTTTAAATCGAAAATTAAGGTACGTTGAGCTAAACCGGAATCAATCTGGTTCAACCAGCATCGATCGTTGCCCCTTATGCAACGATCGTTGCACCCACGACCAGGTAAGTTACCTTAAACCCTATTTTCTCTCTTTCTTCTCCATTTCCTTTGGTCGACACACCGAGAACCTCTAACCAAGAATCATCATTTCTTCGTCAAATTTCTTGTTTTCAAGTGCTATTTGCTTGTTTTTACGATCCCAATCCATTTCCCCAACCTATCTCTCACGAAACCAAGGTAATGCACTTCGATTTTCGGATTTTCGGATTCAATTTTTAGGGTTTTAAGAATTGGGAATTTTGGCCGAAATTGATGAATGCACGTTAAAATGAATATGATTTAGGTTGTTAGATGATATATTGTTGCCGATTGTGTGATTGATTGCATGACTTGGAACGAATTTTGTTGACTGTTGATTGCGGCCAGAATCGCCCTGCAACGATCGCTGCCTTTGAGCAACGGTCGTTACTCGACGATTCTGGGGAAATGTTCGATTACACGGAATCGCCCTGCAACGATCACTACCTTAGTGCAACGGTCGTTGCACGACGATTCAACAGAGAGTTGCCGAGACTAATTTGTTCAAATTTTCTGTTTTGCAGATGGCAACCCAGAATCAGCCCCGCAAGAAACGAGCACAAGCCGCAAGCGCCTCAAGACAATACATTCCGCCACCGGAATGGTTGCACAGGGATTCTGATCCTCCACAGCCGTATCATTTGGTTCACGCGACCATAGGACAACCATGGCCAAGGCCAGAGAAACTTCCGATTCAGTCTGATCGCATCTGGGGTGGTTCTATTAAGAGGATGCTCGGTACGGACGATTTCACAGAGAGACCGCTACACGAGTACTGGGACGAATACGACACGTTATTGTATAACGGTTGGTGTGGTATGGAGATAGCGCCAACCAAGTTCGCTGATTACTCAACCTGCAAGAGTCTCGGCATAGACACGCAGGTTATGGAGCTGTGCAAAGGCATTGGTCTGGGGACAATGCCGATGCAGCCTTACGATCTATACCCAGAGCTGGTGAGACAGTTGCTGGCCACATGCAGGGTTGTCTGCCCAAACCCGGACAGCATGGATGCTCGAGGAGGCACTTTCACCTTCATGTGTCTCGGCGCCAGGTATCGAGTACCCCTTCTCGATATCTGTAGGATTTATGGGTTCAGCATTGAGCAGCCACACACCGACATGACCCTTCCATGGGAACCAGTAGAGGCAGTACAGTTCTGGCAGTACATTGGTGGTGGACGGTATCACTCACGGACTACGCCTGTTATTCAGGTTAGGCATCCGGTTCTCAGGTATGTCTTGCGTATCTTGGGACGCACTCTATTGTGCAAGCATGAGGCCAACAAGATGCGCAAGAACGAGTTGGAGTTCCTGTTTAGAGGACTGACAGAGCAGTTCAGGAGTACGGATGTGCGGAACTCGGCTAGGAAAGTCAACCTGGGAGCCGTATTTGCTCATCATCTTTGCGAGTTGCAGAAGAAGCCTTATGAAGGCGCGCGCAAGGAGACAGTAGGGAGTCTTCTCACTCCTATTTTCAAACACTGCGGGATCCCTATGGGGGATACAGAGTGCGTTACTGAGCGCGAGTTCTTGGATCTCAGTCGCTTGCAGAGTGCTACGTGGCTGAAGGAGGGACGAGTGTGGGTTTATTACGACCCTGAGGATACACAGTGTGGTATTGATCTTCCTGCTGCTAGGTTGACTCAGATTGATACCATTGATGCTTTGAGCTTCCGCCCTCTTGCCAGAGATCGACGCGGAGTGCCTACTATGGCTCATCCGCTGGGAGAGCCTTCTACGAGAGCGTCGTCTTCCTCTACACCTGCTGCTGCACCTGCTCCACAGGGCATTGGTCCATATCCAGCCCCGTCTATGCCTGTGCGTGAGATGTCTGAGGGTGATTGGAGAGAGCGTCAGGAGGGTATGTTCAAGACCATTTGGGATTTCCTGCGCGGCTGCACTTGCAGGAGAGAGCCGCCAGTTCATCAGCCCGTACCCGCTTCTCGACGCAGACGACGATCCCCGACTCCTCCTCCCCCGACTGATACTGATCCCGCAGCTGAGGCGGCCGATGACGATGCATTGTATGGTGGGATAGATGATGTGAGCGAGTGAGAGTGATCTCCATGTTCAGACTTTCGGTTCTGTACTCTGACTTTTTCTTTTCCCTTGCACTTTTGTTTTTCATTTATTTTTAGGATTTGCTATGTTTGGGTGATTTGTACTTTGTTCGGTACTTCTTTTGCTTCGATTTTACTGTGTTTCTAGTGTTCTCAGCTTGCAGGTTTTTAATGATTGACATAAACCGACGGACTAACCTGCTAACTAGCTGTCTGATCCGATATGCGCATTGCAACGATCGTTGCTTCCTTGAGCAACGATCGACACTCAACGAAAAATCGCCAAGTAACGGTCGATGCACTTAGTGCAACGATCGATGCTTGTGCGACAAAGGTAAAACCCGACAGAACTAAAACATCCATTAACAATTTTTATTTTTCTTTTTACCGATCCTTCGCTGGACACTACTGGGGACAGTGTGTCTTAAGTGTGGGGGAGGTGCTACTGACTTTTGTTTTCTGTTTTCTTAAGAGTCAGTCCGTTTTTCAAAAAAATTTTGTTTTATTGAGTCAAAATTGTTTAAGTAAGAAACTATGATTTTCTGAGAAGATTTACAAGACTTGCAGGAACTTAAGTAACCATTGGGATGAAGTTGCAGGATCTATCTATGACTATTAGAAAACCCCATCACAGATCAACCTACTGGGAACACCCACATCACTTCAGGTATCAGAGGATCCTTTACTGACTTCAACCTTAATACTGACTTAGATTTCTCACCTAAGGGCTTGGTATGCTTTATGTCGGATTCCCTGTTAGTTCTGACACAGCCTGTAAACCTGTCCTATTTAGTCCCCTTCTCCCCTTCTGTAAAGTAAAAAAAAAATAATAAATTGAGGATGAGTTAGTAACTCCGAAGTGGTCATGGGAATAGTAGCAAACACTATTATCTCTCATGTGATCCATGGAATGTGTCCAAAGTACACCCCATAACGGGAAGAACACTGATAAAAAAAAATAAAATGATACCCAATGGGGAAAAATCAGTTGTTAAAGAAGGGAAAGAGAAGAAAGGGACTAGAGAAAGATAGTATGGTGGTCTAGAGCTGATAAGGTAAGAATCTATGTGCCTTTAGATCGATACTCCTTAGGTGAGACCGCACTTAAATACTTGCAGAAGTCAGTAGGGAGAATTTGAATGCTTGAATGCGATTGTGGAGTTTACCTAGGACAGTTGCTAAGTGTGGGGGAAGTACATGTTGGTTTTGATATCCTGTGATGAATTCTTTAAGTGGTTTACTAAGGGGAATCTGAGTATTGTAGCTTCTAGGATGAAATGAGTTTCTGAAGAGTTTTCAAACCTCTTGACTACATTTAGTTCTTTGTCTTGCTTGAGGACAAGCAAGAGCTAAGTGTGGGGGAGTTGATATACCATGGATTTTAGGGTTTTTAACCATGGTGTATGTGTTATTTATCGAGTCTTTTACTACGTTTTAGAGTATTTTCAGGTATTTATTAGGTACAAGCACATTTGGAGCATATTTGGTGATTTAGGCACTTTCTGGAGCTAATTGGAGTATTTGGCCGAGAGATAGAGTTCACTGTTGATATTTCCGAGTTGCAACGATCGTCACACCTGTGGCAACGATCGATGCACCAGCGAGATGGGCCAAAAGACGGTTTAATAAAGAATGATGACATTGCAATTCTGCCCAGAAGTTCCTGATATTTACAGAGAAGCCCCAATTCGTGTTTTAGGTTATAAATAGAGTTTTTGAGCCATTGTTTAGGCTACGCTTTACTTTAGTTCTATTTTATTTTAGAGAGCCTGAGGAGCTGATCCTGATCTCGAAAGAGACTTGATTTTGAACCCCAGTTCTTATTTGATTTTATGATATTTGGTTTTCTACTTAAGACGTCTTCTGTTTCGATGAACATGTCTGAGTAGATCACCTGTTAGGTTGATGGATTCTCATCAAGGATTTCAGAGAATTATAGTTTAATTAATCTATAGAGATTTATATCTGCTATTTCTTTATCTAAGTTGATCTTAATGCTTAATCTGAAGTAGCTAATCAGAGTTATGATGTTAGGTTGATTAATGCAGCGGAAGTTGGTTAATTTAACTAGAAAGAATTTAGATAAGCAATTAAACTATTCGCAAACGGAAGTTTGGTTCAGGTTAATTGTGAACATATCAAACTTGGAATTAATGCTAGTTTAATCTGTTAGTTCTCGCAAACGGAAGTTTGGTTTGCTGCACTTAGACTTAGAGAATTATCGCAAAGGAATTTGGTTAATTCTATATCAGTGTTTGAGTTCTAGAATAGTTATTGATTGGATCTAGATAGATTGATTGCTTGCGTTCCTGATTTCCTGAGAATTCCTGAAACCTAACGCTTTGCCCTCTTGCTTACAAACTCACTTGATTCGTTTTCTATTTCGCTTACTGCTTTCACATCTGCTTCGCTTAATTTAATCTGAATTACTAATAATCTATTGTGTGACTGAGAGTCCTCGTGGGATTCGATACCTTATATACTACGATTGCATTAACTGTGCACTTGCAGTAGAATAGGGATAAAACTAACCAACCTATCAGTAACCACTGGCATGCGCGCCGGGAGGGTGTGGTGGGTGTGCCTCTCTGGTCGGTGGTCCGACCTGATGCGGCTCTGCTATCGGACACAACTGCGCGGCGTGACCCCTATGACCACAAGTCTGACAAACCGGAACGGGCGCTGGGCGTGGCCCACGGTAACAAGTTGCTGCCTGATGATCTGTCGCTCCACACAACTGACAAGACGAAACTGACCCTGGAAAAGGCTCCTGAAAACACTCGGCTGCTCAATGCCCCTGACCTCCACAAATCTGACAAACAACTGGTGCTGAACGGGACCGACGAGCACTGGACCATCGGGAACAAGCGGATGCTCTGTGTCCCTCGTCTCCGCACCTCCTACAAATCCTCGATGACCTCGGTGGCTGCTCCAATGATGGCTGCGCTACTGGTGGCTGCGCGGCTGGCTGCTGAATAGCTGACTGTCGAATAAGCTCACCGTCTCGACGACTCGGACCAGGTCGATACTCCTCAGGTAACGGGGCACGATGTGGCTCTGCATCTGACATACGAGGTCCGGACCCTGTGATCGGGCAAATAGGTGCAAGATGGCCGTCCATCCCGCACACCTGACAATAATACGGAGCCGGCACTGGCTGGTACATCTCGTGATAACGTGGATCCCCTGGTCGCGTACACCAGTACAAATGAAAACCCTTCACTCCGCAGGCGCTACATGTACGGTACACGGGCATAGGCGGCACCGAATCTGGCGTGTCCGCTATTGGCATCTCTAATGGTATATCTGGCTCGGTCGGTGGTGCCTCTGGAGATGTGACTGACTCGAACTGTGTGCCCGATCTCGACGTCGACATCGGTACTACTCCCGCAGATGACTCCCCATCTGAATGTGACTCGGCATCGTCAAGTGAGGGATCCCCTGATCTCTGCGGCGATCCTGACTGGTGATGTGGCCCCACCTGCTGCTCCAAAACATCGGCTAATATCACCATCTGCTCGTCCATCTGCTGTGCCCACTGCTCATGCTGCTCCGGGTCCAACGGCTCCATGTCCATGTCCACAATCGAGTGCAATGGGTCTAACTGAAAGTCCCCTCCACCAAGTGGAACAAAGTCCGACTCATGCAGACTGGAGGATAGTGGCACATCGTGTGCCTCAAGCTGCATCCCTGCTGGTACTATAGGTGCCTCCAACTGAGGTGGGAATGCTGGCAACCCGTAGTCCACAAACCCCAAATACCCTGTCACTCCTGTAGTCGAATCTGCGGTACCTGCATCGTCCTGTAGATAAGGCGGTAACGGGTCTGGTAATGGCCTCCAATCCACAGAGGCTGCTCTCGCTCCCTGATGCACACGGGGAACAACTGGCGGCCGATCTGATAGCGACTGACCCTGCGGCCCTATCCTCAGACCTGCCTGATGCTGGTCTACCAATGCCTGGTACTCTGCTCGAGTCATCCGTCTCTCGCCCATACTGCTCGTGGCAATCTCTCGCACCCACTGCACGCACCCACACACACTCCGTCCAAGGACGCTCTGCTGCTGTCTGCAATCACAAACCACAAATAAAAATTAGTACGCATAATACAAATTCTCTACCCCATCCCAACCCCGAATTTACGGACGCGGCTCGGTTTCCTAATGGATGCTTGGGTAAAACACAATTTTGACTCGATAAAACCACGGAAAACACCCAAAAATGAAATATTTCGAAACCCATGCAGAACCATGCTCTGATACCACCTTTCTGTAACGCCCCTTTCCCATTCTCCGCTGACCGTCGAGCTGACCGGCCAACAATCAAACAAGAACATGACCGATCGAACCCGAGCAAGTCGAATAGGAAAAGTTCGCCACAGGACGAAGCCAAAGACAGATCGGTTTGAGACAACAGGCTCGCACCCACCTATCTCCGACTCCGCTATCCTCATATCCGTAGAGCAAGCAGTACTACTTGCACTACTTCAACGAGTTGTGTCGGTTCGGACTCATATCAGGGAAATAATTTCATTTTTAAGTAATCAAACGTTGAATACAACGTTTAACGAGTTTTTACAAACAATCCTCAATATACATACATAAACAATCAAAACACGAAATATCGCAGCTGCCGAACCGAAATAAAACATCCCAAAATCATCGAATCAAAACCCCGCCACAAGCAATCCTGACACTACACCGAGGACCTCCCGCGTCCGTCGCTGCTACACCTGAAAAACACCAAAAGAGTCTAATGAGCGATCTAAGATCACCCAGTGAATCGGCTCCCCACTACGGCTTCTAGTCTATCTATCCTCTATAGATTCCCACCCGAAACCAAAATAACAATCAACAAGCACATAGCCGATCACGCACTACCACGTCGCGTCGAGCCCACACACAATCAATTGCCAAAAGAAAGAGAAGGTGATTAAAGGAAATCGGGGGCACTGTGGCACATGTCCCCGATTGAGACTCGATCTATCTACCGCGCATTACCAACTACACCAAACACACACGTTGGGCCCCTACGATCTTGGTAACTTCCACGGGTTCTCACCGTTACCTATATGGCAACTAACCCACGCGACTCCTAGCCGTCCACACAACGACTAGGACACCGTTCTCTGTCCATCGATACGCGGCGACTCCGGTTACCCCCGGCAACCCGAGCTTCCATGCAGTCCGGCCCTAGGACGCGACCCCGTATTCTCCGGACTACACCCTACAGACGTCACTCCATAGGTTCGCACCTGCCAGCACTAACTGACCAGGTTCTCAACTCCCGAGGATCCAATCGGGATGGAAGTACCAGAACGTAATCACACACCTAGACTTGCGGGATCTAACGCACCCTAGAGTCCTAGTGCAGAAATGTAAACACGTAGACTCGCTTGGACTCTAGCAATCAATCCCAATCAATAACCACAACAACGCAACCCCGCAAGTTTACTCACACACACCACCGCTCTGGCTCGGCACCGCACCTAGTCAGCACCACAACTTAACCGGTCCCGTGACCGAGTTAAGTAACAACGAGGATCGCTCGGCCCAACACCAAGACGATCCAATGGCCTGCAAAGAAAGGTCAACCACAACCACACAACAACCACAATCACACAATCAACAGGCTACTCGGCCCAACACCGAAGTAGACTTACACAAACACACACACATGCCTATTAGGGTTTCTAACGTCTTTTAACCAATTCACGCCCGCTACCTTGGGTTAACCGCTTGTTAACCCGTAGACGGTTCACTAATCATAACACTTCTCATTTCTTAACCATTCCCAATCATCTTTTAATAACTCCTCGATCCGTCGGTTTAGAGCTAGAAGCTTACTAAACTCCCCGACGTCTCATCATTCATTAGTTAGTTCATTAACCTCGGGAAACCCCGATACCGTTCATATTCTATACATTCGTTCAGGTTTAACTTCTGTATTTTAACCCGTCTTAATTCCCGTATATAAGTTCATTCAATATCGTTCTTTACTTATATATATATATATATATGCATATACGGCCCTAGTCATGCAACGACTATATGAATGCATCACACAACGCTACTACCAACCTAGCAGCACCCAATCAGGTTTAATCCGTTTTAAGTCTAACATGCTTCTTTAAACCTAGCCGGTTTACCGTTAATTCAGTCAATCATTCACTTCAATTCAATTCATTCACACGGGTATGCAATCCTATCACTAAGGTTTCCCATTTAACGTCTACATGCAACTATGGTGTTTTGAGCCGGCTCACAGTGATTTGACGGAACGAACGGTACGGATGCGGATACGGATTCCCGAGACCCGAACTAAACCCGAACCTCCCGAACACACGAACACGAACCCCGAAACGTCACGAACACCCGCACACGAACCGCACACACAAACCGGACGGAGACCGCGACGTTGACCGGCGTTGACCAAGGCTGACCGTTGACCGTTGACCGTTGACCGTTGACCCAACTGAACCGGTTGACCACCCTGAACCACCAACTGAACCGAACCAACTCCAAACCAACCGGTTTAGTTAAACCGGTTAGGTCAAACCGTTGACCGGCGTTGACCAAAGCTTAACCGGTTGACTAGACCGGTTCACCCACTAAACCAAGGCCAAACCGACTTCCATGCCTTGCAAAAACACCCCTGAAGAACCGCTTGAAGATTGGACGGCGAAAGGAGCTTCTCCGGCGACAACTCCGGCGTTGACCGCGGCGGAGGTGGCTTTTCCGGCGACTTCTGACGGCGAACTTCACACCAATCTGCTCCTTTTGATGAGATCTAACCACCCATGACCTTGAATCACCAAGTTTTGTTGAGGAGAGAGAGAGTCACCCAAGAACCCTAACCGCGGCTGCTTCTCTGCCGTTTTCTGGCAAGCTCCGGTGACGGCGGCGACGGTGGCTGGCTGGAACTTGAAGAGGAGATCAAGATGAAGCTCCTGGGCTTTGCAGAGAGTGATTTGAGCTTATGGTGAGAAAGTTACACACTTTCTTGTGAGAGAAGGCATGAAGAACACCTTTTGTTCTTGAGATGTTCTTGGATCTTCAAGCCAAGAAGGATGTGTTTGATGAATGTTTTCTGGAGAGGATTAGAGAGAGTTTCAACAGAGAGAGAGAGGTGAGAGGTGCACTGCATCAAAATGAGAGAAAGGGGGATGAATAGTAATGTTCTTTGCATGTTTCCTCTTTCTCTCATGCACCAAATATGGTGATGCCACCTATCTTCCAAAAGCTGTCGACCCAGGGAGCTCACACCTGTCCCAGGTGAATGTCTGAAGTCCACTGAGGCCCATTATACCGGCCCAAACCACAAAAACCCTTCCCTTAACTTGCTTGCTTCTTTTTGCTCGGTTTGATCATTTCCCTGATATTTGTTTTAATAAATATCTGGAAGTTCCCATAAATCCCAAAACCTCCATAGACTGATTCTCCTTGCTTTTAGATGAATTTGTCAATTTGAATCATCTCAGTTGGAGTATTCTAGCTCCGGTTATGAATTTCCGAAGTTTTCACGGTTTTGCTCGGTTTTCACCCGACATTCTGAAAAATGCATTTCTGCTCCGTTTCTTCGAATTCTGATCTTGTAAATGTTCTTTATGGTTTCAAAGAAGAACATTTGGCCCGTCTCGTCTTCCGTCTCGAACTTTGGCAAAATTACCATTTTGCCCCTAGGTTTGGCAAAATTACAGTTTTGCCCCTGTTGACTTTTCTTTTGCCCGTTGACCATATGTTGGATACGGGGTATCACAAAGGTGGTGTATTGGCAGTAGGATCATGAGATTTCCCAAGGAGTGAAGGAATAGAACCTGGGTGGGAGCGAAGCATGGGTGGGATACTACCTTTTTTTGCATTCATAGCAATGTGGTTAGGAGGTCTAAGTATAGAGGAATCATACCTATGCTTTGGTGGAGGTGCGATGTCTGGAGCTTTCTGCTTAGCAACAGTTGCAGGTTCTGAAGATGTTAGAGCAGGCTCATGATGAACCACCATCTTCTCTTCTCTAATCTGAATATCTGGTTCCACCTCAACACTGAAGCTCTGTTCATCAATGGTGTCCATGAAAGAGGTTCTGTCCCACAACCGTATAGTAAGAAGTCTTCAACTCAAAGTTATTCTGTGCAAAGGGAGGAGGTACAATCACATACATGTTAGCATAGAACTCACCAGGCATGTTGTAATCAGAAAGAGTCCTCCCAACTGGTGCATTAGGAGGTGGATTAGGTGCATTATGTGGTACTTCAACTCGTGGATTTCTTTGTCCACCTGCACGTCCTTCAGCATCACCATCATGTGGTTGCGGAATGATCTCCTGAAAAATCACGTTCCCATCAGCATCAAGTCTCTGACCACACTCATTGCAGACATGGTCCTCTATATCCCTCAAAACACCATGCTCATCCCGAATCAAAATCACAGCAGTGGAATTCGCCATCTTAACTGGTTTTCTGAACATTCCTGTTTGTCCTTTCTAACCTTGCAAGCTCCTCAAGTCCGAGATCCACGAGCTCCTTGTACGGATTACTCCTTAGTGTGCGATCATGCATGAGCTGTCTGGTTCACGCACGTGTGTCGACCGACGCTAGCAGTGCGTCGATCGATGCTGATCGCAAGAGTGTCGATCGATTCCAAGCGGGTGTCGATCGACGCAGCTGTTCTTCGTCGAACTTGAAATGCAAAAGCAGAAAATAATTTTGTAAAATAAAAATGAAAAGCTTAGTCTAAATTCTAAACTCAAATCTATCGAAGACTCAAAAAGAGTCCCCAGCAACGGCGCCAAAAACTTGATATGCTCGAGTTTTATCCCTAGAGCTACACTTCAAGTGCACATACGTGACTAGTAGTATATAGGGGTCGAATACACAGAAAGTAAATCAACTGTTTGTAATCAATCAAGCGAAGCATCAGTTCAAGGGAGTTCTCAGGAAATCAGGAATACAGACTACTCGATAATTCGGGATCAAATTTAGTAAGGTTCTAGAACTAGAATCACAAAAGCATAAGAAACCAACTTTCGTTGCAAGTATTATCTATGTCTAGCAACCTAGCAAACCAACTTTCGTTGCGAGTTCTAGAGATCCTAAACATACATTAATCTCAGGTTCTTTCGTTCACAATTTCCCCAAGTCAAATTTCTTTGCGAATAGACAAATTGCTCCTCGAGGTTCTTTCTAGCTAATTAACCAACTGCCATTGCGAAAATCAACCTAATATCAATAAGCTAAGTAGCTAATTCAGATTAAGCATTAAGATCAACCTTAGATGAAGAACTAGAAGTTATGAATCCCTACAGATTGATTTACCTATTATTCCATGAAATCCCTAATGAGAATCCCTAAACCTAACTGGAAAAACTACTCAGACATGGAAATCATAATAATAGACATGGTGAATAGAAAACCAAATAACATAAAAGGGATAGAAAAACAGGGGTTCGAAATTTCTTCTCTATTGAGTACAAGACCAGCCCCAAAAAAATCTCTCATAAGTAAAGCGTAGCCTAAACAAGTGGCTAAAAATTCTAATATAAAGTCTAAACAATTTTTGGACTTCTTTGTAATTATGAAAAACTTCTGGGATAATCTGCAATTTCCACAAATCTTCATTAATTCGGCGAGAATCATCTGGTGGCGTGCTGTGTCGATCGACGCCAAGGCTGCATCGATCGATGTTGTGCTCTGTTTCACCTATGATTTCTTCCTTATCGCACGAATGCTCTAGAATGCGCCATAATGTCCAAATATGCTCAAAACGTAACTAAATCTGTAAAACACCTGAAAAGACTCCAAAACACAGTAAAAGACTCGATAATAAAAACATATACCATGGTCAAAAACCCTAAAAACCATGATATATCAAAAATACAAGATAAGTATGCATTAAGAACATGTTCTTACTACCACTAAACACCTTAAACATCAGTTTCCATTGGTTAAGTATGTAAAGCACTTGTAAGATTAGATCAAAAATTTAACACACTTTCCAGCGAAACAAACATCTAAGATCTAGAGACTTATTAGCTACTTCAATCCTAGCATTAGAAAAACATCTAACAAGTGAGAAAACAAGATTTCTAAGTCCTAAAACATCTTAGATCACAATTAAATCACCCTCGTCTACAAAAATCCATAAACTTATAGAGAACTACTCACTACCCATGATGATAACATAAGAAAACATGATTGAGATGATCAAAGATAGAAGAAATAGAAGGATCAACAAGAACAACTCAAGAACACAAAAACCAGATCTATAAAAGATGAATGAAAATAAGTGTTTTGATATAGATTCATACGAGTTTATGGTGATTCATATAACACACTAAAAGTCCTTAAATTAAGGAAACTCAAGTGGTTTTGTCGACCATAAAACATGTGAGGGTCTAGAAGCCAAAAAAAAAGGAAAATCAAAAGTTAGGAAAAGTTGAGGTCACAACAGTTTCAACAACCCGCTGTATGTGGTTGTTGTGCGTGTCTCTCTCCACAGTGGGATCCTGATGTCACTCCACAAGTCACGTGTGCTCACGGATTTTGCCAATTTTCTTTCACAAAGGGATGATGATCCTGCTATATGATCCCGCTTCAGCTCTTTCTCTCCATAGTGGCTTCAAGATGCCGCTCCAGAGGTCGTTGTGTGATGTCTTCTTCACGGCTTTTTCTCCCAGACACATGGGGGTTCCTTCATGATCCCGCTGCACAATTAATCATTCTACCTTATCTGTTTTCACTCCCATTTGGTTCTGTTTGTCCCTACTAGTCCCATTCGCTACATGATGCTAATCCAGCACCTAAAGCAAAAGAAAATGCAAGTATATGCATCCTAAAGATGTATAAATGCATACCCTAAAGGTAAAATGTTTTTGAAATCATGATATATATAGCACAACAAATACAATGCATAAGCATCCCGCTCTGCAGCCTCAATTCTCAGATGCTTCCTTTTCTGTGGCATGGTTGATATGTCTCCACTAAATCACTCATATGTCTTTCAAAACAGCTTCAAATGATCAAAGACCACCGTCATGGGAAATCTTACTTAGTTTCCTATGTCTTGTCAAAATATTAGATTCATAGGTGATCTTTAAAGCCTTCATCCGAGGCGATACTCCAGGCATAATGTTTGGATTATATATGTATATCATCATGTATATCAAGCTTTACATCTTTCTTGTATGAAATCTTCATGCTTCTAGTCTCAAAACCGCTCCAGTACCTTCCAAAACACCAAAGTGGCCATTCCAAGATCTAATATAGATAAAGGCAATGTTTATACATTCCTAATTATGGCTAAATGAAAGTTTAAGACTAAAGTAATCTAAAAACATAAGGTTAAAACCATGAGAAACACAATATATCAAGATATCAAGTCTTATAACACGACATAAACCATTGGAATATAAGTGCTTTCATACTAAATCAATCATAATATCAAGAGAATTCTGACAATGAAAACATAGACATTTTAACTTACGGAGTTTTCTCGCTTCTCATTGATTACATTCTAGTTCCATGAACTCCCCTACACCTCATGCATAATCATCAACTAGTATGTTCGACTCTGGATCTACCATTGGTTTGTCCATCCACGATCAAAAATATTTGAAGAAGATTTTTTCATATGAATTGAGTTTAGAGAGAGAGAGAGAGAGAGAGAGAGAGAGAGAGAGAGAGAGAGAGAGAGAGAGAGAGAGAGAGAGAGAGAGAGAGAGAGAGAGAGAGAGAGAGAGAGAGAGAGATGTGTGTGGAGACTTTCTTAATTTATATGGTATATGGACCTTCAATGCTTACACCATCAACTTTTATTAGTAATAGATTTAACAGTAACCAAACAAAAAATCAAGAAGTTGAGAATTTGGGTAATCCTTTGTGTATATTCATCCATATACACTGGTGTCTTTCCCGTTAATTCAATACAGGTATATATAGACTATAGTAACAATATACTTTGGTTGAGAATTTTGGTGGATCGTAATTGCATGCACAACTTGGATCTACAGGAACAGAGTATATATATGGACCAGTTTGCTTATATAAGAGTTTGTTCTTGGAGTTGTTCCTGTCAAGACAAGACCCATTGGTACGGTAAGATATACATCGTTTGTAAAGAGAAGATATAACGGATTATTAAGTATAATAGTACCTCTGTAACAAATAAAGCGTGGAAACCGTATGGGACCCTATGTGGCAGCTCCACCACTGCTACTGGCTCAGCTGACATTGTTTTTGCGTCTATCACATTAACACATGATTTTCTGCCCATTTTCAGTCATCACCATATTAGTGTACATTAATGACGCAAAATAGAAAAAGTGCTAACAGGTAAGGAAGTAATCGTACTACCCTGTGTTTTCGTCATGAACAAAGAATATCAAGTAACCGTCATCTTCTTCCACTGCTTCGCGCGGGACATATATAGTGTCCGAACCATATATTCCTTGTCCTAGCTTATATATTCCTTTGATATTGCCTCCTACTTGTAGCATTTTATTGTCTATCTCAGCCTCCGCATGCAGATCAAACTTAATAATTCCTGTAACCTTTGCGATGCCGTCCAGAAATGTTCCATTACAATATACATATCTATGTTTCCTAAACGCACCAAACAAAACAACAAAGAATGATGAGTTAATTTACTTGCTAGGGATTCAATTACACGCAAGGACAAGGGTGAATTAATCATACTTTCCCGTATAGCACTCGTTGATTCTCGGGAAATCAACTGAAGATGGCGATAGTTTCTTCTGAGAAGCTGTGCCCGTTTTCATGTTGAATCTCATTTCGTACCTGCACAAGAACCAGTTGAGGAGGGTATATATCTGGTTTACGACGGAGCAGAAGAGATGTAACAGGTCAGGGATTCTTACAGTTCGTTGCTAAAACTTCTAAATACTTCTTCCTCATTCCAGCTAACCATGTCAAGATTTGGATTCTCAAGGAGACAAGTGATGAGGACGACTTCTTCCTCTTCTTCCCAAGCATTGGCTGGAGATATAGGGAGCCATTCACATAATTTTATTTGGTACCTAGAATGTAAATGTTTGATAATATGAACCCTTAAACAGACATAACAAAGCACACACCGTTGTGGAATATGAAGCAGTTGGGAAGCTCAAACCATCTGATCATTAGGTCATTCTTGGCATAGCGTGGAAGAACACCAAAACGAGCCCTTTTTGTGGGATCAAATGAGTATAGCATTTTCTTGTCTTTCACCATTTCCTTGGATTCAATTTCAAAGACACAAGAATGAATATATAGGGAAGAGAAGGCAGTTAGTCTAATGATTCTCAAACTCTTATATGTGTAAGTGTAACCCTTTAAACTTTATGAGTAAGATACATACCTTTGGCCTGAAGAGCATAGGAAGATCCATGAAGATTGCGTAACTCTCAGTAATAGCAAAATCATGCATCATCATTGGCTCTGATATATTAATTTGGACTGGGTCATGCATAATGCCATCTTTCGAGATCACTCTGTATGTGAGATAAGGTGACGTATGCGAATAGCCATATGCAAACATTTCACCTGGACATCATGGGTCAGTAGCAATAGTAGCTCTTGTTTCTTAGGAAAAAACTGAAGACTTACCCGTAACCGGGTCAACTTTTGGATGCGCAGTGAAGGAGTGGGTCAATCTCTTGTCATAGTCTATCATGCCAAGAGTTTGTAGGTCTCCATCTTCCATAACATTGATGACATCTAGAAAAACCAAAAGAGAATAGCATTTACGGATAACGGAGACCCTACACAAATCTAAAAAGTGTTTTTGTATAATATACAAAATAATGAGAAATTTTTACAAATCACCCAGATGCCAAATATCGGACAATGAAGCATATCATAATCCCAACGTTATTAATTTGAACGTTAAAAACATTCCGTAGTTAAACAATTCACATAACCGCATATGCTACTCGTACAAGACGATGGAAGAAGTATGGAATCCACCAAAAAACAGAAATATTGTCTTCGTTTAGGGTTTTGTTTTTTTCTAATTAAATTATAATTAATTTAACAACATGTATAATTAAGATCAATTCTCTTAAATAGATTTAAAAGGTTATGTGACATACATATATAGAACCCAAGGATGAAAAAACAGGAAAATAACATTCATTACATAGGAAAAGACTAAACTACTTTTTAATGAACTAAAATGTTAAAATAAAACAGATATATTTTTCTAAATTTTTTTCCCAAATTTTCTTTCTTTTCAAAAAATACTTTTCTTGAAGCTCTTCTTTAAATATTTCAAATTTATTTTTTTATACATATTTACATTTTCAAATATTGTACAAATGTTTTTTCTCTGTGAATAATACAAAGGGGGATCCTACACAAACTCATCTAGTCACGTTGGTGGATTTGAGTTAACACATACAATATAGGATGACTAGACTCGAACACTCTATACCAATTTGTCTGCCTTTGCATAATTGTTTATTATACCATTTAAGTATGCTTATAATAACTATTTAGTGTTTATAGCAGCTATGTATGTTTAAAATATATTTTTACCTAAAAATGTGTAAATTACTCCTTAAACAGAATAAATATTTTATAAATTTTTAGAAACATCTTCTCACATCTCAAAAAATGTATTTAATGTTATAAACCGTTACAGGATATATATGTACTTTTCAACTATTTACAATTGTTTTCTAAATTCTTAAATTGATTTCTAAATTTGAAAACTATTTTAAAATAGTTAAATTTTAAGAATCATTTCTTAAAAATGAGTACATCCTACCAAAGGAGGTCAAGAAAAACATGGAAGAAGTGTTTTCTTAAAACAAATAAAGGAAATAGTGTTAATAACTAAGAAAAAAATAAAATTCACTGCATAACCAAAAGTTAAGAACACAATGATATTCTTCATATAATATATACCTTTTAACCTTGCCAATGCCATTCATATGTGTGTTAGTTTTCTTTTCCACCTTCATGTAAATTTTCAATCTTTTATATTATCAGTTGATTAATTTTTTTATTTTTACTAAAAAAATCATATGTTTTTTAATCTAACATTATTTTCATTTTTAAATTGTACATCCATTTCTTAAGTTGATTAATTATGTTCAATTATTTGGACTATCCAAAAAAAAAAAAAAAAATCCATGTCCATAAGAGTAGAGGGCTTACATGGCTTATCTGTCTCCTGTAACGCTAGAAGTTTTCCATGGTGATATATGAGCGCTGTATTAGCTGGTGCATGGTAAAAAGCGTGAGATTAAAAGATACTTAGCTATGAAATAAATTGGAAGGGATGAAGTAACCAACCAGTTCCATGTCCATAAGAGTCGTCCAGTACTTTCAGTTTAGTTCTCAGCTGTTGCATATTGGCCATAAGCAATCCAAACACCCCCTTAAGGTCCCCAATCTACAAAATGACAACAACAGGACACAAAAATGATTGCCCCCACAACTCGGCACACAATTGCAGAGAATAAAGAATTTTCTATAAATTTACTAGCTCGCCTTCATAATTTTGGCAGCACCAAAAAATTCTTCCTGCTTGAGACGTGATGTCCCAACGTATCGCGAAGCGTAAGTTACTTTCCCATCCTTGATGCGTACACCATGTATCATTCTGAAAATGTGAAATATGAGAGTAGCAGGGCCGACGGCACAACATATTTGGGGGCCGTAGCAAAAGAGAATATTATTTGGGTTCTGCAATAAAAAAATAAAAAGGCATGCCATTGACTTTGGGAAACTGATAATAAACAAAACTAACTGAAAAATGTTTCGATTCAGTTCGAAAACCAGTTAGTTAGTTTATTGGTTTTATGCCAAATTGAACTGAAATATTAATGAAAATTTTGGTTAATTTTGTAAACTATAGATAATTTGGATAATTGGGTTCAGCTAATAGGGTAATTTCATCCAAAAAATAAAGTTAAAACCGTTAAGCTTGATCATACCAACGGTTATTTGAAATAAATGGTAATTTTAATTTAGTTTTGGTATATTTATAAAAAGAAAAGCATAAATTCTCTTATACAAGATTTTTTTTCTTTTTCAAAATTATACAAGATTTGTAAATAGTTGGTTATTGGAGCGAAATTTATATATCAAAAAAACATTTGCCTAACTCGTTTTGTATTTTCTCAAAAGAAAATATATGAATTTTAAAAAGAAAAAAATCAGCAAAAAGAAGAATAAAATTGGGCCCTCTGTAATAATAGAAACACGGGACAGGCACGTCTGTGTCCCTCCCTCTAAGCCGGTGCTATGTGAAATAGCAGTTAAAAAAGACAGTAGATATATCTAACGAAACAAGAAGATGAAAGGGAACGAGAAACAGTTAACGTACCCATCTCCATCAAACCTGAAAAGAGCAGTGGAAGCATTTATTATAAGGAAAAACAAACCAATACCATGTTGATCTAGAAAGAAAAAAATATGGAAGAAGAGCACGTGCCAGTGATATCCAGCGACGGGATAAAACTTCGGATTTGGACCAACCATCAGAAATTCACCATTCAAGCATTCCTAGAAAAAAAAAAAAAAAAGACAATCAGAAACCATGAACCCGGGGAAAGAAATGATGGAGATAGAGCTCGCTCACGGGAAGAAATCCATGGACGGGGAGGTCCTTGACAGGAGGGGTTTCTGTTGGATAAGCTTGAGTTAGAAGCTATCTAGAATAAGGAAAACATTAGGAGTTATCTAATGTTAGTTTTCTATTTATTTGGAGTTATCTATTTAAGAGATATTTTCCTTTTTAGAGTTAGAGAGATCTATATATAAAGAGTTACCAAAGTTGTGGTAAACAATAAGAGAGATTTGTGAGATTGAGATTACAAGGTTTTGAGTGAGTTTCCTTGAGTTAATAAGAGAGTTATTCTTATTGATCTTTGAGTTCTTAATATTGTGATTCAATATTTGGTATCAGAGCTTTGACACAACTAAAGAGGAATAAACACGACGGTTTATTCAAACATGAGTGGTGCAATCGCAACAACTGGATCGATGGACAAAACCAAAGAAGGTATGGGATCTTCCTCCATCAAGTGCCCGATGCTTAACTCCACCAACTACACGGTATGGGCCATGAGAATGAAAATTCTGCTCAAGGTACACAAAGTATGGGAGGTGATAGAAAAAGAAACAGTCGATGACGAGAAAAGTAACATGGCTATGGCGTTACTTTTCCAATCAATCCCTGAGACACTCATACTACAAGTTGGGGACTTGGACACCGCAAAACAAGTCTGGGAAGCCGTAAAAGCCAGACATGTTGGAGCAGAGAGGGTTCGAGAAGCAAGATTACAGACGCTCATGGCTGAGTTTGACCGACTTAAGATGAAGGAGAATGAAAGTATTGATGATTTTGTTGGAAAATTAACAGAAGTAACATCTAAGTCGGCAGCACTAGGAGAAAGTATTGAAGAATCAAAACTTGTCAAGAAATTCCTTAAAAGCCTCCCTCGAAAGAAATATATACATATTGTGGCATCTCTTGAGCAAGTTTTGGATCTAAAGATAACAAGTTTTGAAGACATTGTTGGACGATTAAAAGCATATGAGGAACGTGTCGCTGAAGAAGAAGAACCAGAAACACATGAAGAACAGAGTAAGCTAATGTACGCCAACATGGAATCCCAAACTACTCAATTTAACAGAAGCTCGAATGGAGATTACAGAGGTAGAGGCCGAGGCGGAAGGTTCTATAGTAGAGGAAGAGGTCGCGGACGATTTAACGGGTACAATGGCCCCAGAGATTTGTCACGAGTCGAGTGCTACCGGTGTGACAAAACAGGGCATTATGCCTCGACCTGTCCAGACCGATTACTTAAACTACAAGAAACACAGGAGGATGAGAAAGATAATACTCAAGTTGCTGATGAACTTATGATGCACGAAGTAATATGTCTCAACAAACAGACTGAGACCTCAAACGAAGTAGTGTTCCTCAATGAAAAGAATATAAAGCCAAAAGAGTTTGAAGATTATAGCGACAATGTGTGGTACTTAGATAACGGGGCAAGCAATCACATGACGGGTAACCGCAACTACTTCAAACACATCGATGAGTCAATCACAGGAAAGGTACGTTTCGGAGATGATTCCCGTATTGACATCAAAGGTAAGGGCTCGATTATGTTCTTAAGCAAAGACGGAAATAAGAAGATGCTAGCAGATGTTTACTTCATACCAGACCTAAGGAGCAACATAATCAGCCTCGGACAAGCAACGGAATCAGGTTGCGATGTCAGAATGAAGGAAAATTACCTCACGTTACATGATAAGAATGGGATCCTGATTGCAAAAGCTAACAGATCAAAGAACCGACTGTACAAAGTACTCATGGATATAGCCGATACAAGGTGCCTGCAGCTAGTAACACAAAGTAACTCGGCGTTATGGCATACAAGACTAGGGCATGTTGGGCTAGAATCAATGAAAAAAATGATTGCGAAAGAGCTAGTGAATGGATTACCCAAGATCAATATCGAAAAGGAGATATGTGCTTCATGTTTACTTGGGAAACAAACAAGGAAAACATTCCCACAAGCAACATCTTTTAGAGCAACGAAGGCACTCGAACTAGTTCATGGAGATCTATGCGGACCAATTACACCTTCTACAGCTGCTAGAAACAGATACATCTTTGTTATAATTGATGATTACTCTCGGTATATGTGGACTGTTCTCTTAAAAGAGAAGGGAGAGGCCTTTGAAAAATTCAAAAGGTATAAGGCACTTGTTGAGCAGGAGACAGGAAGTTTCATCAAGACATTCAGAACTGATAGGGGGGGAGAATTCATGTCGCAAGAATTTCAGAGATTCTGTGAAGAATCTGGGATTCAAAGACACTTGACAGCTCCATATTCTCCTCAGCAAAATGGGGTAGTTGAAAGACGAAACAGAACCCTGATGGAGATGACTCGAAGCATGATGAAACACATGAGTGTTCCAAATTTTCTCTGGGGAGAAGCTGTGAGGCACGCTACATACCTCATTAACAGAATCGCCACAAGAACTTTGGACTCAATGACGCCATATCAAGCATTAAAACATAGAAAGCCTAATATAGAGCATCTGCGAGTATTTGGGTGCATTGGTTATGCAAAAACAGAAACTCCTCATCTAAAAAAGCTAGACGACAGATCGCGAGCTTTGGTACATCTTGGAACCGAACCAGGCTCAAAAGCTTATAGATTGTTCGATCCAATGAACCGAAGGGTAGTGGTGAGCAGGGATGTAGTTTTTGATGAAAGTAATAACTGGAAGTGGACCAGAGAAAACAATGAGATCGAACATGAACCAGGAGAGTTCAGACTTGAGTATGGAAACAATAGGACAAGAGAAGAGGATGTAGAAACAAATGAAAACGGAGCCGAGAACGATGATGAAACTGTTTCTAAAGAAAATGAAGGGGAACATGACGAGGAGGTCATGAATGAGGAGGAAGAACAAGCACAATCATTGGTAAGAAGATCAACGAGAACGAGCGTGAAGCCAAAGTATCTAGATGACTATGTACTCCTAGCTGAAAGTGAGTATGAACGACTGTTGCTAGCAATCAACGAAGAACCATGGGACTTTAACGAGGCCAAAGATCAAGAGGTTTGGAGAGATGCATGCAAAGAGGAGATAACATCCATTGAACAAAACAAAACATGGAACCTTGTTGATCTTCCGAAAGAGGCCAAGCCGATTGGTTTGAAGTGGGTCTTCAAGATCAAGCGTAACTCCGATGGAAGTATAAATAAACACAAAGCAAGACTTGTAGCAAAGGGTTACGTACAAAAGCAAGGCATTGATTTTGATGAAGTATTCGCTCCGGTGGCACGCATAGAAACGATCAGACTCATTATAGCTCTAGCAGCCTCTAATGGATGGGAAGTACATCATCTTGATGTAAAAACTGCATTCTTACACGGAGACTTGAAAGAGGTGGTATACGTTTCACAGCCAGAGGGATTTGTGATCAAAGGAGATGAAAACAAAGTATACAAGTTAAACAAAGCTCTGTATGGTCTAAGACAAGCACCGAGAGCATGGAATGAGAAGTTAAACAGAGTACTCGGAGACTTGAAGTTTGAAAGATGCTCGAAAGAACCTTCAGTATATCACAAGCAAGAAAAAGATGATCTCCTTTTGGTAGCAGTATATGTGGACGATCTACTCGTCACCGGATCCAATCTTGAACTCATACTTGAGTTTAAGAAAAGAATGTCGACCAAATTTGAGATGAGCAACCTTGGGAAACTCACATACTATCTCGGTATCGAAGTCTACCAACACAAGGATGGAATCACTCTTAGACAAGAAAGATATGCGAGCAGGATTTTAGAAGAAGCAGGCTTAGAAACGTGTAACGCAGTCCACATACCTATGGACTCGGGTCTAAAACTCTCTAAAGCGCAAGAGGAACAGAGAATAAATGAGAAGGAGTATAGGAGACACATTGGGTGTTTGCGATACTTAATTCACACACGACCAGACCTTGCATATAGTGTGGGTGTTCTGAGCAGATATATGCAAGATCTGAGAGAATCGCATGGAGTGGCCTTGAAACAGGTATTGCGTTATTTACGAGGAACAAGCTCGTATGGACTCACATTCAAAAGGGAAAAGAAGATGGTGTTGATAGGATATAGTGATAGCAGCCACAACGTAGATGTAGATGATGGAAGAAGTACGACTGGTCACATATTCTACCTCAACAATAATCCGATCACTTGGTGCTCTCAAAAGCAAGAAACTGTTGCTTTATCCTCTTGTGAAGCTGAGTTCATGGCGGCCACAGAAGCAGCTAAACAGGCGATATGGTTGCAAGAACTTCTCGAAGAAATCAATGGAAAACCAAATGAGAAAGCGTTAATAAGAATCGACAACAAATCCGCCATAGCTCTCACAAAAAATCCGGTTTTCCATGGTCGAAGTAAACACATACATACTCGATATCATTTCATAAGGGAGTGTGTCGAAAATGAACTTGTGGAGGTGCAACACATTCCGGGTAATAAACAAAAGGCAGACATACTAACTAAAGCACTCGGAAGGATCAAGTTTAAAGAGATGAGAGATCTCATTGGAGTTCAGGATGTTGGAGAGAAAGGACTTCAAGCTTAAGGGGGAGATTGTTGGATAAGCTTGAGTTAGAAGCTATCTAGAATAAGGAAAACATTAGGAGTTATCTAATGTTAGTTTTCTATTTATTTGGAGTTATCTATTTAAGAGATATTTTCCTTTTTAGAGTTAGAGAGATCTATATATAAAGAGTTACCAAAGTTGTGGTAAACAATAAGAGAGATTTGTGAGATTGAGATTACAAGGTTTTGAGTGAGTTTCCTTGAGTTAATAAGAGAGTTATTCTTATTGATCTTTGAGTTCTTAATATTGTGATTCAATAGTTTCATCGCGGAGGGGAGCGAAGTTTCCAGAGAGGTAGTGGGGAGGGAGAGAAGCATCGTGCATGAGCTTGACGATGAGTCTCTCCAGAAGATCGATAAGTTTAGAGGATAAACCTTTGGAGGGTTTAGGATGGACGGAGAGTATGCCATCATCACTGAGCTTCTCCGCCATGATTAATTGATCTGAAACTGAAGTAAGAAGCGAGCAACTCCTGGGTGAAGAGGGACAGAAATGCTGGAGAGCCCACGGACGTTGGTTTCTAAGCTGATTATAAGGATAAGGGTTGTTCTGATAAGGCTTGGTTGGAGTGATCGAGCAATGTGGCAACGTTAGAAGTCTATTGTATAATGTAGAGGTGTATCTAATCGAAGGGTGTCTGGAGGTGGACGGCGGCCTAAGAGAGAGCATGATGAAGATGATGATTTGTTGAGATTCTGGACAACTAAAAGGATGGATGGTTTTGGAGATAATAAGAGGAGAAAGAGAAAATGGGCTCAGCATTAGTTTAACTGTTTCGGACGACACTGATAGGTCACTGCTAGTGGCGCCCAGGTAAATTATTTACAGGTACAATACTAAATATATTTGAAATTAAATTAACACAAATCTATACTATTATTTGGGAAGTGATTTTGAGTGAATGGAGCTCTCTCATTAATTCTCAAATAAAACTCTATCATGGGACTGCTACTTAAGGAGTTGAAGAAAGAAGCGCATCGAGAACCTAAATCAATCTCAAGTTATATCCTTCATTAAACAACACAAGATACACACTGTTTTTTTTTCTTTGATACACACTGTTGAGGGAAAAAAAACTTCAGAATCACAAGATGAAAGGGTACAAGAATCTCAGTTTAAATAAGAAAAACAAACCAACTCACTTCAGCTTTATGGCTAGCAGATGCAGTAGACATTCCGGAAGATGCATATTTCCTTATGACTCTGTCTGAAACTAATTTCTTAAAGACAAATCCAGCTCACCCAAAAGCTCAACCTATTTATAATCATAACAAAGATGTATTAATCTGAAACTAATTTCTTAAAGTTTCAATCGAATGGTGACCATCAAAATAGTATTACCAGCTGTTTAAAAAAGAAAACAAAACCCAGACAGTTACAAAGTGTAGAACCATACCAAAACATAGACCAAGAGATAACTCCAAAGAACAAATTATTATATTTTTAGTATCTCCAAAAAACATACAAACGTGATATATTGATATTGATATAAAAGTCAAATTTGTTATCTTTCTTGATTTCGAGGTTCCTTCCTCACCTCTACTTGCTTTCTTCTCGCACACAGACAGAATGGTGGACCGAGTTATTGACATCATGACGTGCTGCTCATCGATTCGGAGATACAGAAAATGCAAGTAGAATTGAACCACACATCATCGCTATTATCTAAGAACTAATAAACTGACAACAAGAAAATAATTAGAAAAGTCATCGACTGTTAATCCAATTTCAGTGCTAAACATGATTATTAAACATCATCGCTATTATCTAAGAACCAATAAACTCACAACAAGAAAATAATTAGAAGAAAGTCATCGTCTGTTAATCCAATTTCAGAGCTAAACAGGATTATTAAAAATCAATCCAAAACAACCATGTAGACATGCCACTTCCAACAAAATCATTGCATGCCAGAAAAATTACCGGTGGTATAGAGGGGACGAAAGCTGGATCGGACACCTTGTGAATCAGGGGTGGATGGAAGAGAGGATTTAGCGACAACATCAAAGTTCATTGTTAGTAAAGGAAAAAAACAAAAAAAAAATATATGAAAATGACGGACACAAAAACTAAACTCTCCATCCCGTTGGTTTTAATGAAATGGCTGTAAAGTAGTATTACTTCATTGGAAAACAATTAAAAACGACAAAAAATCAGGACCACCGAAAGCAAAAAAAAAATAACTTATTTAATTTACTCTTTTTTAACCATACCATACCACATGTGAGGACACTTTTCCCTTAACTCAACTATATCTTTTCTATTGTGCTAATTGGGTTGGGTTGATGAGCTTTAATTATTTAATATGTAAAGATAAAAGCTCCAACATTTATCTTATGATTGTGTCTAATTTTTTTATACAGATAAATATTTTAAAATGAAAGCCAATATTTTTGCCTATTGTGAGAATAAATGCAAAATATAATTAAAACAAAAACAAAAAACAAAAAATCAATAGTTACACTTAAGAAAATAATAAAATATAAAATTAGAACCCCGCACAAGGTGCGGGGCAATCACCTAGTCAAAATTAAATAAGATATTATAAGCTCTTAATCAACAACTATTATTAATCAACAATTAGATGATGTGTCCGCACTTTGTGCGGAATGAATGGTTTTGTTGAGAATAATTTTACTTTATTTAGTAGAAAAACGTTTTGAAACTAAAAAACAACAATATAGAGTAAAAGAATATACAAGTGCGAATGTTGTTGTTTGAGCAAAGCTTCATCACTAAATTTATAGGCCACCAATCACCACCCTCATTTACTAATTTAATTGTTTTTCGTGCAGCTTTTTTTTCAAATCATTTTCCCTACTGAACTTCTGAGGAAGAAACTACATAAACAAAAAAATTGTTCGTTACAAATATTTAGAGTTATCACAAACGAGCAATAAATAAACACTTCTGAGAATGATATATGTTCAAAACTTACAATTCTGTTATTTCTTAATGTGTCTTTAGTGGTTGTTTGTGTTATAAGATTGCCTTTAGTGCCTGCAAATAAACATAAACGTTAAATACTTTAATATTCAAAAGGAGTCTTTATTGACCTCGAAGTAAAAGTTGAGAATTTACTAATGTCCTCTTCTTAAACATCCATTGGAGTCTGGACATATTGCAGCTCTGCGCAACTTGGTCCAAAAGCATCTACATGAAAATCAAGATCTCCATAGTACTCGAAAATAAAAATGTCTCCTAGTGATGTTTGTGTTTTACACACCAATTAAAACCTAATGTGCATGCTACCACAATCGATGGTTTGTCGATGTAACACTTCAGGATCGAATCAACAGCGAGCTAGTGATTTATAACAACAAGAATATACAAGGTTCCTTAATCTAAGCAAATACAAGAGATTTGGTTTTATACTAAAAACCTAAGTGAAATAAAAGCAAAGAAACTAAAGTGAAAATGAAGTAGATAACAAAAGTACAATAAAACAAGTACAAACAATTCACTAAGCAAGAAACTAAAGTTCACAAAACAGAGTAAAAAACAGAGGTGGTGAGTTTGAGCAAAAGATAAAACAACTAGTTATTGGGTTGAGATTATTGACTTGGGTGATTGAATACGAATCTAAGAATGATAAACAACACAAGAATGATTCTCAGGCTAAGAACAATCATATGAAGTTTCTCATCTCTCATAATAATAACCCCTATACTTATCAAGCATTAACATCAACTCTCGTAATTTCAAGGTAAGCATGCATGAAGATCATGTTCTTAATACCACTAAACACCTTAAACATCAACTCTCATTGGTTAAGTATGCAAAGCACTTGATAGAGTTTCAAACATTAATCTACACTTCTCAGTGATAGCAACATTTAAGATCAAGAAATTGATTAGCTACTTCAATCCTAGCATTAAGAACATCTAGCAAGTGAGAATAAAAGATATCTATGTTCTAAACATCCTAGATCATTATTCAATCACCCTCATCTGCTCAACCCAGAAACCTATGAAAAACTACTCACTAATATTCATAGAAACACAAAAGACATAGTTGAGATGATGTAATATGAGAGAAATAGATGAATCAACAAGAACAACACAATAAAATCAAACCAAACTTCAAAACAAGATAAGAGAAAATAAAGTTGTGATCTAGATCCATAATTGGATCAAGAAGTAGATCATGCCCCCCCCTCATACACCAAGAGGCCTTAAATAAAGGAAAATAAAGTGGCTTGGTCGACCTCAAAACATGGGAAGGACTGCAAGCCAAAAGAAAAAGAGATAGTAACATGCGGGCAAAAGTAGGTCTCACAGCGGCATCAGGACCTCGCTGTGGGAGGTCGCTGTGGGTGTTTTTCACACAGCGGGATGCTGAGGCCTCTGCACAGGTCGTTGTGGCTTACGACTTTTCCCGGATGCTTCCTCTTCGTGGTAGGGTTGATATGTGTCCATTAAATCGGTTATAACTCTTTGTGTTTATTTCTAAATGACTTGAAACCACCTCCATTAGAAAGCTAACTCAATTTACTATAACTTTGGTATGCAGATCCAAAGCTAAATATGAACGTAAGATCTTCATATGTCTCGATTTTTCAAGGATAAATCTCACAGCAACCTTTGGAGGCCGCTACACGTTGTTTCTCCTCATAGCGGCTCCAAGTCGCTGTGGATGGCCACTGCACGTGGTTTTCGTGATCCTTAGCTATTTTTCCACTTAATTTTCGGTGTTTTTCAGTCCCTACCTCCTCCATTATGTCTTTGATGCTCCATTATGTCTTCCACCACCTAAAGCAAAAAAAAAAAAACTAATGCGACCGAATGATGTCTAAATGCACATCCTAAAGCTAAAATGCAATGGAAATCATGATCAAATATGCTAAAAACACAATATATCAACTCCCCCAAACTTGTTCCTTTGCTTGTCCACAAGCAAACAACAAAGAGAACAAAGGAGAAAAGGTTTAAAGGTTTAAAGGTGGGGATTCAAAATCAAAAGAACTTAGCAAAGCCTTCAAGATGATGTCCTTAGAAAATGATAACATATTGCATGAACACACTCTTTATTATACTCTAATTTCTTTAGGCTTATTGCAACTCCAAATATATATATTTTTAGGCACAATTTCAAGAATCAGCATGCTAAAATATCCACAAACTCTTACATTCATTTTATTCTCAAAGTGTGGTCTCACAAATCGGAACTTGATCTCAACCAATTGGCTTAGTAAGAAAAGGCTTCAAAGAATTGATGAAGAAGGTTCAAATCTCTTTTTGGTGGCTAACTCTCAAGAAAAAGGAGTGCTATACATTATGCAAAATTTAGCAAGACAAGAACAATTGATGCATACAATTTTAACTCTGATTGTCTTACCCTTCCTAAGTGAATTCTGTTTTCCCAATCAAGCCAACTCCTTTTCTTCTCTTATCCAAAATCAACCCTCTGATCTATTTTGCCTCTTTTACCTTTGATAACTTTTATTTTTGTAACACATAGCTCTTTTCTTTCCTCTGTGATTTTTACATATGAACTTAGAGTTTTTCAAAAACAATTCTCTATTTCCCAAGTTTCTTTCCTTTTTATGTACTCAAGATTTTTTTTTCTCCCCACTTCACTCATTTATTTTCCTCTCATTCCTCATTCCCATGAGCTATCCCTCTTAAAGCTAACCATATGATGAATTCATAGACTAGCCTAATGAGAGTAAATCATTATCGTTCGCATACTATTAAGATTTTGCACATGTTAGCATCATCAAAAAGAGCCTCACTCAAATAAAAATGGAAGGGCTAAGGGGAAAGGGAAAGGTTTAAGGTGTGGAAACCATTCTAATAGTGAGAATGGCCACTTGGGTTTACAAGGGTGGTGAAAATGATGAAAGATAATCCAAGTGTGTATGTGGTGACCATGATCAAGTATCAAGAGCCCATAAGAGCATAAACAACAAAGGTTTTAAGGGTGGGGTTCTTAAGAAAAAATTATAAAATATTGTGGGCCCCACCAAATAGTTAAGAACCCCAGCTCCAAAAATCCTTAGCTAAGGATCGGTTCTTGCACTGTTCATGCCATGTGTCATGATTCTATTCGTTCCTTCTTTTTTATTTTTTTTTACTTTCCAGAAAAAAAATTAAAATAATAATTAAATTTTTTTTTAAGAACCCCAAGGGGGGTTCATGGTTGTACATGGCCTAAGTGAGAGAAATTAAAGTTTATTAGACTCAAGTATAAGAGTTGGTTTCAAATTCAAGACAAACATCAAACAAGACAATGGTTTCAGTTGGAGAGATCAAAGCACAAAATGTACAAGTTTTTTAAGAGATGTTCAAGCAACATATTATGATTAACAAGGGCATCGTGTTGAGTTCTAAGCATAAATCATTTACATGGCAATTATATCATTATCCCCTATGCATATGTAAATGAAATCCTAATATGCAACTAAATTCAATCATAAAAAGCAAAAAAACAAGCATGAAACTAGATGAATATATATATTATATATATTCTTTTTTTTTCAAAAAAATTTCAATTTTTTTTTATATGATGCTTGAGACTCAAAGATGTGAAAATAAGATCATAGAAAACATGATTAGCTACTGGTCTATTCCTCCAAACTTAAATCACACAGTATCTTGTGTGATAGAACAATGAAGAAAAGGACCCAAAACAAAAAAAGGAGAATGCAAAGATCAAAAGAAATATCACTATGTACAATATGAAGTGGTACCTAGATTTGGATGGAGGATGAGGATGTGGAGAACTTCATTCAGCTGCCATGTATCTTCCCCCAAACTTGTTTGCTGACCTCAAACACACAAAAACAAAATAAAGTAAAACAAATCAAGTGTAACAAAGGATACCATTGGACTTCCTCCCAAGTGAGCTTGTTTTAAGTCTCTAGCTTGACTATCCCTTCACTTTTTTTGGTTGGAAATGTGACATGACTTTGGATCACCAGGATCATATTTATCATAGAACCATCCCCTAAACTCAGTCATCCTAATATCCTCAAAAGAGATCTTCCTTGGACCATCAATGGTCATTGTTGTGGTGGAAGTTATACCAAGATGCTTGTCAAAAGGTTGTGCCATTTGAAATTCCTCTTCTTCACCATCCATGGAGATTTCTTCAAAGAGACTCTCTTGTTTCTCCTTAGGCATTTCACTCTCTGTCTCTTGCTTGGAATTGGGTTGTATATGCATTTCTTCATTGGTTGAGAATTCATCATCTATTGAGCTCTCATTTATGCTCTCTATGCATCCAAAAACCAAGCCATCTTCAATAGTTCTTACCACCATGTCTACTTCTTCCTTGTTGCTCCTTGCTAGATGAATCATGAGTGTTCCAACGTAAACTTGTTCTTCATATCTTATCTCAAGAGCTTCATCAACATTGCAACCAAGAAGTGCTTCAAATTCTCTTTCATACATTTCATCTTCTTGTAAGAACTCATCCTTGATTTGAGAATCCTCTTCATATGTTGTTTCAGCATCCCTCTCAAACTGAGACACTTCATTGGCTAAGGCTGACAAGCTAGAGGCTAATTTTTCAAAATTTGCATTCATGTTAGCGTGCATCTCCTTGGTACTCTCCAAAATTTGTTTCAGAAGTTGTTGCATTGTGTCCTCCTTGGATTGTTGGTTTGAATAACTCCCTTGACCATGGAATTGTTGGTCTCCTTGGTTATGATAAAAACCTTGATTGTTGAGAAGCTCTTCTTCATTAGAGTTTGGGGAGTAATAGTTCATTCCATTCTTGTACTCCATGTCCAAAGATTGATATATCTCATCATATACATATTGATACTCTTGAGAATAGTTTCCATATGAGATATCTTCCTTATAGGTGGGTAAGCTTTCAAAACCGTGGTGGCTTGTAGGGTCCCAAGATGACATCCTTCACCATATCTGTAGTCGTACTCTTAAGCAACTTTTTCATATGGGGGATCTTCTTGATAAGTAGGTGAGCTTTTAAAACTTTGGTAGCTTGTGGGGTCCCAAGATTGGTATATCTCAGCATCTCCATATTGGTACTCTTGAGAAAAGTTTCCATATGAAAGATCTTCTTGGTAAGTAGATGAGCATTCAAAATTGTGGTAGCTTGTAGGATTCCAAGGCATCCCTCTCTCTTGAACATTCTCGCTTGTGAATATGCCCTGAAAAAAGAGCAAACACTTGAAAGAAAATCAATAACCAAACAAAAACAAAAACAAAAAAAAAGCTTAGTCTCAATAAAATTTGAAATTCTAATGATAAATCGCCTAGCTCCCCGGCAACGGCGCCAAATTGATGTTTGCGTTTTACACACCAATTAAAAACCTAATGTGCACGCTACCACAATCAAATGGTATGTCGATGTAATACTTCAGGATCGAATCCACAGGGAGCTAGTGATCTATAACACCAAGAATACACAAAGTTCCTTAATCTAAGCAAATACAAGAGATTTGGTTTTATACTAACAACCTAAGTGAATAAAAGCAAAGAAACTAAAGTGAAAACGAAGTAGATAACAAAAGTAAAAAAAAACAAGAACAAAACATTCACTAAGAAGATAATAAACTTCACAAAACAGAGTAAAAATAGAGGTGGTGAGTATGAGCAAAAGATAAAACAACTAGTTATTGGGTTGAGATTATTAACTTGGGTGATTGAATACTAATCTAAGAATGATAAACAACACAAGAATGATTTTCAGGCTAAGAACAATCATATTAAGTTACTCCACTCTCATGATAGTAACCCTATACTTATCAAGCATTAACATCAACTCTCGTTGGCAATTTCAAGGTAAGCATGCATGAAGATCATGTTCTTAATACCACTAAACACCTTAAACATCAACTCTCATTGGTTAAGTATGCAAAGCACTTGATAGAGTTTCAAACATTAATTTACACTTCTCAGTGATAGCAACATTTAAGATCAAGAAATTGATTAGCTACTTCAATCCTAGCATTAAGAACATCTAACAAGTGAGAATACAAGATATCCATGTTCTAAACATCCTAGATCATTATTCAATCACCCTCATCTACTCAACCCAGAAACCTATGAAAAACTACTCACTAATATTCATAAAAACTCAAAAGACATAGTTGAGATGATGTAATATGACAGAAATAAATGAATCAACAAGAAACACACAATAAAATCAAACCAAATTTCAACACAAGATAAGAGAAAATAAAGTTGTGATCTAGATCTATAAATCGATCAAGAAGTAGATCATGCCTCCCCCCATACATCAAGAGGCCTTAAATAAAAGAAAATAAAGTGGCTTGGTCGACCTCAAAACATGGGAAGGTCTGCAAGCCAAAAGAAAAAGAGAAAGTAACATGCAGGCAAAAGTAGGTCTCACAGCGACATCGGGACCTTGCCGTGGGAGGTCACTGTGGGTGTTTTTTCATACAGCGGGATGCTGAGGCCTCTGCACAAGTCGCTATGGCTTACGGCTTTTCTCGGATGCTTCCTCTTCGCGGTAGGGTTTATATGTGTCCGTTAAATCGGTTATAACTCTTTGTGTTTATCTCTAAATGACTTGAAACCACCTCCATTAGAAAGCTAACTATATTTACTATAACTTTGTTATGCAGATCCAAAGCTAAATATGAACGTAAGATCTTCATATGACTCGAACTTTCAAGGATAAATCTAACAGCGACCTTTGGAGGCCGCTGTATGAGGCCGATGCACGTTGTTTCTCCTCACAGCGGCTCCAAGTCGCTGTGGATGGCCACTGCACGTGGTTTTCGTGATCCTTAACTATTTTTCCACTTGGTTTTGGGTGTTTTTCAGTCCCTACCTCCTCCATTATGTCTTTGATGCTCCATTATGTCTTCCACCACCTAAAGCAAAAGAAAAATAAAACAAATGCAACCGAATGATGTCTAAATGCACATCCTAAAGCTAAAATGCAATGGAAATCATGATCAAATATGCTAAAAAACACAATACACCAACTCCCCAAACTTGTTCCTTTGCTTGTCCACAAGCAAACAACAAAGAGAACAAAGGAGAAAGGTTTAAAGGTGGGGATCCAAAATCAAAAGAACTTAGCAAAGCCTACAAGATGATGTCCTTAGAAAATGATAACATATTGCATGAACACACTCTTTATTATACTCCAATTTCTTTAGGCTTATTGCAACTCCAAATATTTTTTTTTGGCACAATGTCAAGAATCAGCATGCTAAAATATTCACCAACTGTCACATTCATTTTATTCTCAAAGTGTGGTCTCATAAATGGGAACTTGATCTCAACCATTTGGCTTAGTAAGAAAAGGCTTCAAAGAATTGATGAAGAAGGTTCAAATCTCTTTTTGGTGGCTAACTCTCAAGAAAAAGGAATGCTATACATTATGCAAAATTTAGCAACACAAGAACAATTGATGCATACAATTTTAACTCTCATTGTCTTACTCTTCCTAAGTGCATTCTATTTTCCCAATCCAAGTCAACTCATTTTCTTCTCTTATCCAAAATCAAACCTCTGATCTATTTTGCCTCTTTTTCCTTTGATAATTTTTATTTTTCTAACACATAGCTCTTTTCTTTCTTTTGTGATTTTTACATATGAACTTAGAGCTTTTCAAAAACAATTCTCTATTTCCCAAGTTTCTTTCCTTTTTATGTACTCAAGATTTTTTTTTTCTCTCCCTACTTCACTCATTTATTTTCCTCTCATTCCCCATTCTCATGAGCTATCCCTCTTAAAGCTAACCATATGATGAATTCATAGACTAGCTAGCCTAATGAGATCTAATCATTGTCGTTCTCATACTATTAAGATTTTGCACATGTTAGCATCATCAAAAAGAGGCCTCACTCAAATAAACATGGAAGGTCTAAGGGGAAAGAGAAAGGTTTAATGTGTGGAAACCATTCTAATAGTGAGAATGGCCACTTGGGTTAACAAGGGTGGTGAAAATGATGAAAGATAAACCAAGTGTGTGTATGTGCTGACCATGATAGTGTATCAAGAGCCCATAAGTGAGAGAAATTAAAGTTCATTACACTCAAGTATAAGGAGTTGGTTTCAAATTCAAGACAAACATCAAACAACATATTAAAGATCAAAGTACAAAATGTACAAATTTTTAAAGAGATGTTCAAGCAACATATTATGAGATTATTGACTTGGGTGATTGAATACTAATCTAAGAATGATAAACAACACAAGAATGATTTTCAGGCTAAGAACAATCATATTAAGTTACTAGACTCTCAGGATAATAACCCTATACTTATCAAGCATTAACATCAACTCTCGTTGGCAATTTCAAGGTAAGCAAGCATGAAGATCATGTTCTTAATACCACTAAACACTTTAAACATCAACTCTCATTGGTTAAGTATGCAAAGCACTTGAAAGAGTTTCAAACATTAATCTACACTTCTCAGTGATATCAACATTTAAGATCAAGAAATTGATTAGCTACTTCAATCATAGCATTAATGACATCTAGCAAGTGAGAATACAAGATATCCATGTTCTAAACATCCTAGATCATTATTCAATCACCCTCATCTACTCAACCCAAAAACCTATGAAAAATTACTCACTAATCACTACAAAAATTGTAGTTTTAACATCAATTATTTTTTATGTTAGCATCAGTTTTAAAGTGATGCTAGAGTTATTGAGTCACTTCTAAAAATGGTGCCAAAACGTGTGAAGCTAAAAAATTTTAGCATCGCTTCAATAAATGACTCAATAATTCAGATTTAGTGTCATTTTTCTAAAATATCGCTAATGTAAAACTTGGCAACATTTTCCTAAAATGTCGCTAATGTTAACTTTAGCATCATTTTTGGCAATGACGTTAATCAATGATTTTACATCATTTTTAGAAATGATGTTAAATGTTGGTTTTTCATTAACATCGTTTCCTACACGATCCAAATCAAATTTGATACAAATATGAATTGGCTATTTAAAAATATTTGGAATTATTAAGAATAAACAATTTTTGGTGGTCAAAGGAAAAAAAATCTGATTTCATTAGAAAAATTATACCAATACATTGTTCAAAATTATAACCAAATACAAAAGCATTTCTATTGTCCTCGAAACTAACTGTAGAAGTCAACTAAACCTTCATGCCTTCAGTTTGCTTTGTGCCTTCTACAAGTCCCACACGCCTTCTTCATCTATTCGTGTACTTCAAATCATTTTAACGCTGTTCTTTTGCAAATCGCTGTGTCTGCGACTGCGACTATGACGAAGGCACAAATTTAGTGCTGAAAACAAAACTGTGAGATGAAGATGTAATAACTGAGTTGTAGTACCAAAGAGAATCCTATGCTAATAGCAGCCAATTCCATCAGTTTTAGCTGCTCGTCTTCAATAAGATGCATAGAATCTTTAGCAATTCTACTCGCATTTTCTTTCTCAATGGCAATCTTCGTTTAATATCATCTTCCTCGCGTGAAGCTCTCTTTTTTGCTTCTATTTCTCCGTCTTTAGCACTAGAAAGATAACTTCCAGCTTCCATACTCTTGCCATAAACTTGCTCAATCTCAGTTTTTAAAAAGGTAAAAATACAAGTCCGGTATAGTTTTCCAAACTTACCCGTTCTTAGTCTCACTGTAAGAACTTTCTTTTCTTTCCCGTTCATACGCGTCGCTGTTCATGTTGTGACCTCTCCTCCTCTCTTATTCCTTTACGCATCAACCCTCATACAAGTGAGCCAGCAGATTCTTGTGTCAATAAAGCACCGAGGAAAATGAAGCCACTCTGCGCTGTCTTGTTTGACAGCTCTGTACAGTCTTCACCTAACAACCAAAGGTTCCTCTAGTAACCAATGGAGCTTCTGTAAGTTAATTTAAGAACCTGAACTTGCTGCTTCAAGATGCTATCCTTACAACAACATCAGCTAAGTTGGTCCACATGGAAGACGCCCTAATAGAGCAACCAAGAACTGAACACAAACATATTTCCAAACCATCCAGAACAGCTTCAGAACTGGAAAAAAATGGTAAAACTTTCAGATGAAAACAGCTCAGTAGAGTAATTCAACTCAATAAACGATCTTAGTAGCAACAACAAAAGGGATAAGCTCAATTAATGGAAACCCTTGAATTAGCTAATCCCAACACAACTTCACTAAACTCAAGATAAGAGAATCGTAACGCTGAAGAAAAGGAACAAATAAATGCAAAGAAAGATCCCGTATGATCTAAGCATTCAGATCTTCAAGACAAAAAAGGTCAACCATCGAAAATAAACACACAACAAGTACTGTAGAAGAAAGCTTGAATCTTATCCCAATCAATTAAAAGGGAAAAATCCCAGAAACCTAGATAAACTTGGCAACCCAAAGTGGGAAAATCCAGAAAATGAAGAGATCTGTAACCTATGATATAAAATTATTAAAAGCTGAAAAAACCCAGAAACCTTATTTGCTCAAAATCCAAGACAAAAATTACAGAAGCTATTGAGATCGGCCGATAATTGAGAAATCACTGATCTTCTTTGTTTGGGGTTTTGATTGCCAAATGATATGCAAAGATTAAGAAATCACTGAACTTCTTTGTTGGGGGGTTTTGATTGCCAAACGATATGCAAAGAAGCTATTGAGATCGGCCGATTGAGAAGAACAGCGAGATTTAGGGTTCATAAGAGATTTAGAATAGATTTAGGGAGAAAGTAAAAAAAAAAAAAATGGCCCTTGAAACTAAAAAATTTTCATATAGATGGGTAAAAACCGGAGTCAATGTAGAATAAATGATGTTAAAAATACAAATAACATCACATATAATAAATGATACAAAATATTTTACCATTTAACATCATTTGATATATAACTGACGCAAATTTAGATATTTTAGCATCCATTTTGTAAAATGACTCCAAATATTAACTTTTCTTCTTTATTTGACATCATTTATACAAGTGATGCTAAATAACTGATGCTATATACCAATTTTCTTGTAGTGAATATTCATAAAAACACAAAAAGACATAGTTGAGATGATGTAATATGACAGAAATAAATGAATCAACAAGAACAACACAATAAAATCAAACCAAACTTCAACACAAGATAAGAGAAAATAAAGTTGTGATCTAGATCTATAAATCGATCAAGAAGTAGATCATGCCTCCCCTCACACATCAAGAGGCCTTAAATAAAAGAAAATAAAGTGGCTTGGTCGACCTCAAAACATTGGGAAGGTCTGCAAGCCAAACGAAAAAGAGAAAGTAACATGCGGGCAAAAGTAGGTTTCACTGCGACATCAGGACCTCGCTGTGGGTGTTTTTTCACACAGCGGGATGCTGAGGCCTCTGCACAGGTCGCTGTGGCTCACGGCTTTTCTCGGATGCTTCCTCTTCGCGGTAGGGTTTATATGTGTCCATTAAATCGGTTATAACTCTTTGTGGTTATCTCTAAATGACTTGAAACCACCTCCATTAGAAAGCTAACTATATTTACTATAACTTTGGTATGCAGATCCAAAGCTAAATATGAACGTAAGGTCTTCATATGACTTGATCTTTCAAGGATAAATCTAACAGCGACCTTTGGAGGCCGCTGTATGAGGCCGATGCACGTTGTTTCTCCTCACAGCGGCTCCAAGTCGCTGTGGATGGCCACTGCACGTGGTTTTCGTGATCCTTAACTATTTTTCCACTTGGTTTTGGGTGTTTTTCAGTCCCTACCTCCTCCATTATGTCTTTGATGCTCCATTATGTCTTCCACCACCTAAAGCAAAAGAAAAATAAAACAAATGCAACCGAATGATGTCTAAATGCACATCCTAAAGCTAAAATGCAATGGAAATCATGATCAAATATGCTAAAAAACACAATACATCAACTCCCCCAAACTTGTTCCTTTGCTTGTCCACAAGCAAACAACAAAGAGAACAAGGGAGAAAAGGTTTAAAGGTGGGGATTCAAAATCAAAAGAACTTAGCAAAGCCTACAAGATGATGTCCTTAGAAAATGATAACATATTGCATGAACACACTCTTTATTATACTCCAATTTCTTTAGGCTTATTGCAACTCCAAATATATTTTTTTAGGCACAATGTCAAGAATCAGCATGCTAAAATATCCACCAACTCTCACATTCATTTTATTCTCAAAGTGTGGTCTCATAAATGGGAGCTTGATCTCAACCATTTGGCTTAGTAAGAAAAGGCTTCAAAGAATTGATGAAGAAGGTTCAAATCTCTTTTTGGTGGCTAACTCTCAAGAAAAAGGAATGCTATACATTATGCAAAATTTAGCAAGACAAGAACAATTGATGCATACAATTTTAACTCTCATTGTCTTACTCTTCCTAAGTGCATTCTATTTTCCCAATCCAAGTCAACTCATTTTCTTCTCTTATCCAAAATCAAACCTCTGATCTATTTTGCCTCTTTTTCCTTTGATAATTTTTATTTTTCTAACACATAGCTCTTTTCTTTCTTTTGTGATTTTTACATATGAACTTAGAGCTTTTCAAAAACAATTCTCTATTTCCCAAGTGTCTTTCCTTTTTATGTACTCAAGATTTTTTTTTTCTCTCCCTACTTCACTCATTTATTTTCCTTTAATTCCCCATTCTCATGAGCTATCCCTCTTAAAGCTAACCATATGATGAATTCATAGACTAGCCTAATGAGATCTAATCATTGTCGTTCTCATACTATTAAGATTTTGCACATGTTAGCATCATCAAAAAGAGGTCTCACTCAAATAAACATGGAAGGTCTAAGGGGAAAGAGAAAGGTTTAATGTGTGGAAACCATTCTAATAGTGAGAATGGCCACTTGGGTTAACAAGGGTGGTGAAAATGATGAAAGATAACCCAAGTGTGTATGTGCTGACCATGATCAAGTATCAAGAGCCCATAAGTGAGAGAAATTAAAGCTCATTACACTCAAGTATAAGGAGTTTGTTTCAAATTCAAGACAAACATCAAACAAGGCAATGGTTTCAGTTGGAAAGATCAAAGTACAAAATGTACAAGTTTGTAAAGAGATGTTCAAGCAACATATTATGAGTTATTGACTTTGGTGATTGAATACTAATCTAAGAATGATAAGCAACACAAGAATGATTCTCAGGCTAAGAACAATCATATGAAGTTACTAGACTCTCATGATAATAACCCTATACTTATCAAGCATTAACATCAACTCTCGTTGGCAATTTCAAGGTAAGCAAGCATGAAGATCGTGTTCTTAATACCACTAAACACTTTAAACATCAACTCTCATTGGTTAAATATGCAAAGCACTTGAAAGAGTTTCAAACATTAATCTACACTTCTCAGTGATATCAGCATTTAAGATCAAGAAATTGATTAGCTACTTCAATCCTAGCATTAAGAACATCTAGCAAGTGAGAATACAAGATATCCATGTTCTAAACATCTTAGATCATTATTCAATCACTTGCATATACTCAATCCATAAACCTATGAAAAACTACTCACTAATATTCATAGAAACACAAAAAGACATAGTTAAGATGATGTAATATGAGAGAAATACATGAATCAACAAGAACAACACAATAAAATCAAACCAAACTTCAAAACAAGATAAAAGAAAATAAAATTGCGATCTAGATCCATAAATGGATCAAGAAGTAGATCATGCCTCCCCTCATACACCAAGAGGCCTAAAATAAAGGAAAATAAAATGGCTTGGTCGACCTCAAAACATGGGAGGGTCTACAAGCCAAAAGAAAAAGAGAAAGTAACATATGGGAAAAAGTAGGTCTCACAGCGGCATCAAGACCTCTCTGGCACTTTGGTTTTTTTTCACACAGCGGGATGTTGAGGCCGCTGCACAGCTCGCTGTGGCTTACGGCTTTTTTTGGATGCTTCCTCTTCGCGGCAGGGTTGGTATGTGTCCATTAAATCGGTTATAACTCTTTGTGTATAGCTCTAAATGACTTGAAACCACCTCCATTTGAAAGCTAACTCACTATAATTTTGGTATGAAGATCCAAAGCTAAATATGAACGTAAGATCTTCATATGACTCGATATTTCAAGGGTAAATATCACAGTGACCTTTGGAGGCCGCTGCACGTTGTTTCTCCTCACATCGGCTCCAAGTCGATGTGGATGGCCGCTGCACGTGGTTTCGTGATCCTTAGCTTTTTTCACTTGGCTTTGGGTGTTTTTCAGTCCCTACCTCCTCCATTATGTCTTTAATGCTCCATTATGTCTTCCACCACCTAAAGCAAAAGAAAAAGAAAACAAATGCAACCTAATGATGTCTAAATGCACATCCTAAAACTTAAATGCAATGGAAATCATGATCAAATTTGCTAAAAACACAATACATCACCTAGTCGAAATGAATGTGCTTCCGCAAATTCTTTCCAGCCTTCTTTTAGTGTGTCTCCGACCAAATGGACACACCATTTTCTATTAGATGCATGATATGCGAGTTCCCCTTTTGTAATATTAGTCTTTTCTTCGATGTGTTTTTTGAAGAACTTGACTGGGATATTCTGCAATAAAGAGAAAAATGTATAAGATCAAGTAACTAAAATTTTCCGATATATAAAGATAAAGATAGTGGAACAACTTTAATTACATACCACACCATCAAGGGATTCTCGAAGAAGAGGCTTCACGAAATGAGGGTTCGACATTGTTGTTGTCGCCATTAGTTTGATCTTAATTTGACCATATGAATCGATTAGATACATTAAATAATATAGTACAAAATAATGATAATTATGGAGACGATGGCCGAATGCGTAATCGAACTTATGAAAACCAAAATCTCTCAATCGTATAGTAAATCTGTGTAAAATACAATGGCCCAATGTGGTCCAAAAAATCGAAGGATTAAGGTTAGAGTTAACATACCTCCAACTGAGTCCTTGTCGGAAGAGATTAAGCGGTGAGGAAAGTTACAGTAAACATATTGTGAAGATAATATTTCCGATTTTGGTAAATATTTATTATACTATTGAATTGTTTCCATAAAATCGATGATGAGTAAAATTTTACTTCGGGTCTTAACAGTTTTGGTAAGTAGTTAAGTCTAATGGGCGTTTTTAAGCACACAAAAATTAATTTGATCCATATAGAATACAAAAAGTATCGCTGTCAATTAAAATAAATAAATAAGAAGTATAAATGTTCGTATTTTTCTACAAATTGTAAGTGTAAATTTGATAGTCATCTTCTCTAAACCCACACTTCTCGCTATACCATTCACTTTTATTATTATACGAAATCAAGAAAATTAGACCGCATTAGTTACATTTAAAATTACATTTCAATAATTTATGAACATAAAATATCTACTTTCTTTAAGTACGAAAATATTACCTAAATCATATCTAATATTAATATTTTCACATATATACAAACAACTATATAATTGTCAGTCTGTGCATCTTAGCAATCCTATATAAAATTAAAGTAATTGAAGAATACAATCAATAAATAATAGTATTATCCACCCAAACATAGAATAATAATTAATAGAGTAAAACCAAAAAGTGTTATGTTTGAAGACAAAATAAGTTAGAACCCTTTAAATGGGCTTTAACCAAAACATAAAGTCTAAAATTTATTAGAGACGATAGAATAAGTTCTTGCTTTAGAAGATACTAAGATTATGATAAGGAGAATCAGGGTTTGAAACTAACTCCCGTGACTTTTGTCCATCGAGCCCTAAATATAAAAAAACCAATGGCCTTACGTTATAAACCACAATAATTGTATTATCGTATTATAATTGTTGAAAAAACATAACACTCTTTCATCAGTTTAACCTCTTCCAACTCTGGATCAAATTCAATTTGGGAAATAAGTGCGGAATCTTCGACATAAGGGCTTCCTATGCCAAAATAGTAACTAATTTATATACCATAGTTATCATTTTACGGAAATAATGGAAATAAATAAATATGTATGAAAATATATACTTACCTAAAGTATGATTGACTCTCCAAAACTGCAATACAACAATTGTTTCATAATTTCCAACAGAGTGCCATAATTCATGAAACTCATTGCATGAAGACCCCTAGCCAAGCATTTTATGTATTTTTCACTACGATTATAGTATTTAAAAAATGGTTAATAAATTTTTTAAAATTTTAAATCATATTTGGAACACTAAATCTAAATTGTGTAAAAAAATGGTTTTAATTAAATTCAAGTTAAACATACATAGCAAACTTAGATTGTCTTACTTCATTTTCCAAAGATGAAACCACATCTGCTTCACCAAATCTGAAAAGATTTGTCTCTTGTTAATCCTCCCTTGTTCAGATAATTCCAGATGACCTACAAATTTGAAGTATACAATAACATCTACAAAATAAATATATGTGTAAAATAAATTATTATGCATGAATTATTTAAATTTCTTGTAAGATACGTATAAAGATATAAACGCTCAAACATACCAATGGTGTGTTTTGATGATATTTTTTTATTTAATATTGATTCCACTCCAATAAAATCGTAGAAATTATTCTCAACAACATTAAAGCAGTTTGAAATATGAGTTTGAGAATTTATGATTATCCTTTTCGGTGTAAGAGTGTGCCTCGGATCAGTGGGATTGCAGATGACATCAAAGTTTTGAATATTTCCATGAGCCCTCCTCAAAGTTTTCATTTATTTTTTAAAGGAATTCGTGGATACTGTCACTTCAATCTTGAAACCCTAAAATGTAATATTTCTTCTAAGAGTAAGTAAATGAAATAGAGATCAAAGAAAATGTCAATAAATCTCATTAAAGTACAAGAAATCGTTAAAAATCTAACATTTCATCACTAAAGATGACATGACCTTGAAGACCACTTAGGTGAACGTTAGTAAGCCACTTCCTTATAATCTTTAAGCGACATCGCCAATCATTTTGGTGTTGTCGACATCCCATAACAATGAGCAGTTTTCCATTTTGTCTGCGAGAATTTGTTTTCTGATAATTGAGAAAATGTTTTTCGAATAGAAGAAGAATTGATAATTATAGGAAAATTTGAACCTTTTGGAAAAACTTTTAAGCAACCATTTTAAAATGAAAAGATGTATAACTTGAATAGATAAGTTTAATAAATTGGAAGTGGTGGTTGTGGTTCATTTATTATTTCTTTTAATGGAGTGTAGATAGATTTTATTAGGATTCTAAGTAATATTTTATTTTCTTATTTTGTGTGACCAAGCCCAGCAAACAGAACATTGGCCTTGCTGCTTTCTGATGGGTGCGCTTAGCCTTCTGTATATTCATTCCTTGTGATAGTTATATTACTTAAATTAAAATATTTTTTATTTAAACAAACACTAATATGTAAGTATAATATTTATCATTCCCCTATAAAGCAATCTCGTATATTTCTCTACTGTATATTCAGTCATTTCAGCATTATATGTTAGATATAGTATCTTATTTTTCAGTTTAGATTTTAGCCGTCTAAGATTTTGTAATTAATATGAGCAATTAATAATATTCCTCATATCTAAATTCTCGGAATCCGTTAGGATTTGTTTGCATGTAGACAAAACCTGTATTATAAGCATGTTACTAAATGTATGTTGTTTGTAGGATTTATTCAAATTAGTTTAATTACATAATTAAAGACATATAAAATTTGATTTAAAATAGAATAAACTATTGGCCTTATTTATTTGGTCGATATCTTTCTTATATTTTTCAAATGTATTATTCTATGATTATTGGACCATAATTAATTAATTGAATTCAATATTGTTATGAGACTGTTCATCAATAAGTCCATATATTACAAGCCCAAATTAATATTTCATAGTCACAAATATAATAATACTCTGAATTAACAATGAATAAATATAGGTATTATTTAATTTGAAAAATAAAAAGAAATAGTCCAAAACAAATGTTTTAAACTTCATTGCTACAAAAAAAAACAAAAAAAAACTCATCCAAATCTAATGAATAACATTTCTAAAAACTTCCATGTAAACAAGATTCATAGTCTTTTTCATCACATTACCATCTTCATCTGTAATAAGAATCTTTAATCCACATCTTGATTTCACTCTAGACAAAGCAACATATAACTGTCCATGAAGAAACACGGGTCAATGAATATACAAACTGAAATTCTCAAGTGTTTGACCTTGACTTTTGTTGATGGTTATTACAAATGCTAACCCCACGGGAAATTTTCGCCGACGCATCCTAAATGGAAACTGTGTATCTGACAGTGACATACATTCTGATTAGAAGTATCTTTCGACCAATAAAGGATTGATTCCCCGTTAAAATCATTACTTCCATGCAATGAGGTCTGAGCTGATTAATAATTAACCTTGTTCCATTGCATAGCCCTCGGTTATGATCAATGTTACATAGACACATCACTGTTGCACCAACCTTTAGCTTCAAAGAATGTTTCAGTAATCCGAGCACTTTTATGATGTTCAAAAATTCAATATGATAATTGATATCATCATCAAGGGCAGCATCTGAAATAATAATACTGTCGGAGCTTCGATATGTTATTTCTTTGCCTATAAAGTAAAATTAAACAGATTAGACCAGATTATACATAATGTAGTTGAATAGGGCTAAAATATACTAATAAGTAAGAAGGATGTATACCTGCCAATCATTAATCACATCAACGTTATCGTTGGTAGGGCTGAGTATAGCTCTGTTTTTAAATACTCGTCCATCTATTGAGCTAACAAAGTCCGTACCATAGACTTCATTAACTATTGTCTCGATTGGTTTCTCAGACTCAGTTATTAACAAATCTTCAGGGATATCAATCTCGACGACTCCATCATTTGGAGAATTAATCTTGCAGCCACCTATTTCCAATAACGATTTTGAAAATATTTTCAACTCTTCAGCATATTCATCACTGATTCCACCAAGAAATCTCATGTTTTTGGTAAGGCTTAGAACTTTACATGATTGCCATAGTTTAGAAGAGTTTAAAGTTGCAATGATTGTTTATGATCTCCCCCCCCCTCCCCGGAAATTACTGGAAGAATCTGCCTAAAATCACCTCCAAAAACAACTACCTTTCCTCCAAATTGTCTTTCCTCATTTTCTCTGATAATATCACGCAAACTTTGGTCTAAGTTTTCAACACAATGTTTACTCATCATAGGAGCTTCATCCCAAACTAACATATATAAAATTTCATTAATTCAACAAGATAATATCTTGGCTTCATATTGCAACGTGTGAACTCGTCTGGATTTATAGGAATTGCAAATCTTGAATGTGTTGTTCTCCCACCTTTCGACAATAGAGCAGCAATCCCACTTGAAGCAGTGTGATCACCTTTGGAACAAATAGATGCACTAAATAAACTCCAAAGGAATGTTTTGATCGTACCTCCAAACCCATAGAGAAAAAACATTGCTCCTTTATCATTCACAACTGCATCCAATACAGTTTCGTATACTATTCTTTGCTCGTCTGTTATCATGGAAAGAAGTCTCTCTTTTTCTTTTCGTTCATCCTCACAGTTATAAATCCTCTCATCATCTATAAGACGGTTACCGTTGTACTCTTCATAATCTTGTGGTACTGGCATCTCAAGCCATTTACTGAGTGATCGACCATAACTTTCATCATTTAAAATCAAATCTACATGATAACAAGAATTTACAGAATATTATTTTTTCATAAGGTATTTTACTATAATAAATATAGTATGTAAGAAACATTTAAAATATATAGTGAGAAAGAAATAAAGTGTAAACACCCATATAGCATACCATGATTTTGACGACTCCTCCTTTCATCAATTAGAATGTCTTCTGTTAGGTATTCCCATGTTGCATTCCAAACAACCAGATGATGGGAAATACTATCTCTAATTAACATCTGAACAAAATAATCCAAAGATAATTTTCATTGGCTCATTCACTTGCTTCCTCAATTCTTAGAATAAATTATTTGTCATCATTTAATACATGAGCATCACATGCATCTTTAAAGGTAGGATAGACAATTCCTTCAAATGTCCTTATATCCTCATAACATCCCGGTGCTTTAACATAGTTTAAAAGTATTCTTAAAGAATACAACTCACCACATGATGTACTCACATGGGCAATCCTACCAATCACAGCACCAAACTTTCTCTCCCTTGTTTTCCATGCCCTCTCTTTTGATATTCATGTAAACTTAGTTGGGAACTGAGAATAAGTGAGGTCCTTTGTAAGATTAAGATATTTCCTACATGCAATCATCCAAGCAATAAACATAGATTGTATAACCTTCGTTTTATTAAACAGTGTCTCAATGGGTTCATCTTCATCAAAGAAGACAATATGCTGGTTTGGAAAATGAAAAATCAGTTTCTCAACAGCTACACTACGGTAATGTGCAGGGAATGCAAATATATGCCGTGTTACTTCAGGCGGTGAAAGATATCTAGAAATGGCAGAGTCAAAATTAATTTTAAAAATATTAATGGTAAATGTAATACAAATAGTCAAAAGTGTACACAAAAAGGTATAATACATGCAGTTGTAATAGTGCTCAATTTCGTCAATAACACCATCTTCATTCTCTTTTTCAATAGTAGCCGCAATATAATAAGGACATTATGAATGTATTTAAACAAATACTTTATAGCTCGCGACTGGACACACCATTCAGCATTAATATGTTCACGATATCGAAGCAAGAGTTCCTTGTTATATGGAACAACATATTCATTGTTAAGTTGACATTTTACTTTTTCAACAAACCTTTTATCGTCATCTCTACGTCTGTAGCAAGGAAAATCATTAGTATCAATCGTTGTCATATTATTTACCGGCCTAAGATACTTCTTCGAACATTTTCCGTTTACCATACAAACACCACTTTTGTTTGGGTTTCCACACGGACCATGCATCATGCATTCTAACATTGTTACATATAGGTAAGGTTGTGTAGCGTTGTCTGGTATTTCTGCACAAATAATCTGATCAATGTCTTATGTTGTTGGGAATTTATAACATTTTCGATAAATAGTAGAATATGTGCATGCGGCAATCCTCTTTTTGGAACTCAATCGTGTACATTGTTGTAATATAAGAACAAAAGATAATAGTTTAGAGATAAATGATTAGCCACAAAATATATAGTATATTTACATGAATAGGTAAATAATATGGCCCTAAAATATATACATCCAGCTATCTTTCCAAATACACCTCCTCCTTTTTTTTCAATTCGGTGATCAAACTGTCAAGTTTTGTTTTAAACATTAGACAAATGATATATGGTCTATCCTCAATGGTCAATATATATTTCTCCAGGTATCTTGTTATCTCCGGCCACTTAGGGTTGTATATCAGAGTAATGAAAAGATCAGGAAAACCTAAGTATTTGCATATAGCCTTGCATCCAAATAATGTTGATGCATATACCTAAAACCACCCATAAAACTTGATGAAATAAATATATTTTGACCTTGTTTTAGAAGATTAACACCTCCCGCCTCAGCCAGTTTTTGATTTTTTCATAGTTTTCTGATCGAAACTTCTTCTGGTTTTTCCACACATAACGCAACCGATTGGTTTCAATCATTGTATATACGTCAACCAAAAACTGTTGAAACAATCTTCTACATTTTTTTATTGTAGGAGCCTCACCAATCTTTTCAAAAATTCTATATGCAAAAAATTCTCGCATAGAAAGAACTTTCCTCTTCCTTCCATCAGTGTCTGTCAGCCCTATAGGAATATTTAATCGGAAACCATCCTCCTTGTATAGAAACAAAATTGGATATTGGAAAGGCAAGTAGGCTGGATGAAGTTCACTAATCCTATGAAATCCGCCTTCCGTTTTCTCCAATATAATGTCCCATGTCTAAGACGGAAACCATTATCTTGGGTAACATCAAATCTATCTCTAGATTCCCTTAATGAGGCAACATAAGGATTAACCTCATCTAACATACTCTTCAAGATTTCCACAACTTGAATCTTCAATTTTGCTACATCTCTGTCGTTATCACCCATATATAAAAAATTATTATTTACCCATCTTATTATTAATCAGATGTAGAATAAACAAATATTTTTAAGAGATTAGTGTATAAATTATTTCCTGTATGCCGCAGTTCTATTAGTAATTTCATTTAATGTGTCATAAATGTATAGCTACAATAACTTAGGACACTCTTCAAAGTTTGGGAAGAGAGCACCAATTCGATGATAATTTTGACCATGCACCTTGAAAACATATGTTCCACGACCATTGTTGACAGTATGATCACTCTTCCCTCCAAGTGATGTGAATGTGAATATCATTTTATAAGCACGAATAAATTCGTGAAAACGTTTGGACAAATCACTACCATTCAGAAATAGTTCTAATAACGCCATTGGAGGATTCCTCAGCTTCGTAGGACGACTTTTCCTTTCTTAACACATTGTAAATTCTGAATGCAATTGTCTATTTCCTTTTCCTATCCATTCTCCAAACCACATGTATGCTCCACAACTTTTGCAATTATAAGATGGATCTCTATCGACATAGTAACATGTTAAATATTGTTTGATTTATGGAAATTTTCTAGATTAATATGTGAAAAACTAAATAAATTAAACATACCAGTAGAGTCATCTAAAATGGCATGATCGACATTAGTTGTAGTTTGAACTCCTGGATGATTATCTTTGTCATTGTCTATGTGATGGGCTGCATCACAAATATCTGATGAAACTGAATCTACATCATTTTCATTATCTTCATCATCAGATTCACTTGCACCGGCATATCGTTTGCAAAAGCTGAAATAGAGAATTGTCAATACTGTATAAATTTTTTTTAACTCAAATTGATTATTGAAATTATATAGTTTTATACTTGTGAATTGATTATATGTTTTATAATACCTCGAGGATGATAATTTATCTCAGTTACAGGGGGAGCATTAAACAGGTTTTCTTCCACATTTATTGATGATGAAAAGTATGTATTTTGGCTTTTCTTGTTTCCTCTTGGATGAGATGAAGTAGCTTGTAATTGCATTCAAAGAGTATATCCCGTTAATGGTCAGATAATTAATATTTGATTTTTCAAATAGAGTAATAGACATGAAAAACCTGATGTTACTACTAATGAAATGGTGTTCAACAATATGGAGTTTAATCTACCATTTGTGGATGTCAAACTTTTTGTTCCTGCAATATTTTCGATAAAAATCTAATACGGAAAAGAATTCGAATCATCAAATATTATATAGAAATAAAGAGTCAAGCAAATAAAAAGTACCTTGAGTATTGTACTGATTTTTTGACTAATATTATCATTTATAACATGGCGTTTTCGAGGAATAATATTAGTAGTATCTCGCATCTGAGAAATAGATCCAATGCTATTTTCGCTGGACCATTTGTGATTGCTGCAAATATCATCGAAGATGAGCTTGAGGGGTTTACCTACTGTTAAAAGAAGTATAATTGTATTAGTATGTATTTATAAATATATATAAATATAATTATACTTTATATGAAATACAAACCCTTTCAAAGAGGAGGTGATATCCCTTTGTTTTGGCATCTTCTTCCACCTAAGAGAAAACCATATAAATGTTTATAATATATCATACAAACATTCTAATTAGAAATTACAAATTCTCACGTTTTTGTAGTGGAGGAGATACATAATGATTTTCTTTATCAGATTCAGAACCACCTCTTTTCATTATATATTCATGAATATATTGATACACTCCAATATTATACTCAAGTTTTCAAAGAATCCGGCCAATGATGAATATATGAATCATAATAAGATTGATATTGTGTTTAGAGGAATAATTGAAAGAGGAATAGGTCTATTTAATTCAAGCATTTTGTTACGGATTTTTCGGAGCAAAATATGTTAATGCGCAACGAAATCAAAACTAAATTTATGATATTAATATATTCTATTATGGAAGAATATATATTTTATTTCCTTAATAAAATGATTTCTTTAAAAATAAATTTAAATATAATTATTGATGTAAGCAGATATTTAGGGAATTTATATGAGGATATAATTTGTTGCAGGTTTGTATTTAATTTAAAATATTATGTTCATGAAGAAAATCTTCTAATTTCGGCAACAAATAAGTTCTCTGATAATAGTAATAATCGTCGGCCACCTCAATTTTTTTGTTTTACTATGATTTAAAGTGTTGTTTGACAGATGTGGTTTCATTGTACAAAGTTTATATTCAAATATGAAAACGACAATATATTAGATTGGCTCTATTGTGAACAATTAAAACAAAAATAAACGATTAAATGGGCAGATAAAATAGCAAAAAATATTTTTAATGAATCCAAGGTGCTTTTGTAATCCAACAATAACGATATAAAAATATGAACGGAAAAAATAAAATAAAAACAAAATTATAAAGTATCGTTCTCTTTAAGCATTCTTTGTCTTTCTGCTTAATCTTATTTGAAACCGATAAATTTTCACCAACACTGCTTAATAAGATGCTATCTTTTGTTCTTTTAAATGTTGATGATGTAAGTGGTAGGGCTATTGATGAATCAAAACAAGTCTCTATATTTCTTAATTAAATGAAACTTATTAGTATAGTTTTATTAATGTTATAACATAATGATTTAAAATGATCCAAATAGATTACTTACCTGACTCGAGTTAATTAAATTTTCATATTCTCCGATGGTAGAGTCATCATCCCAAAATAAGTCGACCACATATAGATTTATTGAAACCTTCTGAACATTGTCCTTTGAATTATCACTTTGAAAAAGAGTAATTTGCGACCAACCATTATGATCTAGTGTAACATTAAAAACGCCATGTGTTTACTCCTATAATTTATTTAGTTAAGTTTACTACTTTTAATATTTATATTTTATTTTATTTTTGCATTCCCAACTGGTTTTCCTGTCCGATGAAAGCTTTCTTCCAAAAAATGTTTTCTATCGGACTTTTAATATTTATATATGTATAACAATTGGAAAAAATATACATTTTATACATATGGGAATATTACGTATGATACCATAAAATAATATGCATTTAGAAAAGAAAAAAAACTATGTGAATTCTTTATTTTAGTTCGAATTTTGAAATTTTCAAAAATAAGACTAACATTTTAATAATCTTTCAGTAATATTTTTTTACTATCAAATTCTGTTTATTGTTCCCTAAACAATATATTAAATATTTAAATAAAAGTGCTACATATAAATTTAGTTTTTGGATCGCCCCGAGCATTTGGACATTTTACGTTCAAACTATTTACAACAATAGCATTGTATCTAAATCTATAATTTTCAATAAAATACAGATCCACTAGTAAGGACATTGAGATGCATCTGTATATTGGTAATGGTAAACATCATATATATATATATATATGTGCAGCCGCAACTTAAAATAGATGCAACACCCTAAGACTACTTACAATGGGGTTTATGTGGCTATGTTGAAAAAAAAATTCAACAGTTGAATTTAATTGGGTTATTGCAATGGGGGTGTTGAATTGCTTTTTGATGAGGTGGATTCAACATATGTTGAAAAAATTCAACGCCGTTGAAAACCAAAAGGTGGGTCCTTCTTTTTTATTTTTTTATTTAATTATCTTAATAAATGACACATGTAAGTTAACCATTGGATATTTATATTCTTTGCTTTATTTTTTCATCTCAGTTCTTTAACATCATTTATTTTATAGAAATTACAATTATATATATATAATTTTTATATTAAAATTCATAACTTTTTATCCTCTATAAATAGAAACTTGTCTCATTTTTTTTGGACACAGGAAAAAAAATTTCGTTTTTTATTATATTCTTTCAAATAATTTTCATTCGTATCATATGTACGTTCATTAGTATCATATGTACGTTCAAATGTAACATACATACGTTCATATAAGTTTATTGTATTGTATTTTCAAAATTTTTATCAAAATTTGTGTTTTGTTTTCTTTATTTCCCCACTTTATTACATATTTATAAAATAATATAATATAAAATATAAAATATAAAAAGCAAACATTATTTTAAATAATTAATGAACCTTTAATTATTTTAATTTAGTGTTAAATCAATAATTATTAATATCATAAGTATTCATAAAATATAAAAATATAAAGTAAATAAAATTAGTGGAAAAGAGAGGGTGTTGAATAAATAAAACAATTGTAGATGTTAAAAATTGAATGGGTGTTGAATTATGATGTGTAAGAAAGAGAAAGTAATGTGGAAGAAAGAGAAGATGATGTATAGTGTAAAATGTGGTGTTGAATCAATTTCCCATTGTACATAGCCTAACTGGGACTCACTTTAGTGGGATCCAGATACTCTTGGTTATAAAAAAGGAGGAAACATCATATATTGCTACTAATTATATTTATGTATTGCTACTAATTATATATATATTTGGGCACGTCCAAGATGGAGATAAGAAGTATATATAATCACCAGACCTTTTCATAAATACTGATAATTTTATCCCACAACATTGATGAAAACAAACGAGAATCCAGCATAACAATAAATGAATGTATGGGTGGACAATAAAAGGTTGGTTACACGCTAAAACCACGAATATTTTTTTTGAATAATAAATCCACGAATATTCAGAGATAAATGAATGTAGTATGAATGAATGTATGGGTGGACAATAGAAAGTTGGTTACACGCAACCACGAATATTCAGAGATATGTGTGGATGATCTTAATTCTTATTAAAGCATGATCATGTACGCACATAATTTAATCAGTATGACGTAACTAGTTTTGTTGTTTTCTAGAGAGTGAAAAGAAAACCGCCAACGTTTTTGTTGTTTTAATTATTTTTTTTCCTACACAAAACGGCAATGTTAGGACGACGAATTGGTGCGGACCATTCGTGTCCCTCTATTATGAGAATGCTAATTACTTCCGGTTACGTATACGACACCACTAACAAGTCTACAGTAAACTCATTTGTTGTCTTATGAGCATTGCGAATACGGGAAGATAGTCCACTTGACATTAATCCATTATTGCCTGGTGGTTTAGTCACAGTCGCTGTAGTTGAAGGGGCATACTATTAAAGGTTGAATAGTCGCTGTCGTTGAATCAGTGAAACTACTGATCCTAATTCGTATGTGTATCATATCATCTAAAATGAATGGTGTTAGGGAGTGAATGGCTAAATAGTAGAGAAGTCAAATAGCCAAACAACCCGGAAGCTGACGCAACCATATAGGAAAGCACCGAACCAGGCTCCCAATATCAGAGTTTAAGGGTTCCCTCCAATATGTTATTTAAATTCATTTTTAAACTTATATACAAAGAATTGGCCAGCTAATATTAAGTTATCCTCAACATGTTTTATAGGTGAATCTTATAGTAGATAAGCTATAATCCTCTCCCAAATATCAATGACCTATCTTCATCTATCTAAAAATGTGGAACTTTGCTGGATCTACTCCTCTTCCAAATTTGGAGCTGTAAAAGAATGTGATAAGTTGATGAGAGTAAAGACACAAAAATGTTTATGAAGAATTATATTAGACTCTCATAAGAATAAATTACAATATGCATAGACTTATATAGTGGTAAAATTAACCTAATTCTTAAATTAATATGGAATATAATATATTAGAGATAATAGTAAATTTCCTATTCTTGAGTATTCGTCTCTATCTTTCTAGAACCTTCTTGATTCTTTGCTATCTTCTTGATATGGTCGATCTTGTCTAGATCTCCTAATACCCTCCCGCAAGCTCATATGTGGTAACACATATGAGATTGGACAAATCTTCAAAGTATCGGCAATATACCTTGCCGTCAGGTCATCAAATCGACGTTTATATTCGGTCGTAGAGTTTTTCAGCGACGTTTATACCCTCTCGTAGGGTCAAATCGGCAGTAATACCCGGCCGTTGGGTCATCATCGACGTTTATACCCGGTCGTCTGGTTTTTCAAGTAGTAAGGGACAAAACTCGCGATTGCGATGTCCATAAGTAATTCGTGAATGCGAAGTAGAGAAAAAACAACTCACAAGGGCGAGAAGTTGAATAAGAAAGATGTTATTTGCGAGGGCAAAAAAACATCAAAATTGAACGAATCAAATCATAGATTCATGTTCAAAATTCATAACCACATTGTGGCTCTTAATTTATTGTCATAAGACATCAAATCTTTCTTTTTTTTAAACTGCATCGGCTAAGAAGAATAGAGCAGGTGCAGCAATTAGCTGCTGATTTTTTTTTAATAATAAAAACAAGCACAATCGTGCTAAAATCAAATCTCTTTTGAAAGAAAACTATGTTTCAAAACACAGCTTCTTTCTTTATGAATGGATCAACAACCAAAACCAAATCATGTGGACAACACACAAACGTTTGCAAACGATAATGAAAACCAAACTTTTTTTTTTTAAAACCAGAAAAAGATAGAAGCGGAAACACTAGTTTTGATCCCGAAGAATCGTCCGCTCTGATACCATGAAAAGTTGATGAGAGTCTAATATAATTCTTCCTAAACACTTTTGTGTCTCTACTCTCATCAACTTTTCAGCATGGATTATTATTCCTCTTGGTATCTTGGTGGAAGAATCTCCAAACATGAGAGTCAAGTTTGTTAGTAACTCCCTGGAATCCTAACTTTTTTGCAATATCTAAAGATATGACATTCATATTAAATCAAAAATAATAAAGAGAGTTGGAAAACTTAACCTTTGCGATCATGCATGGAAAGATGAACTATCATTGATCCTCCGAAGCATTTTCACTGCACTTCTTGGGTTGCTGTTTTATTTCTCTTAGGTCCCAGTTCGTTAACTGAATGTCAATTTCAGTGTCTGCTGAAAGAGAATCATCATCGTCTGGATCATACATGGATGATAATTCTCCTCCACCTTCCCTGGGAGAGCTCTTTTTGGCCTTTACATCTTCTGCAGTTTGGGAAACTTCCCCGTCTATCTTCTTAAACTGAAGGTTTAATATTCAAAATATAGGTGAGACAAGAAATAAGATGCAGAAAATAAGAAACATATTTCTACTTTCCGAAACCACGTCCAGATTCAAATTCATTAGAATCACAAAGTAATTACACCAATCAAAAATGGGTAGATCAAACTCTCTTGAAATACTTCTCTATTATATAACACTAGTATTCTGGCCCGTGCGTTGCACGGATTAATGTTTATGTATTTTTCCTTGACTATTATTTCATATTGAAATATGTGTTAAAGTTGGCTTAAAAACGGTGGAAGGATATAATTACTATATTTAGTTAATGTTTTTTTGATCATAATCTAGTATGACTAACCAAAACAATAATATTGTAGAATATTAAATTATATAGTTTACATTAATAATGTGTCACATGATTATATTTTGGGCTAAATATAATCAAACTCAGCAACGTAAAAATATGATCTAAAAAATTAGCCTCACGTTCGATCAACCCAAAAGAAGTCAAGGTCGTACACAAAAAACCTACATACATCTTCGTCTTAAGTTTGTTTGCAAGAACTATAAGATTAAAAAAATATTATAAGCATCCATGAAATATTAAGAAATTAAATATTGTAGCTCTAAACATAATTTTTCCACTTAATCTGAACTCTAAATCCACGTATGAAAGCATTCTATTATTCGTCTATTCTCATAGCTAAAATATTTAAATATATATTTTATATTAATCGATTGTAACATACGGCATGACATAAATTTTAGAAAAACAAATATTATTGTTAACTTTTTCTAAAACTAAATTTTTTCTAAAACTAAATATTTCTAAAACTAAATTTCTATGATCTAAAAGCTTAACTAAACTATGAAAGAAAAGTGATATTTTTTTCATTGTTTTGTTTAATTATGCAAGCTTAATCCCAATGTTCCAAGATAGTTTTAACACGTTTAGATACAAACTTTTAGCAGAAGAAGTTTCGAAAGCTCTCAACTATAATTAACTCATTACTCTATCACAAAAGACCATTCTTCTACCATTATGATCTCTCTCACTACTCTTGTCACTACTCTTACGAAGATATTCAGAAACTTGCTTTTTAGATTCTAAGGTAGTTGTCACTTGTCACTTACAAAAAAAAAAGATTGAAAGTAAATAAAAAATCAAAAAAAAATCTTACAAAGCTAATTAAGCTTATCTAAACACAATGAACCGTACATGTTAAGAAAACATATTCTTAACATTAATACTCAAAAATCACAATTGTAACGCTTGAGAAGCATATTGGCTAACCACTATAGTAAGCACCATGAGTTGTGGAATAATGGGTTCTATGTGTTGCTTCCCCTGCAAACTTGACTTGAAGCTCATGAACCTTAGCTTGATCATGACCATTTACCTGACCACTCTTCTTGTTAATTAATATGTGGCAATGGCTCAGCCATGGCGTAAATCCTCCCCGCTTGATCCCACCACAACATACGAATACGAACGGCGGAACAGAGGATCGATTCCCCATTTGTTCTATAAGTTAGCAGCAATCTACAATACTAAAGCTAAGCGATTAAACTAAAGATCTCAAATTTGATTAATCAAGCAGAGAACTAAATTCCTAATGCAAAACCCAAAACACAAATCATGTTGTATACTCAAATTCGAAAAAAACAAACTATGATTAAGAGGAAAATCTAATGCAGGGTTGGTCAATACAGAAACTTGCCTGTTAAAGGCTGTGACGACGAAACCATGGCTAAGAAGACAGGAAAAGGACTTCATATTTTCAAACCCAACTTTTTATATTCAAAAAATAAAAAGGAAAAGGACTTCCCATAATCGCATTCCCATTGCATTAAGTGTTGACCATATAGTTTCCTCTCTTGGGAACAACATGGGTAATAGCATAACGCCCATCTCCAACATCTTTAACCCCTCCTTGATCTGTACCACCAACACCAACACCAGGAGACACTTTAATTCTAATCAAAGCTCAACCATTAGGAACTTTTCTTCCATCCGAGTCCTTTGTTACAACTACAAATGTAGACGGTACACAAGCTGGGTTAACTTGGGCTAGCTTGCTTATGATGTTAAGACGTACATCGGAAACTCATCTTTCAAAAGTGAAAGAAAAATCGGTAGCAGATGCTCAATGCTTGAATCCTGTATTGAATATTTTAGCATGTTAATAATTATTGATAAGGTGTAGCCGGGCCACAACACATGGTGTGACTGGTTTTGCTAATGAAAACGATAAGAGCAAATTAAACCACAAAAAGTAGCACAAGATGTGAAAAATGTTGGCTATCATCAGTCATACCTTCCCAAGGACAGGAGCCATTCCAATTATTACTGAAGCGAGAGCAGAGCAGACATGTTGAGAAGAATCGGATGATAATTCCTGCAGACATGAGTTGGAATTAGACAATTACGACGAAGCATGGGTCATCAAACAACATGCTTGTATGGATTTTGAGGAAATTCAGCAGATAGAATGTACCTTCACACAAGCTCTGGATTCAAAACCCGGCAGAACTTGGTCACTTTTCCAGCTGCTGCTATTCGCATCTCAGTCTCGTTGTCCCGTAGCAGCCTCACATATGCTGGAACCAAATCCTTCCTAGAGATATTAACAACATAAAATTTGTGTCAAAACAATAAGATACATATACAAACATAGAGCTTATGAAATAAAATAAATAAACTTCCAACATTGCTCTTAAATGTATATGTGCTTCATGGTCACAAAATTATTTTACGGGAAAGGAAGCCTAGATATAATAAAGATGGCAAAAACCTCTGTCAGAAATCACATACCTTATGCAATCAGGACCCACTGCCTCGTAAAGTTTATATAGCTAATTAGCAACCATGTACCGTCACCGCATCACGGCCGATCTCTGGAGATCGAGGAACCGGGTGATAACCGATCCAGGAATCTGACCCGAATCAATAGCAGCGGCCAGGTCCTGTACCAATTCAATATACAATGTCAGCCAAAGTTTTCTTGTTGAACAAAATTAAGAAGAAGATAACATGTAAATATAGAATTTTGGTTGAAGGACAAAATTAGTCTTCTTGTTGAATATAGAACTGTATACCTTAATAGAATTTCGGCTAGTAGCTTTCAAACTGAAGATTTCTTCAATTAAAGTGCAACTCAAAGATTCGATGTGTGATCAATGAGTGTTTTGTTGAGATAAAATCAGTGCAACCATAGAAACTAAAACAAAGAGCAAAGAAAAATGTGATCAAAGAGTGTGAAGATGATGTACCTTCTTCTTGGAGATCCTACAGACACGTTGATAATCATCTTTGTTAAGATTCAAAGGATGGTGATCGTACAACATATTTTTTGTGGAGTTTGACTTGGAATTTTTTGGTGAAGAAAGTTGCACCTATGGTTGATTCCTGTTAACACAACCAAGTACAAAAACCTCAATAATGAACCACAGAAAATACGATCGAAATCTCTGGAAAAAGACTAATGGTGAGAATTCACCAACCTGGAATTCAACAAACTGATCTTTGACGAACCGAAGTATAAGACTTGAATTTCCAGCTCCAACATCACCAAGTAAGACCTGAAGGATCACAAAAACAAAAAATAAAGAAATGAAACAGAATTTGTCTTCTACTACAGAAACCAACAAAGAGAGAGAGAGCTTATTGAAGGATTAGCTACTAAAACCATTCCACTGGTAAGAAAATCATCAAGTAGTTACTATTACTCTCTCCGCAAGAAGTGTAATCAATTTCGCGTTTAACTCCCAGTTTTTCCAGATCCACGAAAACATGAAAATATACATAAACAAAAATCGATTGCGATTTCAAAGAGCCTAAAGCAGATCAGAATAGTAGGAATTGAGAATCAAAGAAAAAAAAAGTGATTTCATACCTTGGATGTGAGAGAGATGGAGATCGATGAAAACTGGAGGTTCTGCAAATGTTGACGGTTCATGGGGGAAACTTTTTCTGGGAGATAGAAAAAAAATTGACCGAATAGTCACCAAAAAATGTTTCAGAGTAGTCACTAAAAATTGTGACACGTCAGCTTAATTTGATGTTTTGATTGGAGGAGTGAAGATAGTTTCTCTCACATCACTTATCTATTATATTAATTAGATGAACTTATCAGGATAACATAACCCTAAGCTAAGCTAACCCCCTGAGCCTTGACTTCAATGATCAACACATGATCTCACAAGAACAAAAGCTCTCTTAACTTTTTGTTCTATTTACGGCCACACCTTCGTATATATAAGAATAAACTAGTTTTTTTTGTTTCTTTTATATTTTAGGCTAAACTTGTTCTTCATGTTTCACATTATTTTGAAAATATACTATTTTCTTATATTTTCTCATAATAATATGAAAACGCTCCAAAACTATAATATCTTCTATGATATCTTCATCCAGCTTAACTAACATCTATTGGACCAAATCTTATAACCTAGATTTGTTCATATCTTAGCAATCACATATTTTCATGTCATATATCATTTCTTAAACTACCCCTTGTACTACTTTCCGACTGATACAACAAGAATCCAAGCAAATACATCTTCATTCACCATTTTTTTTACTCTGAATGTGAACTCAACAACCCTAACTGAAAAGGCTTCAACACTATTAACACATCAACACTAGCAACACAAATCTCTTCTTGCTTCAGTCACATCATGGTCAAAACTAATTCAAAAACCGTCCCCCTCCAAACTATGGATGAAATCCCAGTGCACCATTCTCATAATGATTAACTTTCCTTCTAAAATCCTCATGAGCTTTCCTTCCATGATCAGCCCCCTGAACAAACTAGAAAGGGTTGCTCCATTCAATTATTTTTCCTCAATAACCTAAAAAATACTTGATTAATATGTCCAATAACTCCATACTAGTAACAAACATGTCAAAAAATTTGTCGAGGTAAACTCTTCACTTATATGATTTTTCTTATTGCCATTGTTGTAGCAGTTCTTAATTGAACTGTTTCCATTTTTATATCATTTGCAGTCTATGTAACAATTACAGCCTCTGTATCAATTCTGGATATTGGCTATGTGTTAGATGTCGATGCAAGTTCCATTTTTTTTCATCAGACACAAAAACACAGTCATTTTTTTAAAAAATCCTTTAAATCCAAGACCATATCAAATATTTCTCGAATGATAAGAAGATGATACAACTGATTTTTGCCATTATTCTCAAAGAATTGGCCAGCTAGTATTAAGTTATCCTCAACATGTTTTATAGGTGAATCTTATAGTAGATAAGCATTAATCCTCTCCAAAATATCAATGACCTATCTTCATCTATCTAAAAATGTGGACTTTGCTGGGGCTACTCCTCTTCCAAATTTGGAGCTGTAAAAGAATGGATTATTATTCCTCTTGGTATCTTGGTGGAAGAATCTCCAAACATGAGAGTCAAGTTTGTTAGTAACTCCCTGGAATCCTAACTTTTCTCAATATCTAAAGATATGACATTCATATTAAAACAAAAATAATAAAGAGAGTTGGAAAACTTAACCTTTGCGATCATGCATGGAAATATGAACTATCATTGATCCTCCGAAGCATTTTCACTGCACTTCTTGGGTTGCTGTTTTATTTCTCTTAGGTCCCAGTTCGTTAACTGAATGTCAATTTCAGTGTCTGCTGAAAGAGAATCATCATCGTCTTGATCATACATTGATGATAATTCTCCTCCACCTTCCCTGGGAGAGCTCTTTTTGGCCTTTTACATCTTTTGCAGTTTGGGAAACTTCCCCGTCTATCTTCTTAAATTGAAGGTTTAATATTCAAAATATAGGTGAGACAAGAAATAAGATGCAGAAAATAAGAAACATATTTCTACTTTCCGAAACCACGTCCAGATTCAAATTCATTAGAATCACAAAGTAATTACACCAATCAAAAATGGGTAGATCAAACTCTCTTGAAATACTTCTCTATTATATAACATGAACTTATCAGGATAACATAACCCTAAGCTAAGCTAACCCCCTGAGCCTTGACTTCAATGATCAACACATGATCTCACAAGAACAAAAGCTCGCTTAACTTTTTGTTCTATTTACGGCCACACCTTCGTATATATAAAATAAACTAGTTTTTTTGTTTCTTTTATATTTTAGGCTAAACTTGTTCTTCATGTTTCACATTATTTTGAAAATATACTATTTTCTTATAGTTTCTCATAATAATATGAAAACGCTCCAAAACTATAATATCTTCTATGATATCTTCATCCAGCTTAACTAACATCTATTGGACCAAATCTTATAACCTAGATTTGTTCATATCTTAGCAATCACATATTTTCATGTCATATATCATTTTTTAAACTACCCCTTGTAATACTTTCCGACTGATACAACAAGAATCCAAGCAAATACATCTTCATTCACCTTTACTATGAATCTGAACTCAACAACCCTAACTGAAAAGGCTTCAACACTATTAACACATCAACACTAGCAACACAAATCTCTTCTTGCTTCAGTCACATCATGGTCAAAACTAATTCAAAAACCGGCCCCCTCCAAACTAGGGATGAAATCCCAATACACCATTTTCATAATGATTAACTTTCCTTCTAAAATCCTCATGAGCTTTCCTTCCATGATCAGCCCCCTGAACAAACTAGAAAGGGTTGCTACATTCAATTATTTTTCCTCAATAACCTAAAAATATTTGATTAATATCTCCAATAACTCCACACTAGTAACAAACATGTCAAAAAATTTGTCGAGGTGAACTCTTCACTTATATGATTTTTCTTATTGCCATTGTTGTAGCAGTTCTTAATTGAACTGGTTTCAATTTTTATATCATTTGCAGTCTATGTAACAATTACAGCCTCTGTATCAATTCTGGATATTGGCTATGTGTTAGATGTCGATGCAACTTCCATTTTTTTCATCAGACACAAAAACACAGTCATTTAAAAAAAAATCCTTTAAATCCAAGACCATATCAAATATTTCTTGAATGATAAGAAGATGATACAACTGATTTTTGCCATTATTCAGCAACCTCATACCTTTTTTGGATTTCTACAAGTTAAATTGTAACTTGTTATGCTTCTTCTTCTTTTTCCATACATATGTGTTTTAGCAACTTAAACTTCTAACTTGACTTTCTCCTTAGTCACATTAAATTCACTTCAATCAATTTACATCAATGCTCATTGATATATCATGATTTCTTGATCTTTGATAATGAAATAGATCTTGTATAGTCTTTTGGTATTTTTTTAGTCTTTTCGAGTCATTATAGGTTCATATATATATATATATATATATATATTTATAGGTTCATATATGTTTGAAGAATATTTGGAGATATTGGAATATTCTGGTATGAGAGATAGTTGTCTAAATGTAGATGACTATTTCATCATCTACATAAACATTATAATATGTGACTACATATATAAAATCATTTTTAGTCTACATATAGACAATTATATCATACATAGTCTACATATAGACTATAAAAACACATTATAATATTTGACTTTTAAGTTTGATAGAAATATTTAAAATGGTTCATTGTAAGGTGCAATTATATATACTAGTATGATTCGCTCGCACCATGTGCGAGCACAAATATTATTAAACCTTTTTTTTTTTTAAACTAAAATTCTATCAATACATTTACCAATAATAATAATATTATAAATAACCTATATGAGATTATTTATAATTAAAATTACATACATTATTATATTTAATAAGATATTTATAATTTATTATAAATAAAATTATTAATAATAAAATAAATTGTATTTATGTATAAAAATCAATACATAAATATTTTATTTAAAATATTTTATCATTTATATATATATATATATATAAAATTAAAATTTTATATAAATAATACGAATTTACTATATAAAATTCAAAAACCATATTATTAATATTTAAAAACATTCATAAACGTTTTCATATTTATCTTATAATCTTTTTTATTGAAGGTTGTGTATATTTCTAAAATAAAATTAAAATCTTCATAAATATTTTTAAATTTATAGTCTTATCTTATTTTTTATTTTTTATTCAAGATTATGTATATCTCAAAAATAAAATTTTAAAAATCTTCATAAATATTTCATATTTATCATATTTTGTTATCTAAGATTATGTATATCTGCATAGTAAAAATAAAATATTATAAATCATCAATATAATTTAAGATTAACATAGTAATTAATCTAATTTCATTAATAGAAAATTAGTAATCAACCACTTTGACAATGAATATAAGATGAAAAGCACTTCCCAATATATATAGGGAATAATGTAAAAGAGTTGGATTTAATATTTATTTTCTCAAATGAATATTATTAAAAAAAATTTAAAGATGTGAGATTTTCACGTTAATACCTTCCTTATACATTAGTTAGACAATCATGAAAATCATATCACAGTTTATTTTCAAGTTTTCTTAATTTAATTAGAATAAATGGTATTATAACTAATTCAGTCAATTCGTTAAACAAGTTAAACTAAATATACTAGCATAATTCACATGTACCATGTGCACAAACACAAAGTTGTTAATATACATTACTATTGAAATTTTCATCTTAACTTCAAATATAATATTAATAATATTTATAAAATTCATAATATATTATTATTTATTTATAACAAACATATTTTGTAATATCCTAAAACCAAATAACAAATATATCATAGAACTTATTTGATATATTTTTATTACCAAAATTTTGCATATCTACTAAATATAATACAATGATAATTTAAATAAATATAATAAATAGCTATATGTTAAATTATTAACAACGTATTTTATATTTTAAATTTAGAATTAATAATATTAAAAAAATTCATATAAAATTGTTTTGTCAGTAACAAACATCTTACAGTCAAATAGCAAATATATTATAGAAATTATCAGATATTTTAAAAACATATTATTACCAAAATTATATATATCTTTTTAATTATAATAAAATAAATATTTAAATGAATATAATAAATACATAAAATGAAATTATGTTAATATAATAGATTAACTAATTTTATTAAAGACAATCTAGTAATCAACAATTTTGAGAGTCAATAAAATCTTAAAAGACTTCCTAATTAGTATAAACTAGTTACTGAAACTCCGCGCACGCGCGGGGGTGTTGCTTACTTTAGTTTTTGGTAATCATGTTTTTATCTTTCCAAATCTACTTGGTTATGTTAGCTCATTTGGATTGCTATATGCTATGTAGCTTTTTTAATAGGTTCGGCTTTTTCAAGTCTTTGTTTTTATAATTTGGGATGATTGCCTTAAACTTATTTTATGTTCATTTTTGTGAATATGTTACCGCTACATATCTGGTCATGCTATTTCCTTGACACAAATTTGAAGGTCGGTAACTTGTTAGTCTTCTAATGAGAACTGCTGGAATTTACATTTTTTCCATTTTTAAAATTGTATGTTGATCGGCTTATGCTTGTTTTTTTTTTGCTTCACAGTTTTTGTTTTTCTGGAGAGCTATCGAAACTTTTGTAATCTTACCTATTTATTTAGTAATGTTTGTAAATCTCTTCCCACAATGTTTGTTGTATGCTATGAAAATAATAATATAAAACTCTTAAAATTTGTTAGGAAACTTCATTTTGTTACTTTGTGTTATCTGTCGATTTCTATTTTGTGATTTGTAAGCAGCATGCAAATTCAAATTGGACGATTATGCTCATTGGGAATAAGTGTGATCTTGCCCACAGAAGAGCAGTGACCACTGAGGAAGGAGAGCAGCTTTCAAAGGAGCATGGTGTTATATACTTATATTCATGGAGGCTTATACCAAGACTGCTAAGTCTGTTAGAAATCAAGCATTTTTGTTTCCAAGACAAGGCACCCTGTTTTTAAGTAACATGAAAAGAGAGTAAATCACCCATAGATTAAGTTGATCCCTTCTGATGCATCTTAAACTCGTTTGAAATAAATTCCATGCTAACGTATGAATAGAATTTGTCTGCCTTACATGGGAATCTCAACATTATCGCGGTCGCCAAAGGTTGAATCTTTGTCATGTTTGACCACCAGAAATTTCTCAGTCTGCTTTCTCTTCCATTCTTCCATTCTATCCTTCCACGCAACACTTCCATATCCGTAAACCGCAAGGTCTTTTTGAGGTATCATTGGTCTTGGGTGTGTTGTGACAGGACAAATCCCTAACTTAGTAACCGCAGACAGCAAAATAAAAGGAAATCAGACCGAGAAACAAAAGCTTATCGGCCGTATCAGCATAAGGAGCTTGATGAAACCTATTGACATGAGCAAGTGATGGTGAAACAATAAGAGCATGCCTACCAGAAGATATCTCAACATTCGACAAAATGAACAAATAAACCAAGCAACCACATGAGTCAATGAAAAGGAACTTAATAGGCAATACAAAACAAAGAAAAAACTGAGAGTATGTGGGGAAAATGTTAACCAACCCATCTCCATAAGTCAACAATGGAATCTGGGAGCCATGTGGAGCGTAAGCCAAATCGAAGTCCGAGTTACAGCGAGAGAAAGTGTCATAAACTTGTTCAGATCCAATGCCAATATTGTAATCAAACGAAAAATTAAGATAATCAGTTCTATCATCGTCCTCATCTCCGTCAATCCTTGGGACTCCCTAAATAAAATTACAGACCTCTATGAGACAGGATACACATTTGTTAACTTCATCCATCAAGTTCTCAATGAAAGCTTAAACCAACTGAAACAGTTAAAGGTAAAGTATAAACCAAAGCTCAAACCTATGCCGCGAGGCCCTGCTACGCCTTACCACGTTTCTTCACCGCCGGTAACAGCCACCTTCTCGAAAATCTACCCTTGATCATCCTCATAATCTCCCTTTTTTGCCGCTATCCTCCACCAATCCCTGATACCTGGCAGCTCGGAGTTTGTATTAGCCAGTGAGTGTAGATGTTCGTTGGTGCTGAGGAGGAATCTCTCACGCCCAATACGTGTTACAACATTGCGGGCTTCGGTGATGGTGGTGGTGGGGAGGAAACGGAGTAAGAATAGGTGCTCGGTCAGCTTGTAGGTGGTTGATAGGCTCAAAGTTTATCCCTATACTAAACTGCAAGTGAACAGCAATGTCAAAGTAGTATATAGGGTTATCGAATCCACAGGGACACTTGGTCTCAATAGAATCAGAAACGTAGAGATTAATACTAGAAATAAGCAGATGGTGAAGTAAATAAATTGCGAAGCAAGAAAGTAAACAGTAGCAGAGATTAACGGTTGTGAAAGCAATAAACTAAAAGCGTCAAGCCTAGGGTATTCTCAGGAAATCAGACAAGCAGACAGTTCATTCAGCAAGGATCTAATTAAGCACAGTTCTAGAACTCAAAACACAGATATAGAATTAACCAAATTCCTTTGCGATAATTCTCTAAGCCTAAGTGCAGCAAACCAAACTTTCGTTTGCGAGAACTAACAGATTAAACTAGCATTAATCCCAAGTTTGATATGTTCACAATTATCCTAAACCAAACTTCCGTTTGCGCAAAGTTTAATTGCCCAATTTAATTAGTTCAGATTCCTAAACCCCACTTCCGTGACGTATTTAGCAACCTAAGATCTAGATTCTAATTGATCAGGTTAGAACTAGCTTTAAGCACAATTAAATTGAAGAACAGATATAGTTATGAATCCTTAACTGAATTTGAACAAGTCTAGCAAGTCATGAAATCCTATGTGAGAAACCCTAAACTCAACTATGGATCTACTCAGACATGATTAATGAAAACATAATCATAGAAATAATAGATTGCATATAAGAAATTAAATAGATAAAGGGGTTCGAAATCTTCTCCAAAATAAGTGAATACAGGAAATAGATCAACCCCAAAAGCTCTAGAAATCCCTTAGCTCTAAGTATGAAAGCGTATCTAAAATAAACACCAAAAACTAGTATATATAGATATAATCTCGGATGGGGCTTCTGTGTAAATACTGGAACTATCTTGGGCTTCTTTGCAAATCTTCATATCTTCATTAAACCGACGTGTACGGCCCATCTCGCTAGTGTGTCGACCGATGCACAAGGTGTGTCGGTCGATGCATGATCAATAAATCGGACAGTGACTTAAGCTCTCGGCCAAAACGTCCCAAAAGTCCCAAAATGCTCCAAATATCTCCAATTAGCTCCAAACCTGATTAAACCTGTAAAAGATTCTAAAAGAACACAAAAGACACTAAAAACACAATTATATCATGGTCTAAAATGGGTAAAAACCATGATATATCAGTGGTTGCAGCCCTGGCGACCTCAAAGGATCGTATGGTGACGACGACACCCTCTCGCAATGCATGTCGGTAGTGTGGTGCACTGCTTGCCGGAATGAAACCTTGAATCACTGAATCCTGTGTAGACGGAAAAATCAGCCAGAGTGGAGTAAGGAACAATATAGGACAACATGGCAGTGTAAGGAAGAGATAAGAAGGCTACTTGGCGGCAGTATTTAAACGGACAATGAATTCGTACCTGTTCGTCGAGGAGGAGGAAGACGACACCCATAAACTCGTCCTGCCTCTTGAAATTCCGAGCATCCCAGTGCCGGAGTATGCGACCAACAACCGTCTGAAAGGATCTCCCGAGCTTCAGATCAGCGAGAGTTGAGTAGTCACGGGAGGCGGGCACGGCGACGACATCGAACTGAAACATGATTGGCGGGTGTAAGAAAACAGGAAAAAATTACTCAGGATTTGGACTGTAGCAGTTTTTGGGGGATAACGGTGAAGATTACATGCGCACATTGGGAACTATTTATAGAGACTTCAGGGGAAAGCGAGACGTTTCATTAGAGGCTCGTGGGGGTTACGATGGTTATTAGATTCATGAAAGCTGCTCTTAATGGAGCCCCTATACGCCTTCAGGACCGTGGTAAAATCAGAACGTTACAATCGACGATTACGTGTGGTCGGGTCATACATCCGGCAGAGGGGCGCTCCAGATAGAGGAGAAGACAATCAATAATTGGGCTAACCCTAGAAAAAATGTTACAGGCGAATTGGGCTACTCGAGAACGGGCTTCTTTAACATTATTACGGCCCAAAATGATGTAATGTTTCTAGTGGCCTGGTTGTTTCTGAGTCGTGGGCAGTTTAATTAATACGCATGGTTCGAGTATTTTTTGCCCGTTCAAAAACAATATGGACGCCACGTAGATTAAAAAGGTATGTTGACGTGGCTCATTGAGGAGAGAGCTAAAAAGTCTCTAATTATATATATGATATATTTGATGCCATGTTATATTTTATTAGAAGAAATTATAAATACATATTTACTTTTCATTAGCTTTAGAATTTAACAAACGAAATGAATGATGCACCTATTAACTATAGGATAATCAATGGTAAAAGTTACTTTATGTTCCCCTTTAATACTTTGTGCTTTTGTTACTTTGACACCTCATCCCTCTTATATTGTTCAACATCATTTTTTATTTATCACATTGTCATTTAATATATGTTTACAATAAATTATTTAACTTAAAAGTATTTAATTTACATTCAAGTAATTAAAAATAACTAAAATATAAATATAAAATAAATGAAACTGAATGTAATTTTAATCATCCTAAACAAAGAAATATTATATATATAAATATTTAAATATATCGTTCACTTTTTTGCATAACTTAATCGTTATCAATATATTAACAAGACAATTAAATTTTATTACAAATATAAAGGTCAAATTCTAAGACTAAGATGATAATATCATTATACAAAAAGATTAATAATTGAAAATATAGAAGAAAAAATCCTTAGGCAAAATATATATTCAATAATAATTGAAATGATAATTATTAATAATAAAAAGAAAATCTTATAAAATGATAAAATTAAAATACAAACCAAAAAATTTATAAAAAGTTTAAGAGTATAAGAAAAAATGTAATAAATCAGACATACACAGAAATTAATTAAATTGAAAATGATAAATAAATAAAATTAAAAATATTATTGTAGTATTAAATTTTCAGGAATAAAAATTATAAATAACAAAAAATATTTTAGATGGTGTATAAAAAAGATTAGAACGGTGATGAAAACTTGAATGAAATAAAATTCATAAAAACAGAAAGTTTAAAAAAATAATTATAAAAAACTTATAATTTATAATATAAATTAAAGCAATACTTGCATATTAGCATCATTATAATTATATAAAATAAATATAAAAACATATAAGAATATTGATAGTCAAAATAAAAATATATTAAATACTTATAAATTAAAATAAAACTCTCCTAGTGTAGATAAAATGACAAAAACTGTTAAAATTGTAGATGAGCTTTATATTTTCCGGAATTTACCCTACATCTACATGAATAGTATATATATATTGATAAACTGAATATGGTAAAGACTTGTTGTTTATTGGTCTCAACAATCGTGCTTATATATAAGGTGTTTAGCTTAAAGATAAACTCTCAATCATGTTTTCCTAAAAATATAAGGAGATACCTAAATATACTTTAGGAGTTATCTAAATACTAGATCATTATCCTTAATACTCTTCTTCAAGTTGGAGCGTGAAGATTTTGAATGCCCAACTTGAATTCTAGGTCTTGAAAAGGAACACGTTTGAGGGTCTTTGTCAAGATGTTTGTGATCTGGAGATTCGTACGAATGTGCAGAGTTGTATGATACCTTATTAGACAGCCACTATAAGAAAACACGCTATAACTGACAGACGAATTCGTCAGATATCCGTCGGTAAAGACCCTTTATGACTGATTTTGAACAAGAAATACCCATCGGTTCTATTTCGTCGGAAATAGATATCAGTCAGAAAACCGTCGGTAATTACCGATGGATTTCCGGAGAGAGAAAAAAACCCCGACAGTTTATCGTCGGCTGATAAACCGACGGGTTATCTAGACTGGTAGTCGGAAATCCGTCGGGAAAGGTCATCGGTATGACGTCCATAACGACGGATATTACCGAATGGTTTACCAAAATAAATTAACCGACTGAAAATTATTGACGGTTTACCGATAGTTTTTAACCGATAGTTTTTACCCGATGGTTTACCGATGGATTATTACCGACGGTTTCCAAATGGAAATAGACTGATGGAAAACCGATGGTTGGTATCTGACGTTAACTGACAGACGGGAACCGACGGATTATCGATGGTCTTTACCGATGGTTTTCCGAGGGAAATTAACCGACAGAAATCCGATGGCTTTACCGACAGTTTACTGACGAGACTTAACTGACACATTACCGATGGATTACCGAAGGTTATTAAAAATATATGTATATATATATATATATATTAAAATATTTTAAATTGCCTAATTTTTTAAATTGATATAATAATTTTATTAATATTATAATTAAAAATTAATAAAACGGAAAATTTCTTTTAGAATTAAATTTTTTAAACTATTCATAAAACAAAAAGGTTTTAAATTACATTATACCGGGATTCGCACTGGGTACCGATCCCGTACCCGTCCCAGTCCCCGTCCCTCGAAGCTCCTGTTCCAACTCTCGGTGTCGCTCCCAAAGCTACTTATTCCACTCCTTCCAGAAGAGTGTCGTACTTGATAAAGTTCATAAGCTGATCTTGCATCAACTTCATCTTCCGGTCGATTTCTGCATTTTCCTCTTGGATATGATCTTCAATCCGCGCCTGATTTTCCTTCAACACTTCGATTTCCTGGTCTTTCTCCCTCAAGGCTTCGGCGAAGGAGCCGCTGTCTAGATGGAAGCGGGAAAGTGGTGTTGAGACTCTCTTCGCCAAGCTTCCTAAACTAAAAACACGGCCTTTCTCTTATGTGTTTCCTGCAAAGTTTTTTAAAAATATTAGTTAGAAATGAAATAAAAAATCTAAGATTTAGATCAAATTTTAGTTAACCTAAAAACTTACCTCGAGAAAGATCTTGTTGACCTTTTCTGGCGATAGCTTAGACTCCGTTGAGCCGACTTCCTCTAATTTCTAGGTTAGCACTTCGTCCACCCGCCTCTTAGCCGACTCAACGAATCTCCGAGCGATCGGATCCTGGATCTCGCCAGTAGTCTTGTTTTTATGGCCGTCCTTGGTGAGCTCAACAAACGCCGGTTCTCGTTCTTCTCACCATCTCTGCCCAAAAACATTTATTAGAAATGAATTTATTAAATATGTAAAAAATTAAAAAGAAACATACATAGTCAATTTTCCGATGCACTGTGTGTTGGGAATGTCCTGAAATCTATTGTACTTGCTCTAAGTGATAGTTGTATTGTCGAGGTGAGACAATCATATAATACTAGGTAGTCATAATGCTTTGCTAGAAGCCACTTATGATCAATGAGTTTAGAACTCATTGCTAGTGTTATATGATCCTACAGGGTCACACACCTAAGCAAACTGGACGTTAAAGACGAGGTTGATCATTAATGTAATGATCTAGTGAATGCATTCGATATCAATGTTCTGGGACTGCATCGATCGATGCATATAGTGCAACGATCGATGCACTCGCGGATTAATCAGATTAATTTGGTTAATCGTTGGTTAATTCCGTCATGGTTTAAGTCGACATATATAAGATATATGGTCGACCTAAACTGATCCCTAACCTAATTCACAGCCACCAGAACACAGATAGAAACCTCTGAAGAGATTGGATCTCTATAGGCACTAGCATCCCTGCTGTTCAGTTTGTGTGCGTGTGGATACCAGTAGAGGCGCAGCATTTGAGGCGCTCTAGATCTCGATTATCTGCAAATCTTCCGCTGCTAATCACCATGTAATTCTGAGATCCCATAGATTCAATTACATGAACCCTAGATCCTAGGCTTGGAATTCATATCAGGACTGCCTAATTGGATTAGGATCTGCTAGAAATTCCTTCAGTGGTATCAGAGCTTTACGGTTCCATTGAATATGTAGCATGATGATTAGATTAGTTGAATCTAGATCTTTGTATAATTGATACAAGCATGCTAAAACTCGTTTTGATCAAAGTAACCTAGTTTAGGGTTCTGTTCGAAAACGTTTTAGGGCCTTTTCGCATGGTGTCGATCGATGCCAATCCGGCATCGATCGACACAGGGCGAAAACCCGAATAAAATTTAAGGTTTTTCGCATGGTGTCGATCGATGCTAATCCGGCATCGATCGATGCAGGGCGAAAACCCGAATAAACCTTAGTTTTCGCCTAGTGTCGATCGACACAAGCGTTGCATCGATCGACACAAACCTCGCGAGATTGATGAATCGGTTCAATTGGATTGGACCGGTTATCGAGCTTGGTTAATGATGGTCAAACACTGTGAATGGTTTAATTGCGATTGGTTTGATCGGGTTGGTATCGATCGATGCTAATGTAGCATCGATCGACACTGACCGATATTCAAAACCAGATCAATTGGATTGATCGGTTATCGCGGATTGCTTTTGGTTACTCTGTGTCGGTAAACACTATAGTAGTGTCGGTCGACATCAGAATCGATGATTAGGTTATGGAACCTGAAATCACAGAACCAAAGCAATATAAATCAATTAATTATAAGAATTAAAACATAATAAAACTGAACGTTTTAAGGTTCTGTTCCTCAACCAAATATCAAGTGATACTTGATGTCTTTCCAATCTTGTCAACTGTCAAGACTCGTTTCATTGAGTGATAGGCTTGCAGTGCAAGGTATCCACAATTACATGAGTAAGGCTGGAAGTAATTGTGTTGATGGGCTTGCAGTGCAAGGCGTCAACAATTACATGACTTAAGAGATTGGTTTACTTGACTGGGCTATCAAAATCGTTTTGGGCCCAGAGACATCAGGAGGATTGGACATGAGATGTCGATCCACAACCAAGAGTTATATTGGATATAACTAGCAAAGTCGTTGCTTACCTAAATAGCTAAATTTAGGTGATAGCCAGTGGCTCACTCAAGTTTAGTGAAGTATGGGTCTTGGATCATTATATTCATTTGAGGAAACATTGTTTGAATATAATGCGAGTTTTCTTAATAGTTAAGACTTCTCATTTCTTGAACATCATAACTAAAACCTCCCTTGTTTTCCAGCTATGACTAGCACAAACCATCGTAACAATTTCTCCCTGCGATCCGTCCTTGAGAAGGACAAGTTAAATGGATCCAACTTTCTTGAATGGTATCGGAACTTGAGAATTGTTCTCAAACAGGAGAAAAAGGACTATGTCCTTGAGAAAGTTCTCCCCAAGAAGTACTGAGCCAATGCCTCGCAGTCAGATAAGGATGCTTGGGATAAGCATTCTAATGATGCGGTGGATGTGAGTTGTCTCATGTTGGCTACCATGAACTCGGAATTGCAGAAGCAATATGAGTACGTGGAGTCGCCAAAAGAGATGATCACTGGCCTGAAAAGTATGTTTCAGGAGCAGGCACGAACTCAGAGATACCAGACGGTTAGGTCTCTGATTGAGTGCAAGCTACCAATGGGCGAACCAGTTAGTCCTCATGTCATTAAGATGATGGGTTATATTGATAACCTGGGGAAACTGGATTGTCCCATTAGCCAAGAGTTGGCTACTGACATCATTCTACAGTCACTGCCGTCAAGCTATGATCAATTTGTTGTGAACTATAACATGAACAACTTGACGAAGACGTTGACTGAATTGCATGGGATGCTTAAGACTGCTGAACCTAACATCAAGAAGGACACCCCGGATGTCCTTATGGTACAAAAGGGTAAGAAGTTTAAGAAACTTGGTAAGAACAAAGGTGATGGCAAGACGAGCTCGATTGTGAATCCAAGCGAGTCTGGCCATGTTCCTAAGGTTAAAACCAGTCCTTCTGAAGATGTTAAGTGCCATTATTGTAATGGTTATGGGCATTTGAAAAGAAATTGCAATAAATTCATGGAAGATTATGAGAAGCTGAAGAAGACGTACGAGACTTCTTCTTCAGGTATTATGTTATAGAAGTAAATGTTACTTCTAATAATCCTACTTGTTGGGTATTGGATACCAGTTGTGGTACTCATATTTTGTGAAAATGTGCAGGGCCTGAGCAAAAGTAGGACTATGGAGAAAGGACAAGTGGACCTATGAGTGTGAATGGAGCAAGAGTTGCTGCATTAACCGTATGAGTATTTCATTTGTTTTTCCCTTTTATGGCATGTTTTGAACTTAAAACTGCTACTATGTAACTGCTATGAGCAGACAGATTATTTCTAATCCTTGTTTGGATATGGAAGGATATCAGTTCTCAAATCAAGAATAAGTGTTATTTATTTGATTACAGTGATATATTTTATAGTAGCAATCCATTGGAGAATGGAATTTATGTTCTAAACCAGAATGTGCCTAACTATAACATTAATACCAAGAGATTCAAGTCAAATGATACGAATCAAACTTCTTTCTAGCATTGCTGTTTTGGGCCAAATAAATGAGAAACAGATTCAGAAGCTCCATAGTGATGGGCTTTTGGGCTCATTTGATTATGAATCATAATGAGTAAAGTGAATCTTGTTTATTGGAAAACGACAGAGACCCTTTTCAACAAAGGTAGTGTCGATCGATGCATGTATGCAACGATCGATACAGGTTGCGAACGAACGGATAAAATGAATGGGCCAGAGGATTATTGGGCTTTATACATACGGATGTACATGGCCCGAGAAGCGCAAATGCTAGAAGAAATTTTCAGTACTTCATTACCTTTACTGATATTTTCAGAAGGTACGGTTATGCCTTATTTATAAGGCATAAGTCAGAATCTTTGAAAAGTTCAAAGAGTTCCAAAATGAAGTACATAATCAATTTGGCAAGGGTATTAAACCTCTACGATGAGATCATGGAGGTGAATGCTTAGGTCAAGAATTTAGTGATCATCTGATAGATTGTGAAAGTGTTTCACAATTCACTCCTCCTGTATCGGACTTTATTAGATATGGTTCGATCAATGATGAGTCACTTAGATCTTCCATTATCCTTCTAAGAATACGCTCTAAAATGTCTGAGTTTACTTTAAATAGAGTTCCATCAAAATCAGTCACAGAGATACCACATAAGATGTGGAATGGAAATGTTTCTGATTTATCCATCATGAAGATTTGGAGTTGCGAGACTTATATAAAACGTTTAATCTCTGATAAGCTCACACCTAAATCTGATAAGTGCTGCTTCATTGGTTGTCCTAACAAAACCAAGGCATGTTACTTTTACAACCAGTTCGAGAACAAATTGTTTGTTGCTCGGAACTATGTTTTCTTGAGAAAGACTTTATTTCCAAGAAGAACAGTGGGAGTAAAAGTACAACTCGAAGAAATTCGAAAATCACGGGAGACTGCTCAACCTGATGAGGTAGAGCAGCATTTGGATCTACAAAGAGTTGTAGAACCTGCACTTGTGGTGCCTAGAGTTTAAAAGGATCTGGTGAATGTACATTCGATATACATTTAAATGGCGAGTTTCTGAAGAAGTGTCGATCGACACAAAAGTTGCATCGATCGACACAGATCGCGAACCAAATGTTGATTTTGGTTTATGACTTAATTAACTACGGTTTAAATCTTGGTTAATTAGGTCGTGGTAAAAGTATACATATGAGATATGTGTGCGCGACTTTTACAGAAAACTGAAGCTCGCAGATCCGATAGGATCCGTCACGAACCCGAGAAATATGGATTTCTCGTATCCAATTGCCGTGATCTACTGATCATTGAAAGTGACGGGCCTGCGAATTTTGAAGAAGCAATGATGGGCCTTGACTCCGAAAATGGCTGAAAGCCGTTGAATCCGAAATGTGATGGTTATATTCAGATATACAAAGCTAGGTTGGTGGAAAAGGTTTCAAGTAAATTCATGGTATTGACTGTGAAGAAACCTAATCCCAGACACCGTGCTTATGTCCATTCGGATTCTCCTAGCAACTGCCACTCATAATAGTTATGAGATCTGGCAGATGGATGTGAAAACAGTTCTCCTTAATGGAATTATGGAAAGGGATGTGTAAATGACACAACCTGAAGTTTTCATTGATCCTAATATTGCTAGGAAGATATGCAAGCTTCATCGATACATTTATGGATTGAAGCAAGCATCTCGGAGTTGGAATCTTCGTTTTGATAAAGTAATCAAAAGGTTTGATTTTATCAGAAATGAAGAGGAACCGAATGTTTACAAGATGACTAGTGGGAGCGCAGTTGCATTTCTGGTATTGTATGTTGATAACATACTACTTCTCAGAAATGAAGTTCCGTTGTTTCAGTCTGTTAAGACTTGACTCGAAAGTTGTTTTTTTCGATAAGAAATATGGGAGAAACCGTATACATTCTTGGAATAAGAATCTATAGAGATAGATTGGATAAGCTAATTGGATTGTGTCAAGATACTTATAGTGATAAGGCCTTGCACATGTCCAATATGCAGGATTCCAAGAAGGGCTTCGTGCAAATGACTCTTGGTATTACTCTTAGCAAGACGCAGTGTCTTACGACACACGCTGAGCAAGAGCAAATAAGGGTCAGACTACTGCTAAAGGCATTAGATGTCTTAAGATGTGATCTTAATTTTAGTGGGAGTCATTGTTATTAATTTTAGTTATGATATGATGTTCGTATAAACATAATTTGATTATGTTATTGAAATCTGACATCTGTATTATTTAATAATGGTTATTAAATAAGAGTCCCAAAGTAATTTATGACATTTTATAGGTCATCAAGTATGTGACTTGATCATGAAACCCTATAGATAATAAATGACATAAATTATGTTGGTCCCTGGTCGAGGTTGTTAAAGTGGGACATTAACAACCGCGTGAGACTAGTATGTGAGGTGACTGATGACTAAGTTTCATGGAGTCATTAATAAGAGTATTAAAGTCAATCACATAGATATGTGTTGGAGAACACATGATCGGACATGACCCACTGATGAGAACTCTACGGGATAGTTATATAAGTGTCATGAGAGTTTTCATTACGACTATAGAGTATAGTCCTTAGACCTGAGTTCATCATGTTCTCTTACATGTGAATTGGTCCGCTTTAACCTTGTCAAACGTCAGCCGTAACTGGTGACTATAAAGGCATTGATTGGGCGTATCATGAAGCGTGTGAAGAGACAGGGATGGAACAAGATGGGATTTGTCCCTCTTATATAACAAGAGATAAATATCTCAGGGCCCATCGAAGATTTGATACTGAGAAATGTGTGGCCACACTCAAACGAGGTGATTGTCAGTCGTTTGTCTTGTCAGTATAAATCGGAGTTCGATGAACATGATCTTGGCTAAATAAGGGTGACACAGATCTTGCCTTATGCCAGATCGAGATATAGTGACGAAGGGATTATGGGAATAGATGATTCCAGTACAAGTGGGAGATTGTTGGGAATGTCCTGAAATCTATTGTACTTGCTCTAAGTGATAGTTGTATTGTCGAGATGAGACAATCATATAATACTAGGTAGTCATAATGCTTTGCTAGAAGCCACTTATGATCAATGAGTTTAGAACTCATTGCTAGTGTTATATGATCCTACAGGGTCACACACCTAAGCAAACTGGACGTTAAAGACGAGGTTGATCATTAATGTAATGATCTAGTGAATGAATATTTGATATGCATTCGATATCAATGTTCTGGGACTGCATCGATCGATGCATATAGTGCAACGATCGATGCACTCGCGGATTAATCAGTTTAATTCGGTTAATCGTTGGTTAATTCCGTCATGGTTTAAGTCGACATATATAAGATATATGGTCGACCTAAACTAATCCCTAACCTAATTCACAGTCACCAGAACACAGATAGAAACCTCTGAAGAGATTGGATCTCTATAGGCACTAGCATCCCTGCTGTTCAGTTTGTGTGCGTGTGGATACCAGTAGAGGCGCAGCATTTGAGGCGCTCTAGATCTCGATTATCTGCAAATCTTCCGCTGCTAATCACCAGGTAATTCTGAGATCCCATAGATTCAATTACATGAACCCTAGATCCTAGGCTTGGAATTCATATCAGGACTGCCTAATTGGATTAGGATCTGCTAGAAATTCCTTCACTGTGCTCTCTGCTCCTGCGTTATGGATCGCCATCCCGACACCGCCCTCTCTCACTCTTACGGTTCTGTGAGTGCGTCAAACAGGTCGCTATTGAAGTATGCAGGGACCAATAACGGATGAACCCGGTCCACAGTATGGGTTCACTCCCTTTTGTTCATCTTCTGCCATCCACTTCTGCTTCAACTTGTTGATGACGTGAGAATAGTGGGATTTTGCCTTCAGGTGGAACTCCTTTTCCACAAGCGTAGTATATTTCTTATCCCAAGTATACTCTTGCTAAAAAAACATCTGTTGTTAATAATAAATAATATAAATACAAAATATGGAAGAAAGTGAATGAAGAGACGTACCGCGAACTGGCGGAACCAGTTATGCCTTTCGGCCCTAGGCATTTCCATGTACTTCGGGTACGGATGAAAGAGCATGATGTATATCATGCTTAAAATTCTCTTGGTGATCTTCAAAGCCGTCATCCCGAACTTGTAAACACAAAAACATTAAACATTAAACGTACACAAAACATATAAAATAAAAACGAAATTCTTGAAGTTAAAAAGGACTTACCAATAAGTTCCCGGGATGTTCTCGTAATCAGAATCAAGTCGTTTTAGAAACTCTCGTCTCGGCTGCTCGACTAACACTTCTATCTCTGCTGCGATAGAAAGTGGAACATGTTGTGTCTCTAGCACATGAGACACTGAATGGTTCCCGCTAGGAGCCTCCTGCCAAGGATGAGACTGTCTTGGCTGGTCTCGGCTGAGGCGATCGAGCCTGCCTTGCCACTGCCGGACGTGGCTGAGCCGTCTGTAACTCATCCGGTTGGGAGGCAAGTAGTGCTCAAACGCTCCAAAATCTTCCCTACAAACCGTAAAATAATTAAAAAGTTAACAATTGTATATAAAATTTATCAGATATTACAAAATTATAAAAATATTTATAAGAAATTAAAATTTACAATATTTTTATATAACTATTATATATTTCAGAATTGATTCTGTTTTTATAAAATCCTCATATATTTTTTAAAAAACTTTTAGAACATATAAAAACTGAAAATAAAATTTGAAAAATTACAAATATTATACAAAAACAAATATATTTGATATGAAAATTATTTTTAAAAAAATTATTATAAATCATTTTAATAAACTAAAACTTTAGAAGTATTTAAAATTAGTATAAGAAATTTTTGAAAAATATAAAATTGATTACAAAATGTTTTTAGATCGTTTTTAACATGTGAAAACGTTTTAAAACGTTTTAAAAATGGCTTAAAATGATCAAAAATTATAAAAATGTTTAAAAAATAATCACATGACATGAATAACCCAAATAACATCCTAAACCGCTAAATTCCAACATAAACTACCTACAATTTACTTTAGAACAATACATGCACAATTGAATCGAGAATCTACCCACCTAAAACTCGATTTTAACTGAAATTGAATCGGTACAACAGAATTTTGACTATAAAATTTGGATGGTCGGATTAGTCGTTTGGAGGCCAGAATCGTCGCGTAATCGTAGAGATAAGGTAGAGAAAGATGGTAGAGAGAGAGTGAAATCGCAGAGAAATGAGGAAGAAGAAGATGTGGTCGGTTTGATATTATGTCGTTGCCGATGAATTTCCAACGGTTATTTCATTTACCGTCGGGAATCCGTCGGAAACTAGGCGGTCTAATTATTTGATGAAAATTTTTGGCGGTTTGACAAAAAATTTGGCGGTTTCTCAAAAATTTTGGTTAAAATTTGGCGGTCTATAAACCGACGGATAACCGACAGTTCGTTCAACAGCTATCGGAATTCCGTCGGTAAATAGAAATAAAACACTAGGTTCGTCGTGACTCGAACCCATGTCTATTGAACGGGAACAAAGCTTCGAAACCATTTTGCTATGTCGTATTTCTCGTTAGACTATATACCTAAATATATTTGTATTGTTAATTTCTGTTAAAAATAAACGGATCAAACCGTTAGAGGCGTTACTCGAACCCGGGCCAGTAAGGAGTTCAATGAAGGTCTAAAACCAATGGGATACGTTGTAATATGGATTAAGGCTATACAATCAAATGTTAATATGGTGTTATGTCGTATTTGGCAATTTTTTTTTTTTAAATTGATTCTTATTTAATTAATGAAAATTTAAAAACATAACATTTAAAAAGAAAAGATAATTTTATTTTTAAATTTTTTTTAAAGTACAGACGGATCGGTTTATTCTTCTAATTATTGTTCCCGAACCAATCTTCGACGTCTGTTTCATTCCACTGATCGATCATCTGGTCCCATTCCCTGACCGGAATCCATGTCAGTCTTGGGTCTCCTCTTTCCCATAGAAGCTTCATCCACAGCGTTTTGGTCTGGAAAACCCGCCTAGCGGTCCTGTGGAATTCTCGCAAAGTAGTGGAGATTATGTTCGGGCTGAAATTAAAGTAGGCATGTAATTTGAAATCAAAATAAATATTAGAAATATTAAAATAAGAAAAAACTATATGTGGAAAATAAAACTTACAGAGAAATCTTCAAACCATGCTGCTTTCAGGTGGACGGGAACATTGTAGTACGTGAGATATCTCCCGGACCAGAGATTCTTGATTACATTGCTAATGACAGAAGGTATGGCCGCGTTGTAACCGAACCAAATGGTCTGGTTTTGGTGGGACGGGTCATGAAAGGGAATACGTTCCCGACACGGTAGAGTGATATCCCGAATGTAGGAGAGGGGGTTTTCTGGGGACAAGTAAACAAAGTCCATTTCGGATTTTTAAGAAGAGTGTAAGTTGTTTTCTAGAAGTTGAAAACAATGAGAAATTTGTATCCTATTTATACAAAATTTAGCGATGGAAAAACCGATAGAAATCTGTCGGTTTCTATTTAATTTTCAAAAATACACGTACTGAAACATTGCATAGGAAGAGACGCATAGTAATTGCGTTTGTTTACTTTTTTGACATTTTCCGACGGATTCCATACGGATGTGAGAGAACCATCGGGAATTCGTCGGTAATAAAAAATAGAAAACCAGTTTTCGCATGACTCGAACCTGGGTCCTTAAATTAAGTCATATGCTCGGTAATGAGTAGGCTATGTATGGAAGTTGTAAACCTCCTATAAAGAAATGTATATATTGTTTAATTTTTATTATCAAGGAAAACTAAAAATTTATTTTTTATATTGATATTTAAATTTGTAAATGTTTAATAAATATTTTTTAAAATACAATACGAATTATAACAGAAACAATATTTTTAAAAAACAAAAATATATATATATATATATATATATATATATTATTCATATTTTTGAGAAAATACATAATTGTTTTTGTTTAACGTCCAAACCAATCCCCTTCATCCGTCTCCGTCCAGTTCTCGGTCATCCAGTTCCAGTCATGAGCTTTGATCCATGCTGGTCTCTCTTCCCATATTTTCCATCTGAGTTTCAACCGGCGCAATTTTGTTTCGAAAACCCGCCGGGCCATCCAGTGGAATTCCCGCCACACTTGTCCAATAATTTTGGGACTGAAGTTGAAATAGTTCTTAAAAAAATAGTTAAAGAATATGATCGAATAACACAAATTGAAATATGGAATTTACCAGGAAGTTAAAGAACCAAGTAATTTTAAGACCTCCGGCAATATGCTGATAAGTCATAAAATTCTTGGACCAACAACGTTGGATAACATCGGTGACGACGTACTGAATGGCAGCATTAAAACTGAATCAAATGTTTTTGTTTTCTCGTGACGGGTGTAGCATGAGAAGACGTTCTCGCAGGGCGGCGATAACATGTTGAATAGTTGTTCGGTTGTTGGCGGATAACCGGACGACGTCCATGGTGATCCTCAATAAAGTTTTAGAGTAAGAAAGGATTTTTAACAATATTGAAGATGAAAAAACGAGGAAATAGGACCTCTATTTATAAAAAATATTTTCTGACAGCAAGTCCGACGGATATTCGTCGGTTCCTCGGTCAATTTTGAAAAGTCTGTTTCCACAACGTTTTTTGGGAACAAACGACAACTAATGGAAGTTAATGAGCGTTTGACTCGAGCATACCGACGATTTACGGCTGACCGTCAGAAATCATCGGGGAATACTGATGGATTTCCGACTAGATAGGGTTTAGGGTTTCTTTAGGGCATCGTTTTGGGATTCTGCAAGTTTGGAATTCACATGATACATTAAACACAGTACTTATAGGATCCTTACAATTTTATTACGAAAAATGTAAACGGCAAATCGAGCGATTGTTCAGTATAAGTTATTCTTAAACACCTTTGTATACTAAGAAGTGTTTTGCTTGATTTTCATAAAATCATAAAATACATGTCTTGGAGATTGTAAAGGATGATATGTAATACAAAAGATCCTTAGATTAGTTCCTCAGAAGTTAATCGATCATCTGTTTTCATTTTTGAAACCTTAAAACCTAAACCATCGGTTATCCGTCGGTATTTTCCGACGATTAATCCACGGATTTTAGTCTGTTATTGGTTTTCCATCTGATTTTACTCCATTTTTTCTTTATGTCGGTTGTCCGTCGGTAACTTTAATATGATTTAAAAAAATTCGCCACAACCGCGAATCAAACCTGGGACAGAGTGATACATGGAGAGGATCCGAACCAATTTAGATGAGTGTTATGTTACCGTTTATCATACAACTATACGTAGATATTGATATAGCATTCTGATTATTTTTTTAAAAAAAAAATTAAAAGTTTTTGGAATTAATAACACAACTTGTTATAAAATTTAGCTTTTAAAAAACTTAGAAGTGTTAAATATTTTTTTCCAATTATGTTGTTGTGTATGTTTAGTTTTTTCTAAAAGTAAAAATTATATAATTTTATATTTAATTTTCATCGTTTTCTGAGTCTTAGTTGGAATTGAATCGGTGTCGTCATCGAGTTTACCCCTCTCTTCTTATGAATCAGAATGAAGAACGACATCCCCAAATTGACTAAAATCAACAACTAGATTAACTTCAAGGGATTTTTCTACATGAGCTATATAATCACTTATGCTTGCTTGCAATGGATCTTGTTCTTCAACTCCGTAGACTCTTCCTCGCAAATTTATTTCGTAAATGTGATCAATTGATCGTTTTTGTATGTAATCTGAGGGTAAGGAATGTAACACACCTGAAATTAATCGTTTATATGGTATTAGAAGAAATTCAAGTTTTAAGATTAATTAATTAAGACGTAAGTCGATCACTAACCTGATATGCTTGTGAAGCAATAATGAAAGGATCATATTTTCGAAGCTTTTTACTCGAATGGATAGACGTCACACCAAACACATCGATGGTTACACCTTGCCCAAAGATCGGGTTATACCAATCACATAAAAAGACCACACATCTCATGTCGAGCTTCCTTATGTACTTTACTTCTAGTTTTTTTTTAGAACCCCATAGTACACAACTTTGCCAGATGCAGATGAAACACCATTATTTGTGGTTGTCCTAGAATAGCCTTCTTTATGCACCTTCAACGCATATCCCCTTGTGGAATATTTTGGATAATACTTTGTGTTGTAGTGGAGACCGTTGACTATGTCTATTAACCAATCATCGGGTGTACGGCTATTTTTGAATTCATTTTCCACCTAAAATACAACACAATGAAGTTAATACAATTACCCAATTTCTCAGGGTTTAGAAAGATTTCAAACGTATAATCTGACATAAAACTTTAATTAAATGCATAAGTCTCTTTGTTTCCGCTCTCCACGCTCGTCCTCGGTCAATTTTGGATGATGTTGTTGGAGAGCTTCAATGTACAACCTACAAAAAGTGAAAAATGTCTCATTAAACTATATACCTCTCATACTGAAACACTTCCTCGCAGTTGGTTAGAATATACTTGTGCAGATGAGCATGCTCTTGCGGTTTATTTGCCGCTTTCCTGAATTTCCGCTTAACCGCTCAGCTTGTTGAAAAATACCGGGAAGTGTCGATGGATAAATTTGCCTCATGCTCCTATCATCGTTTCTAGCTGGGCGCCAGCTCTTCGTGCGTACTTGCGAATGGAAGTAATAGCTGGCAAAGGTTGCAGTCTCTTCGTTGTTATATTTAACCACAACAGAACCCTCCACTTTAACGGGGTTCTTCACCTTCTTTTTAAGGTGTAACATATAGCGTTCAATGATATGTCCACAGTTATTATACCGGACCACCAAGTCTACCTTCTCCAGGGAGATGAATGGATAGATGCTCCATAACATCAAAGAAATACAGTGGAAATATCTTCTCTAGATTGCATAAGATCTTAGGAATATTTTTCTCCAAATTTTTGATGCCATCAACAGTAAGTGACCTCGTGTATATATCCCTGAAAAAAGATCCAGCCGCTGTGATTTCTTTGTGAACATCTTTAGGGAGGAGATGAGGAAATGAAATTAGTTGGAGTCGTTGCATCACAACATGACAATCATTGCTCTTCATTCAGAAAAACTTGCTCCATAAATGTCCACACAATTACGCAAGTTTGATGCGTAACCGTGAGGGAATTTAACTCGTCGCATAATCCATTCAAAGAACTCTTCCTTCGACTGCGGGTTTATCCAATACGCTGGAATCAGAGGTTTCTCGTTCTTCTGAAGATGAAGTTCAGGCCGAGCACAAATTTCAGGCAAATCAAGCCTACACTTGACATTATCTTTCGTCTTCCCTTGCACATTTAGAATAATGTTCATGATATTATCAAAGAATTTTTTCTCAATGTGCATGACATCAAGATTATGCCGTAGTAGTTGGTCCTTCCAATATGGTAAATCCCAGAAGATGCTTTGCTTATGCAAGTTGTGGGATAAACCAGCTGCACATACATTTTCAGGCATATTTCCACTTCAATCGGGAGTTCTTAGTGCACCAAAGATTTCTAAGATACCCAAAGTTGCCAAACCGTTGTCTTGGGGAGGAGGATCATCAAACACTTTTCTCTTCTTTGTAAAAAGTTTTGTGTTTCTCTGATATGGATGATCATGCTGTAGAAATCTTCTATAACAATCAAACCAACATGATTTGCGTCCGTTCTTCAACTATAATGCATCAGTCGTTTTTTTTAAAATATGACATGCTAACCTTCCATGCGTTGTCCATCCGGATAACATACCATAAGCCGGAAAATCGCTAATGGCCCACATCAGTACAACCCTCATCAGAAACTTTTCCTTGCAGGAGACATCATATGCTTCAACACCGGGAACCCATAACATTTCCAATTCATATATCAATGGCTGGAATAATACGTCAAGTGATCTTCTTGGATGCTTTTGACCGGGAACGAGTGCGGAGAGAAAAAGAACCTCTCGACGCATGCACATAGATGGTGGTAGGTTATAAGAAAACACTGGCCACAACGAATATTATTTCCCATGCCTCCCAAATGGGTTGAAACCATCGGTGCATAATACGAGGTACACGTTACGTGGCTCGTACGCAAAATCCGGATATACTCTCTGAAAATGTCGCCACGCTTCAGCATCTGGCGGATGTGCAATCTTTTCTCCTCTTATATGCTCGGCATGCCATCTCATTTCCCCCGAAGTTCTTTCCGATTGGTATAATCGCTTCCACCTATCGGTTAACGGCAAATACCACATTCATTTCAACGGAACCTTAGCTCTTCATCTTGTATCCTGATAGCGCGGATGCTTACAAAATTTACATTCCAAATGGTATTCATCTTATCGTCAATATATCATACCGTTTTCAATGCACACATATATCATATGGTACGGTAATTAAAGCCCTTTAACAAGTTTCTCGACCTTATTGTATGAGCATGTGATAGGCTCAAAGTTTATCCCTATACTAAACTGCAAGTGAACAGCAATGTCAAAGTAGTATATAGGGTTATCGAATCCACAGGGACACTTGGTCTCAATAGAATCAGAAACGTAGAGATTAATACTAGAAATAAGCAGATGGTGAAGTAAATAAATTGCGAAGCAAGAAAGTAAACAGTAGCAGAGATTAACGGTTGTGAAAGCAATAAACTAAAAGCGTCAAGCCTAGGGTATTCTCAGGAAATCAGACAAGCAGACAGTTCATTCAGCAAGGATCTAATTAAGCACAGTTCTAGAACTCAAAACACAGTTATAGAATTAACCAAATTCCTTTGCGATAATTCTCTAAGTCTAAGTGCAGCAAACCAAACTTTCGTTTGCGAGACTAACAGATTAAACTAGCATTAATTCCAGGTTTGATATGTTCACAATTATCCTAAACCAAACTTCCGTTTGCGCAAAGTTTAATTGCCCAATTTAATTAGTTCAGATTCCTAAACCCCACTTCCGTGACGTATTTAGCAACCTAAGATCTAGATTCTAATTGATCAGGTTAGAACTAGCTTTAAGCACAATTAAATTGAAGAACAGATATAGTTATGAAATCCTTAACTGAATTTGAACAAGTCTAGCAAGTCATGAAATCCTATGTGAGAAACCCTAAACTCAACTATGGATCTACTCAGACATGATTAATGAAAACATAATCATAGAAATAATAGATTTCATATAAGAAATTAAATAGATAAAGGGGTTCGAAATCTTCTCCAAAATAAGTGAATACAGGAAATAGATCAGCCCCAAAAGCTCTAGAAATCTCTTAGCTCTAAGTATGAAAGCGTATGTAAAGCGTATCTAATTAAAACACTAAAAACTCTATTATATAGGTCTAATCTCGGCCAGGGGCTTCTTTGTAAATATCAGGAACTTCTGGATCAAAGTGCAATATCTTGATTCTTCTAAACCGCCGAGTTTTTGGCCCATCTCGCTGGTGCATCGACCGTTGCAGGTGTGCAACGATCGACACCTTTCTCTGTTTCGGACAGTGAACTCTATCTCTCGGCCAATCACTCCAAAAATCTCCAAAAAGCTCCATTATCTCCAATTTAGCTCCAAACCTGATTATACATGTAAAAGACTCTAAAAGAACACAAAAGACACTAAAAACACAACTATATCATGGTCTAAAATGGGTAACAACCATGATATACCAACTCCCTCACACTTAGCCTTTGCTTGCCCTCAAGCAAAACATAGAACTAAAACATGGTGAAGAGGTTTGAAAACTCTTCAGAAACTCATTTCATCCTAGAAGCTACAATACTCAGATTCCCCTTAGTAAACCACTGCAAGAATCAATCACAGGATATCAAGACCACAATGTACTTCCCCCACACTTAGCAACTGTCCTAGGTAAACTCCACAATCACATTCAAGCATTCAAATTCTCCCTACTGACTTCTGCAAGTATTTAAGTGCGGTCTCACCTAAGGAGTATCGATCAAAGGGCACATGGATTCTTACCTTATCAGCTCTAGACCACCATACTATCTTTCTCTAGTCCCTTTCTTCTCTTTCCCTTCTTTAACAACTGATTTTTCCCCACTGGGTATCATTTTATTTTTTTTATCAGTGTTCTTCCCGTTATGGGGTGTACTTTGGACACATTCCATGGATCACATGAGAGAAAATAGTGTTTGCTACCATTCTCATGACCACTTCGGAGTTACTAACTCATCCTCAGTTTATTATATATATATTTTTTTTTACTTTACAGAAGGGGAGAAGGGAACTAAATAGGATAGGTTGACAGGCTGTGTCAGAACTAACAAGGGAATCCGACACAAAGTATACCAAGCCCTTAGGTGAGAAATCTAAGTCAGTATTAAAGTTGAAGTCAGTAAAGGATCCTCTGATACCTGAAGTGATGTGGGTGTTCCCAGTAGGTTGATCTGTGATGGGGTTTTCTAATAGTCATAGATGGATCCTGCAACTTCATCACAATGGTTACTTAAGTTCCTGCAAGTCTTGTAAATCTTCTCAGAAAATCATAGTTTCTTACTTAAACAATTTTGACTCAATAAAACAATTTTTTTTTTTTTGAAAAACGGACTGACTCTTAAGAAAACAGAAAACAAAAGTCAGTAGCACCTCCCCCACACTTAAGACACACTGTCCCCAGTAGTGTCCAGCGAAGGATCGGTAAAAAGAAAATAAAAATTGAAAAAGTGAAATTATGTCTGTCGGGTTACCTCTGTCGCTGAGCATCGATCGTTGCACTAAGTGCATCGACCGTTACCTGGCGATTTTCGTGTATAGTCGATCGTTGCTCAGGACCACAACGATCGCTGCAATGCGATTCCTTTCGTGTTGTGACGATCGACACAGAAGTGCGTCGATCGTTGCATTGCGATTTAACCGAGACCTGCAAACGTAAACTCACCAGAAACAAAGACAAACGGAAAATCCTAACAAAACACCAAAAATTAAGTAGAAAAACACCAGTACCTAATGGTGGGTTGCCTCCCACCCAGCGCTTGTTTAAGGTCAATAGCTTGACCGGACGGATGAGAACTTTCAAGTAGAGGGTGCAACATCCAGAGGCAAAATCTGACCTCTTGGAATCTCGGCTTTAGCCCAATAGTGTTTTACCCTCTGCCCATTAACAGTAAACTCATTACCTTCCTTGCCAATTAAAATGACAGCTCCATATGGACGCACTTCTTTGATCGTGTAGGGTCCAGACCATCTTGATTTCAGCTTGCCTGGAAACAAATGCAAGCGAGAATTGTACAACAGTACCTGATCGTTAGGCTTAAATCGTCTGGAGACAATCTTTTTGTCATGATAAGCCTTAGTCCTTTCCTTGTACAACTTTGAGTTCTCATAGGCAAAATGTCTAATCTCATCCAACTCATTGAACTGTATCAATCTCCTTTCACCAGCTGGTTTGAGGTCAAAGTTCATCTGTTTTACAGCCCATGCTGCCTTGTGCTCAAGTTCTACTGGCAGATGACATGCCTTCCCATATAGGAAATGGAATGGAGTAGTCCCTAATGGTGTTTTAAATGCAGTCCTGTAGGCCCATAAAGCATCATCAAGCTTAGCTGCCCAATCTTTCCTTGTCTTCCCAACTGTCTTTTCCAAGATCTCCTTGATTTGTCTGTTAGAAACCTCTACCTGTCCACTAGTCTGTGGGTGATAAGGAGTAGCAACTCGGTGATGCACTCCATGCTTCTTCAGGAGCTTCTCAAAAACCTTATTAATAAAATGAGATCCTTCATCACTAATAACTATCCGAGGTACTCCAAATCCAGGGAATATGATGGATTTAAACAGCTTAATGACTACTGAAGAGTCAATGGTTGGACTAGCTATTGCTTCTACCCACTTAGAAACATAATCCACAGCAACTAATATGAATTTATTCCCATAAGATGAGGGAAAGGGACCCATAAAGTCTATGCCCCAGCAATCAAAAACTTCAACCTCAAGAATGAAATTCTGAGGCATCTCATGCTTTCTGCTGATTTTCCCTCTCCTCTGGCAGGCATCACAATGAGAAATAAAGGAGTGAGTATCAGCGAACATTGTAGGCCACCAGAAACCTACTTGCAAAACCTTAGACACAGTCTTAAATGTAGCGAAATGTCCTGCATAGTCTGATCCGTGACAGTGGAAAAGGATATCTGGAACCTCCGACTCAGCAACACATCTTCTATAAAGGCCATCTGAACAATGCTTATAGAGGTAAGGTTCATCCCAATAGTACCTCCTAAGTTCTCTGAAAAACCTCTTCTTTTCATATCCTTTCAGATTATCTGGTTCAGTCTCTGCAGCTAGATAATTGGCTATGTCTGCATACCATGGTCGATCATTTGTTGCGACAGCATAAATCTCGAACTCATGCCTTCCAATACGTATCGTGAAAGTTTCTGCGTCTGTATCCGCGCTGCAACGATCGTCACAGTCGGATGTATCGATCGTCGCTGTCCCGATAGATGCATCGATCGATGCTGACGTAGCATCGATCGACGCAACGCGATTAATCCGACAGTTCTGCAGATTTCTGTCCAAATCTGTCTCACAGATTGTCCCAACCATATTGACGTTTTCTTCAGGCAAATAGTCATTGATTGGCACGTCTTCCTCAACTAGCATCCTCGAAAGATGGTCAGCAACTCCATTCTCAACCCCTTTCTTATCTCTCACTTCAATATCAAATTCCTGAAGCAACAGGATCCATCTCAACAATCTTGGCTTAGCATCCTTCTTCTGCATCAGATACTTCAGTGCTGAATGATCAGTGTGGACAATCACCTTAGAGCCAACAAGATAGGAGCGAAATTTCTCAAATGCAAAGACAACTGCCAGCAACTCCTTCTCTGTAGTGGCATAGTTTCTTTGTGCATCATCCAGTGTCCTACTGGCATAATAGATAGCATGAAGCTTTCTATCTTTCTTTTGTCCAAGAACAGCTCCTACAGCATAATCACTTGCATCACACATTACTTCGAAAGGCAAATCCCAATCCGGTGACTGAACTATGGGAGCACTCACTAATGCCTGCTTGATCTGTTCAAATGCAGTTTGACAATCTGCAGTGAACTCAAATTTGGTGTCTTTGCACAGCAAAGCAGTTAGTGGCCTAGCAATCCTACTAAAATCCTTGATGAACCGTCTATAGAAGCCAACATGTCCAAGAAAACTTCTAATAGACTTAACAGAATCAGGTGCCTGCAGGTTGGTCATCACCTCGATTTTGGCGCGGTCCACCTCTATTCCTGCTTCGGACACTTTATGTCCAAGCACAATGCCATCTCTGACCATGAAATGACACTTCTCCCAGTTAAGAACTAAGTGCTTCTCTTCACATCTTTTCAGAACCTTACACAGATTATCTAAACATTCATTGTAGGATGATCCATATACTGAGAAGTCATCCATGAATACTTCCATAAAATCCTCAATCATATCTGTGAATATGGACATCATGCATCTCTGAAAAGTGGCTGGTGCATTGCAGAGTCCACAAGGCATCCTACGGTAAGAAAAAGTCCCATATGGACAAGTAAAAGTGGTCTTTCCCTGATCCTTTGGATGGATGGGAATCTGAAAGAAACCTGAGTAGCCATCTAAGAAGCAGTAGTAAGGATGATTTGCTAACCTTTCGAGCATCTGGTCAATAAAGGGTAAAGGAAAATGATCCTTCCTAGTAGCAGCATTAAGCTTCCTGTAGTCTATGCACATCCTGTGTCCTGTCACAGTCCTAGTTGGTATCAGCTCGTTCTTCTCATTCTTCACGAGTGTAACACCTCCCTTCTTTGGCACCACATGGACTGGACTCACCCAATCACTATCAGAGATAGGATATATAATTCCAGCGTCAAGGAGTTTCATAATCTCCTTTTTGACTACTTCCTGCAGATTAGGATTAAGTCTCCTCTGATGTTCGATTGATGTCTTGGACTCATCCTCAAGATGTATCCGGTGCATGCACAGCTCTGGTGAGATACCTGAAATATCATTAAGGGAATAGCCAAGAGCTTTGCGATGCTTGCGCAGCTTGCTTAGCAGTAAGGTGAGTTCTGCGTTGTTCAGGCTAGCATTAACAATCACTGGATATGTTGAATTAGGTCCAAGAAAAGCGTACCTTAGCCCGGATGGAAGTTGTTTCAGATCTATTTTCGGAGCCTTTTCTTCTGCCCAGTCTCTGTCGTCTTGCAACGATCGATGCTTAGATGGTGTCGATCGTTGCAGTCCCGCGTCAGACACTTCTACTTGCATTGCAACCTCGACAGAATCCATCAATCTTGTATAACACATTGCAGGCTCGTCCTGTAGGTATTCCAACTCCAAAATAGAACTCAGTAAAGCCCTTTCCAGTGGGTCCTCAGCATGTGATTGATGGAAGTACTCTGCAGCTAAATCACCCAATGTGTCCACATAAAGGGTTTGCCCGTCGATGGTTGGTCTCTTTACCAGTTTGTTCATGTCAAAACTCATCTTCAGATCTCCCACATTTAGAACTATTTTGCCTCCTTGACAGTCAATCATCGCACCAGCTGTTGCTAAGAAAGATCTGCCTAGAATTAATGGGTCTTTTGGCTCTTGTCCATATTGTAGAACCACAAAATCGGTTGGGATTACGCACTTGCCAACTGTTATAGGCACATCCTCTATTACTCCTTCGGGAGTCCTGACTGATCTGTCTGCCAAAACCAATGATATCCTAGTTGGTATAAAATCTGTCATCCCTAGTCTTTTAGCAACTGAAAGGGGCATCAGATTTACACTGGAGCCAAGATCACATAGGGACCTTTCGAACCTCTCCTTGTAGATAGCACATTCCAATACGAAGCTGCCCGGATCTTTTAATTTCTCTGGAATTCTGCCTTGAACCACTGCACTACATACTTCATTGAGCATCATTATTCTTTCTTCATCAGACCATTTTCCAGAAATTGCATCCTTAAGGCATCTCTTCATCATGGGGGAGGTTTCAATGGAATCCAGCAGAGGTACTTCAACCTTTACCTTCTTTATGAACTCCTTCCACTTTGCATACTGCCTATCATTTTTAGCTTTTCTGGGGTTCTTGGGATAAGGTATCTTAGGCTTGTATACCCTTTCAGCCGACTGTTTTGGGTTTTCAGCACCCGAACTTTCTGCAGTCACCTTGCGTCGATCGTTGCTCTTATCGCACCGACCGATGCTAGGCGACTTTGTTACGACCTCCGGTTCCTTGATTTCGCTTGGCAACGATCGTTGCTGAGATGCATCGATCGATGCACGGCGAATATCGCGTATCTCATCTTCCAACTCTTCAATTTCCACGAGTTCCTCAACGCTCAACTGCTTTTTCTGGCCAGATGACAGCTCCTTACCACTTCTCAATGTCACAGCATTGCATTGGTACTTAGGATTGGCATCAGTCCTTCCCGGGAGATATCCCTCTTCCCTTTGAGCATGTCCAGCAGTTCTTGCAACCTTAGCATCAAGCTCTTTCATGTGTGTGTTCAAACTTTCAAACTTCCCATTCAGTTCCCTGTAGATTGTATCCATTTTCGCGTCAGCATCTGCTGCGTACTTAGTCTGACTCTCCATTAGCTGTCTTAGCATCATCTCTACTTTACTATCAGACTCGTTGGCTTTCTCAAAACCACCTCGCTGAACTCCATTTGAAAATCTGTTTCCATGTTGACTTCTAAATCTACTACCTTGGAAACCAGAACCTCCCATGTAATTCACTTCTTCTTCCTGAGTGTCCTCCTCAGTCTGAATTACCTCTACATCCTGAGTAGAGTGGACAGCTTTCTTACTCGTTAGGAGGTCGTACACTGTGTCTAGCCTAGATCTAATCTCAGTCATGTTAGAATCCTCTATACTTCCACCGGATTTCTTTCTCTTTTCATCTATAGACTTGCAACTGTAGCTGTTAATAAGGTTCCCAATCAACTGCATAGCTTGTGTAGGAGTTCTGGTGTTGAAATTAGCATTACTGGAATTATCCAGCGCAGTCTGATAAGGGAGGTCTATGCCTCTGAAGAAAATACCAATCAGCTGTACTTCTGTGAATCCATGGTGTGGACAGTCACGCTGGTACTGCTTAAATCTCATCCAGGCAGTCTTCAAGGGCTCCACAGCTCCTTGGGAAAAGGTGAGTATGTCCTCTCTGGACTGATCCGAGCGTGCATCATCATAAAAGTGACGCAGGAACTCACTCTTTAAGGCTGCCCAAGTAGTATACTGACCAGGTGCCAGTTGTCTCAGCCATGCACTAGCGTCTCCAGCAAGACTGTGTGGAAATAGCTTAAGGAACAGGTAGTCCGGGCATACTCCTTCATACTTCATGCCAGTGACTATGTCCTCAAACTTGTCAATGTGATCCATAGGTTGCTCTGCTTGAAGACCATGAAAAGCAATCTGTCTCATCAGCTGGTAGTAGATGGTCTTTACCTCAAAATCATTCCTCTCAAAAGCAGGAAGCACTAGAGCTGCTCGGTTTGCATGAAACTCATCAGGTCTGTTGTAGTCAGCTAGTGTCCTCTCATGAACCACCATCTCTCTACCTTGGGCCTGTCCTTGACCCTGGTTTCGGTTTAGCTCCTGTTGCTGTTGCTCAGGAGGATCAGGGATGACATTCCCTTCAGCATCAACCTGATGCCCAGCAGCATTGTACGGGTTGTTATCTTGGTCCCTCAGGGTACCTTCAGCATCTGGTATCAAGATCAGACGTTCTCGAACCATTCTCTCTCTCTTAAGTCTCTTCTGATAGTCCTCTCTAGACGTCCAAGTTCCTCTAGTCCGAGATTAAGCAAGCTCGAGTTTGGATTACTTCGAGTTTTCTGCGTTGGCATAAAATGTCTGTAATCGTCCAGCAACGATCGATGCTATCAGTGCAACGATCGATTCAATCTCAGAATCGCCTAGTGACGATCAACGCAAGGTATGCAACGATCGACGCAAGGCGAGAGTCGTACCTGCGACAGAAAGAAACAGAGAAAGAGTTAGCAAAATCAAAAAATAAAAACGAAAAAGAACAAAAACAAAAAGAAAAATTTCTAGTAAAAACCCTAAGTTCGGTCCTATCGAAGACTCTAAGAGTCCCCGGCAACGGCGCCAAAAACTTGATAGGCTCAAAGTTTATCCCTATACTAAACTGCAAGTGAACAGCAATGTCAAAGTAGTATATAGGGTTATCGAATCCACAGGGACACTTGGTCTCAATAGAATCAGAAACGTAGAGATTAATACTAGAAATAAGCAGATGGTGAAGTAAATAAATTGCGAAGCAAGAAAGTAAACTGTAGCAGAGATTAACGGTTGTGAAAGCAATAAACTAAAAGCGTCAAGCCTAGGGTATTCTCAGGAAATCAGACAAGCAGACAGTTCATTCAGCAAGGATCTAATTAAGCACAGTTCTAGAACTCAAAACACAGTTATAGAATTAACCAAATTCCTTTGCGATAATTCTCTAAGTCTAAGTGCAGCAAACCAAACTTTCGTTTGCGAGAACTAACAGATTAAACTAGCATTAATTCCAGGTTTGATATGTTCACAATTATCCTAAACCAAACTTCCGTTTGCGCAAATTTTAATTGCCCAATTTAATTAGTTCAGATTCCTAAACCCCACTTCCGTGACGTATTTAGCAACCTAAGATCTAGATTCTAATTGATCAGGTTAGAACTAGCTTTAAGCACAATTAAATTGAAGAACAGATATAGTTATGAATCCTTAACTGAATTTGAACAAGTCTAGCAAGTCATGAAATCCTATGTGAGAAACCCTAAACTCAACTATGGATCTACTCAGACATGATTAATGAAAACATAATCATAGAAATAATAGATTGCATATAAGAAATTAAATAGATAAAGGGGTTCGAAATCTTCTCCAAAATAAGTGAATACAGGAAATAGATCAGCCCCAAAAGCTCTAGAAATCTCTTAGCTCTAAGTATGAAAGCGTATGTAAAGCGTATCTAATTAAAACACTAAAAACTCTATTATATAGGTCTAATCTCGGCCAGGGGCTTCTTTGTAAATATCAGGAACTTCTGGATCAAAGTGCAATATCTTGATTCTTCTAAACCGCCGAGTTTTTGGCCCATCTCGCTGGTGCATCGACCGTTGCAGGTGTGCAACGATCGACACCTTTCTCTGTTTCGGACAGTGAACTCTATCTCTCGGCCAATCACTCCAAAAATCTCCAAAAAGCTCCATTATCTCCAATTTAGCTCCAAACCTGATTATACCTGTAAAAGACTCTAAAAGAACACAAAAGACACTAAAAACACAACTATATCATGGTCTAAAATGGGTAAAAACCATGATATATCAGCATGGCGCAAGATTATCTTCAGGAAGAAGATCTTTCATAAAATCTCAAATCACATCCACACATTCCTCCGCCAAATTGTAGATGTCTTTATGCCCATTAATCTAGTAGTAGATGATAATGGTGAATGACCCTCTTTGCAACCGTCAAAAAGCGGCCGCTTCACTGCATCTAACATATCAAAAATCTCCTAGCTTATACATTAGGTTCCTCATATACCCTAGTAATTTGATACTCACCTACTTCCTGAATAATTTCTCGATATGCATCATTAACCATCTGAACGGTACATACACTAAAATCTACATCCGCACTATAAGGTTCGCTAGAACTAGCATTAGGTTCCCACCTACTAGTACAACCATAAGGTTCTCTACTACTCCTTGCATAATCCAATGTTTCCTCATTAAGATACTAAATCTTATAACCCACCATAAACCCAAGTTAATACAAGTGATGTCATACTTCGTCAATCGTAGGATTTCTAATATTTCAGCACTGAGTACGTGGGCATTTTAACTTACCAGTTTTCTACGTATGTGGTTGATTGCAAGCTACCGTCATGAATTCCATAATACCAAGTGTATATTCAGTGTGCACTAAGTTCGTCACCGCATCAATCTCGGTCCGTCCATCCACGATCTGTAATAATTAGAAGAAGAAATTTTTCCGTAATCAAGAGTATTATAGTGAGAGAGTGGAGAGAGTTTTAGGGAGGGATTGGTGTGGAGGAGAAGAGAGGAGCCATGAGGTATTTGTAGGAAATTAACCGACAGAAAACCGATGGATATAGCCGTTATCCGTCGGTAATCTGTCGGTTTCTTGTCGGTTCAACGGATACCTTAACGGCTATATTAATGTATCCATTAACAGTTATATTGAACCGACAACTAACCGTCGAAATTCTGTCAGAAAATGGAACCCATCGATAGTCCGTCGGAAAATCTCGACGGGTATCACAACTGTCGGGAATTACCAACGAAAAACTGATGAATACCTCCCTCTTGAGGATCCGTCGGTTTACGGTCGGAAATTTTTGACGGAATATTTTTCGTCGGTAATGGCCATGTTTTCTTGTAGTGAGCATCACATATTGCATGACAATCACACTCAATATGCTTAGTACACTCATGAAACACTGGATTTACAGCAATGTAGATAGCAGATTTACTATCACATAAAAATCATGTAAGAGAATCTTGTTCCGCAGAAAGTTTTTTTAACTAAACGTCGAACCTATTTCACTTCTTTGGGGGCCACTGCCATGAACCCATACTTAGCCTCCGCAGAAGAATGAGAAACTGTTTTCTGCTTCTTCGTTTCCCAAGAAATGGTAGAACCACCGAACATGACAACGAAAGCCCTTAGTGAGGGACGAGTTAAGGGGTAAGAACCCTAGTCCGCATCACAATAAATGGTTAAACTCAGATCAGAATCGGATTTTAGAAAAAAAATAGCCTGACGTGGTGAACCCTTTAAGTAATCTACAATGCGGAGTGCAGCCAGCCAATGCGCATGTTTCGATATCTGCCTGTGATAAGATGTGTATTGCTTGTAGAGTTCAGGACGAGTATTTAACAAATAGATAAGTCGTCCAAATGCTTGTACTTAGTAGGATCTTCCAGATTCGGACCTTCATCTTTAGCAAGTTTATGGTTCTGCTCGAGAGGAGTCAAAGCAGGTTTAGAGCCAAAATTCCATGTTTCAGAAATAATGTCCAAGGAGTATTTTCGTTGAGATAAGAAAATACCCTCGGAACCACGACTTACTCAATGCCTAAGAAGTATTTGAAACGACCCAAATCCTTGATTGCAAAGCATCGACTCAAATACTCTTTGAATTTCTCCAGCATGTAGTTATTTTTACCACAAATTAAGAGGTCGTCTATATAGACCAACACCTGAATCTATATGTCCTTAACTGAATAAGAGAAGGGAAAATAATATGCATATGACTGCACAAACCCAAAACGAAGCAAAGAACCAGAGAGCTTCTTAAACCAACAACGAGGGGCATGTTTCAGTCCATACAACGAATTTTTAAGTCGACAAAATTTTCCCGGATGAACATGGAAAAATCCTGGAGAAAGCTTCATTTAAACCTCTTCAGTGAAATCACCGTGTAAGAAAGTATTATGGACATCCATTTGATAGGCTTCCCACTGCTTTTCTGCAACAATACGCACAAGAAAACAAATGGTGGTCTTTTTTACCATTGGCGCAAATGTCTCATCATTGTCCTTTCCTTTAAATTGATTATTTTCCTGGACTACTACATGAGCTTTGTGTCTCTCAATACTCCCATATGTGTTGTATTTTATTTTAAATGCCAATTTCTACCAATGGCTTCTTTACCCGTAGGAACAAGCACTATATCCAACGTTTTGAGTGTTTCTAGAACCACAACTTCTTTAGACATTGCATCATTCCACTCTTTTACCCGTACTGCATTTTAAAACTCTTTGGTTCATCCGTAGGAGTTATTTCAGATAGATATGCTCGATGACCTGGTGAGAATTAGCGTCATAGAAAAAAATCGGACAAAGGGTAAAGTGAGTTACCTTGGACTGAAAAGGACACTGAAGCGGATTGCAGAAGAGCATGAGAAGGGGTTGATGCGCTTGTACTGTTGTATGACACAAATTTTTTCATTAAGGTCGACTGCTTCTTTTCAAGAAGACCTATACCTAACTCATGAACTACAGGTTGAACGACTTCTTGTGGTTTGGAAGAATCGCATGTCAAGAGATGGAGATGGTGATTATGCGGGATCCTCGGTTTCGACTGCAGAAACTATCTGCTCGTTTGATACATATGAACTTTGAGGTGGCGGAATCACCTCTGTTATGGCTGAAGACGGAGGATCATGCAAACTCCCTCTTACGTCTTGTATGATAGCCCAAGATTCATCACACTCTACTGAATCGACCCAAGAAGGTAACGATAACACACTATTATTTGATTCGGCGAAAGGAAATAAATCATTGTGTAACACTACATCTCGCGAGACCAGAAACTCATTTCGCTCAACATCGTACAGTTTCCATCATTTTTTCCAAAGGGGTATGCCAAGAAAACACAAAACGGCTTCTTTGTCCAAACTTGTCCTTGACACAAGGTGCTCAATGAGAAAAAAAAATGATGATCCAAATACATGCAATTGACCATAATCTGGTTTCTCGCCGTGTAGTACTTCGTATGGTGATTGTCCTTGAAGAACTGATGGAGTTGTCTGGTTTATTAAATAGGCTTCTGCCAAAACTGCTTCTCCCCAAAACTTAATGGGAAGGCTTGCTTGAAACATAATTGCTCTTGAGACATACAAAATATGTATGTGTTTTCGTTCTATTTTTTCATTTTTTTGAGGAATCCCCATCCATGAAATTTGATGGATGATTCCATAATCTCTGAAAGTATGAGGACAAGACCATGAATTCAGTTCCATTGTCGCTTTGAACTGTTTTAACTGACTTGTTAAACTGCTTCTCTGTGTATGCAAAAAACTGGAGCAACACATTTTTTTCTCCTATTTTCTAGTAGGAGATATGTCCAAACAGCTCTATAAAAAAGTCTACTATTATCAAGAAGTACACTGCAACACAGACGAAGGTATTTTGTAAAGACCCCAAACATCAACATGGATAAGAGAAAAACATTCCATTGTTTTATTCATACGGTCATAAAAACTTCGTGAGTTTTTATCTCGAAAACAAATGTCACATGGACTCAAGCTAGACAACTTCGACGAACTAGAAAACGAAAACAAATCAGAAAGAACTGAAAACGACGAATGTCCCAAACGTCTATGCCACAAGGCCTGGTCTTGAATACCCAATACCTGATGAGTCTTAACTAAACAATATCCGTCAAGTAGTAGACCCCCTCATGCTCATTACCGGCAATCAGAGTCCTCGTAAAATAGTCATGTAGAACCTAAATTGTGTCAGTAAACATTGTGAAACAGTTTACTTGTTTCAGCAATTTCACAACAAAATCATTGTGTAGTTCAAATCTGGAGCATAAAGCACATGATGTAAAGTGATTTTTACGGAAAAAGCAAAAACACCCATACTTGCTGCAAAGGTTTTACTCCCGTCTGCAAACGCCACTGAGCATAGACAAATGTTCTCGATTCTGGTAAAATGTGATAATTTTCCCATCATGTAATGGGAAGCACTAGTATCGAGAATCAAATCTCCTAAACTATCCGTACCAGACAACTTGTCTGAGGCGCCTGATCCTGATTTTTCTTGTATGGGCTGAGTCAGGATCCTCCATTGGTCAGAAATAAACTCAAGAAAATAAGATGCATTGGAACTGGTTGCGTGAGCCACTAATGCTTGGCTACGTCCGCGACCATCATTGCTCAAACCTCGTCCTACTCTACCACGGCTACCGTTTTGACCGCGACCACTGCTACTACGTTCATTGACCCATTCTTGAAAGCGGTGATTTGCCAAAAATCTTGCTTCTCGTGGCCTAACCTTCCGCAATGAGAACAAAGAAGTCTTCCTTTCAAAACAGAAACATAATTTTCTGCTTTGTTTTGTGCATCAGTGATAGATTCATATTTTAAAAGTTTTTAGCATCAATTTTTGTTCATAATTTAACATCATTTGCATCATACCATATTAGTTTTTTAGGTTTCTTTGCATTTAGAAACATTAGGTGCATTATAGTTAAGAAATGCATATTTTAGTATTTTTGTATTTGTTTTCTTTTCATGTGTTAGGTGTATGGAGTTTTGAAAGAGGAAATGTTAAAGAATTGAAGCTTGCACGTATGGAATTGAAGACCACGTCCCCAACCCCATGCATGTGCTGCTCGTGTATGGAAGTGAAGCGTGAAGCCCATGCACATCATCGCATCAATAAAGCCCAAGCATAAGAACAATTTCCACCCCCCTCACTACAAGACAAAAATCGCCAAGGCCATGGATTCCATCGACCCAATAGTATCGGAGACGCAACCCGATATGATTCCACGCTCGCTTAACAATTTTTGGACGGAAGTTTTATCGACTAGAGACATCGGTCTGACAGAACCGATACAAGACTGCTTTTAATTACCAAAATACCATTATAGGCAAAAATACTTCATATATGATTTTAAACTTATTTTTGAGGATCTATCTTATATCTATCTTAAAAACTTCTTTCACCCCTTTTGAATCTTAAACAATTTGTAAATTTTTATTTTAATTTTAATTAAGTATTTGTTATCTTTTTATTTCATCTCTTTAATCATGTTTTTCACTTAATATTTATAGGTTTAGTTGGGAAAATGTTGATTAGTGAATAGTAGCTTTAGGATTTTGGGATAAGGTTGCTTAGGATGTGATTAGTGATTTTCTTTGATGATTAGGATTTAATGTTGATTGATCTTTGTCTATTTGGTGTTCTCAATGCTAGATTGACTTTAATTTTGTTAATCTAGATCTTAAGGAATTTCATGCCCGAAAGGTGTTTGATGAAATTCCCCAAAGAACCAATTTTATGATTTACATTCCTCGCTCATGAAAATGATTGCCTATGGTGTTTATTGGTTAGATGAACTTGTTTTGCATGCTTGTTTGTTTCTTAATCACAATTGGAAGATTGTTCTTGATTAGAGAATTGACAAAGGGATTAATATCAATGAATTGAATTAGTCTAGCTCGATGTTCAATGTTCAAAACCTAAGGATTAGCAATGTGTAAGGGCTATTGAGATTGTATTGAATGCATGTTTATCTTGTGATTTGTAATTGAGAAATTAATGATTACTTGAATAGGATTGAAGTTAATTTCATGAAAATGAGTTAGCTTATATTTGTGATCTTAGGCCATATTTAGCATTGTATGAATCACTACAAGAAATCTGTCTCATAGCCACGGCTTAGCCGCGAAATTTTTGTAGCTACGTTTTCTAAGCCGCGACTAGCTACGAAATAAGTCGTGGCTATGTGGCATCTATTCGTAGCTATGTAGCCACGGTAAACGAACGTAGTAATTCGTAGCTACTTAGCGACGGATAGTAGCGAACATTTCGTAGTTATAGTTATCCGCGAAGAGCCACGAACATTGTCGTAGCTATCTAGCTACGACCTGAAATAGCTGCTAGTCGTGGAAACCACAAACTCTAAACTATAGGCTTTGGGGATTTGTATTTAGTGTTTAGGGTTTGTATTTAGTGTTTAGGATTTAGGCTTAGAGGTTTAGGGTTTAAGTTTTAGGGTTTAGAGTTTAGGATTTAGGGGTTAGGATTTAGGATTTAGGGTTTAGGGTTTGTGTTTAGGGATAAGGGTTTAGGCTTTGGGGGTTAGGGTGTAGGGTTTAGAGTTAAAAATATAAGCTTTAGTGTAAAAACCCTAAACTTAAACCCTAACCCCTAAACCCTAACCCCCAAAGCCTAAACCCTAACCCCTAAACCCCAAACCCTAACCCATAAACTCTAAACCATACACCCAAAACCCCAAACCCTAAACCCTAACCCCTAAAAACATACCCTTAACCCTAACCCCTAAAGCTTAAACCCTAACCCCTAAACACAAACACTAAACCCTAACCCCCAAAGCCTAAACCCTAACCCCTAAACACAAACCCTAAACCCCAAATCCTAACCCCTAAACTCTAAACCATACAACCCAAACCCTAAACCCTAACCCCTAAACACAAACCCTTAACCCTAACCCCAAAAGCCTAAACCCTAACCCCTAAACACAAACCCTAAATCCTAAACCCTAACCCCCAAAGCCTAAACTCTAAACCCTAAACCCTATACACCAAACCCTTAAACACAAATATTTTAAACCTATACAATAAACCATAATCATACCCTAAACCTAATTCTTAATCATAAACTATAATAACATGTATATATAAAACCTAAACCCTAACTCTAAATAATCCATAAAACTCTAAACCTTAAACCTCAAAACTCTAAAGTATAACCAAAATACTATTAATAACCTTTTAAATGCTATAACATAAACTAATATTCAACACTTATAAACCTTTAAACCCTAAACCATAATTAAACTCTAAACTTCAAATCTTTAATCATAAAATATAACTAGGTTTTTCGTCCGCGCTACGCGCGGATACATATTAATAAACTTATTTATTATATTTTCTAAATTAGTTTAAATTCAATATTAATAAAGATTATAATTTTATTATTTTTTATTCGATTTGACTATTTATATTATAAAATAATATTTTTATGTTGACAAATAAGAATTTTTTTAGTAATAAAATAACTTGTTGGTATTAGTTTATACTAAAATACGTCATATTCTATTTTTATATATTTGGTTAAAGTTAATTCTAATAAAATAAAATATATTTTGTTAAAATTTTATGATTAATTTATTAAAAAGATAAATTTGTAATCATAATAGTAAATCAAATAATTTACTTAGTGATTGATACATCCTCTAATTTTTTAAAATATATTGTTTTAAACCTTTAAGAGCTACAATCAATTTTTAAACAACAATATTTACTATTTCTTTAAACTCGTCATAGTATCGAGTTCTAAAACTTTGCCTTTCAGTGAAATTTGTGGGAAGTCAGTTTGTAGCTGTTCTTGTTATCAGTAACTATAAATTTTTTGATTTTGTAGACTACATCATCCTTAAGATTTGATTCATATTAGCATATCCGGTTAGTAGATATGAATGCGTGTATAACTGTCCCACGTATTATTTTATTAAAATTTATAAGTAGTTGTATTAACTAAATATTGAATATATAATGTATTAATAAATTTGCTAATACATTTTGATCAATCAGAAGGAGTTCAAGACCCATAAATAAACCTTTTTTGATGTTTCGTGTCTTCCAAAAGTGAAGAACTCTAACCAAAACTTTTTTCTTGTTAAAACTTTTTTAAAATTCATTCAAAAAGAAAGAAGCAAGTGGTTGGTTAGAAAAAAAATTGACTATTGCTTTATCAAGTTATCTTTGTCTTTCAAGAAATATTTTTAATTTAGAAATTTATGTAAGCTATTGGAATTTGAGTTTCTTATTTATAATCAACAATTAAACTTTTTAAAAAGAAAACTTCTAATTATAAGGAAGAAAAGAAACTAATTTTCTTTTTATAATAGTTGGAAATTATGTTAATCAAGAAAATTGTAAATCATGTACGTAATATTTAATTATATTTTTAAATTTAATAATTTCCTTTTTGGAACATCAATATGTGCATTATTAAAATAAATAATACTTATTTGACATTTTGTTCTTAAGACAATTTATGTATGTTTCTTATTTCCATTTCTATGTTACTTTTCCTATTTATAAAATTGTGCTTCATATTTCTATTTATGTGTTAGTTTTTCTATTTATAAAACTTTGCTTATTTGACATTATGTTTTATGACAATTTATGGATGTTTTTATTTCCATTTCTATGTTAGTTTTACTATTTATAAAAGAACAATGTGCATTATTAAATTAAATAATACTTATTTGACATTTTGTTCTTATGACAATTTATGTAGAGTTTTCATATTTATAAAATTGTGTTTTTTTATTTCCATTTCTATGTCAGTCTTCCTATTTATAAAATTTTCCTTATTTGACATTATATTTTTATGAAAAATTTATGGATGTTTTTATTTCTATTTCTATATTACTATTGCTATTTTTAAAATTTAAAATTTGTAAATTTTCTCAATTTTGAATGATGAGGTGGACCGATGATATTGAGTTTTTTAAATCCTATGTGGACACTCTCAAATGCCTATAGCTTCAACTTTTATATTATATACTAGGTTTTTCATCCGCGCTATGCGCGGATACATATTAATAATTTTACTTATTATATTTTTCTAAATTAGTTTAAATTCAATATTAATAAAATTTGTATTTTATTACTTTTTCAATTTTAATATTTATATTATAAAATAATATTTCTATTCAAAATAGCATATACGGTTAGCAAATATGAATGTATGGATAACAGTACCTTGCATTATTTTGTTAAAATTTATAAGTAGTTGTGTTAACTAAATATTAAATAGATGATGTATTAATAAATTTGTAAATGCCTTTTGATCAATGATAAGGAGTTCAAAACCCATAAGTAAACCTCTTTTTGATGTTTCGTGCCCCATAGAAGTGAAGAACTCTTACCAAAACTTCTTTCTTGTTAAAACCTGAGCTCATTCAAAAACAAAGAAGCAAGTGGTTAGTTAGAAAAAGAATTGACCAATGTTTTATCAAGTTATTTTTGCCTTCCAACAAATATTTTTGATTTAGAAATTTATGTAAGCTATTGGAATTTGAGTTATGTATTTATAATCAATTGCTAAACTTTTTAAAAAAAAATTTCTAATTCTAAGAAAGAAACTAATTTCCTTTTTATAATACTTATAAATTATGTTAATCAAGGAAACGTAAATCATGTACGTAATATTTAATTATATTTTTTTAATTTATAATTTCCTTTTTTGAATATAAGTAAGTACATTTTAAATTAAATAATACTTATTTGACATTTTGTTCTTTTTATGACAATTTATGTATGTTTCTTATTTCCATTTTTATGTTAGTTTTTCTATTTATAAAATTGTGTTTTTTTATTACATTATGTTTTTATGACAATTTATGGATTTTTTTTATTTAATACTTATTTGACATTTTGTTCTTCTATGAAAATTTATGTATGTTTTTTATTTCCAATTTCATGTTAGTTTTCCTATTTATAGAATTGTGTTTCTTATTACATTATGTTTTATGACAATTTATGGATATTTTTATTTCTATTTCTAAGTAAGTTTTACTATTTAAAAATTTAAATTTGTAAATTATCTCAATTTTGAATGATGAAATGGACCAATAATATTGAGTTTTTTAAATCCTAGGTGTAGTAATTTAAAATTTGTAAATTCATCAATTAAATAAGTACTTACATAGCGTTATATTTCCATTTCTATGTTAGTTTTATTATAGTAATTTAAAATTTGTAAATTTTATTAATTTAGGAAAAATAAGTACTTACATGGCGTTCTATTTCCATTTTTATGTTAGTTTTATTATAGTAATTTAAAATTTGTAAATTATTTAAAATGTTAATGATGAAGTGGACCAATCATATTTAATTTTTTTTTAAATTGTAAATTTTATTAATTTAGGGAAAATAAGTACTTACATAGCGTTCTATTTCCATTTCTATGTTAGTTTTATTATAGTAATTTAAAATTTGTAAATTATTTAAAATGTTAATGATGAAGTGGACCAATCATATTAAGTTTTTTAAATCCTATGTGGACGCTTTCAGAGGCCTATAGCTTCAACTTTTATATTATACTAGGTTTTTCACCTGCGCTACGCGCAGGTACGTATTTATAATTTTGCTTATTATATTTTTATGTTTATTTTCTAAATTATTCAAATTCAATATTACTAAAGTTTACATTTTTTATTATTACCTTTTCAATTTTACTATTTATATTGTAAATTAAAATGTCTTAATGTTGACAAATATGAAATTTCTTAAAACAATTGTTACACATATTTTCTAAAATTATGATATTGAACTTTTATTTGATAGTTTGAAAATTTTAAGTAGTTGTGATAACTAAATATTGAATAGATGATGTATTTATAAATTTTCAAATACCTTTTGATTAATGAGAAGGAGTTCAAACTCATAAGTAAGTTTCCTTTTTATGTTTCGTGTCTCCCAAAAGTGAAGAACTCTAACCAAAACTTCTTTCTTGTTAAAATCTTTCAGAAACTCGTTCAAAAACAAAGAAGCAATTGGTTGGGTAGAAAAAAAATTGGTCATTGCTTTATCAAGTTATCTTTGCCTCTAAAAAAATATTTTTGATTTAGAAATTTGTTAAACCTATTGGAATTTGAGCTGCTTATTTATAATCAACAACTAAACTTAAAAAAAACTTCTAATTTAAAGGAAGAAACTAATTTCATTTAAATTATGTTAATCAAGGAAAATGTAATTCATGTAAGTAATAATTGGAAATTATGTTAATCAAGAAAAATGTAATCATGTATGTATATACTTATTTGACATTTTGTTCTTTTTATGACAATTTATGTATGCTTATTATTACCATTTCTATGTTAGTTTTTCTATACATAAAATTGTGTTTCTTATTTCCATTTCTATGCTAGTTTTATCATTTTATAAAATTTAACATTTATAACTTTTCTTAATTTTGAATGATGAAGTGAATTTAAATTTGTAATTTTTCTCAATTTTAAATGATGAAATGAACAACCACTTCTTATTTAAAATTACTTAATTTTTAAATAAGATTGAAAATTAAAATTATCAATTAATCATATTGATTGATATATGATTAATTGATTTTTATGATTAAAATTAATTCATTAAAATTAACTCAAATCAATTCATAAAAATTAATTCATAAAAATTTACTCAAATCAATTGATCATCGTGTATTATTATATAACCATTTCTCTCATATAAATATCTACATCAATTAAAAATTAATCAATATGATTTAAAATTGACTTATCGAAGAAAACCCGTGTGGAAGAGGTAGATGAGAGACAAAACATATCTACATCAATTAATTCAAGTGCAGTGGTACCATTAAATGGTTTATGTAGGATACACAAAATAGAATTTCTATGAAGCTATGTTAGCATTTCAAATGATATAAAACTTAAACATACTAAACGTTGAATTATAGGTTTAAGATTATGTACCTCTAAAATATTTATATGTAGGAAGTCACTTTGTAGTTGTTCTTGTTATCAGTAACTACAAATTTTTTGATTTTGCAGACTACATCAGCCTTAAGATTTGAATCATAGCAGCATATTCAGTTAGCATATATGAATGCGTGGATAACAGTCCCTGCATTATAGTGATTTCATTCAATTTATAAGTAGTTGTCTTAACCTAATATTGAACAGATGATGTATTAATAAATTTGAAAATACCTTTTGATCAATGAGAAGGAGTTCGAGACTCATAAGTAAACCTTTTTTGATGTTTCGTGCTTCCCAAAAGTGAAGAATTCTAACCAAAACTTCCTTCTTGTTAAAACCATTCTGAATTTCGTTCAAAAACAAAGAAGGAACTGATTTGCTAGATAAAGAATTTGCCATTGCCTCTAAAGAAATATTTTTGATTTAGAAATTTGTGTAAGTTATTGGAATTTGAGCTGCTTATTTATAATCAACAGCTAAACTTTTAAAAAAAGAAAACTTCTAATTTTAAGGAAGAAACTAATTTCCTTTTTTATAATAAATTAAATTATGTTAATTAAGGAAAATGTAAAAGTTTTTTATGACAATTTAGGTATGTTTCTTATTTCTATGTTAGTTTCTTATTTCTATTTCCATTTATATGTTAGTTTTATTAATGTATTTTAAAATTTGTAGATTTTCTCAATTAAATAAAGAAAACTTCTAATTCTAAGGAAGAAACTAATTTACTTTTTATAATAATTAAAATTATGTTAATCCAGGAAATGTAAATGTTTTCTAACAATTTAGGTATGTTTTTTATTTCTATTTCTATGTTAGTTTCTTATTTCTATTTCTATTTCCATTTATATGTATTGAAATTATGTTAATCAAGTAAAATGTAAATGTTTTTATGACAATTTAGGTATGTTTCTTATTTCTATTTCTATGTATTGTAATTTAAAATTTGTAAATTTTCTCATTTAAATAAAGAAAACTTCTAATTCTAAGGAATAAACTAATTTCTTTTTTTTAATAATTCAAATTATGTTAATCCAGGAAATGTAAAAAACTTCTGACAATTTAGGTATGTTTTTTATTTCTATGTTAGTTTCTTATTTCTATTTCCATTTATGTGTATTGAAATTATGTTAATCAAGGAAAATGTAAATGTTTTTTTATGACAATTTAGGTATGTTTCTTATTTATATTTCTATGTTAGTTTTTTATTTCTATTTCTATTTATATGTTAATTTTATTATTTATAAAATTTAAAATTTGTAAATTTTCTCAATTAAATAAGTACTTATCATTTATATGCTAGTTTTATTATAGTAATTTAAAATTTGTAAATTTTCTCGATTTTGAACGATGAAGTGGACCAATGATATTGAGTTTTTTAAATCCTATGTGGACACTCTCAGAGGCTTATAGCTTCAACTTTTATATTATATATGATATGATGATTCCAAACTCTAAACATTCAATTGAAATCTAATTCTAATTGTATATACTTATCCAAAATTATAAACAAAACAAATACATAAAACCCTATACCCTAAATTGTAAACATTATATTTATAAACTCAAATCATGTTACTTATATATTAATTAGTTTGATAATTTCTTTGAAAAGTTAATACATTATAAACTTTAATATTAAATTTTACATTAAAACTTAAAATTTATTTCTATTAGTTATAGAATGATTTTGTAAAATGATTTTATAAAGAGGTAAGTTTCTATTGGTTGTTTGCAAAAGGCAAGAATTGGGTTTCTTTTAATACCAACCCTTAGATGAATCCTAAATCTAATGGTCATAAATTAAAATAACACTCCTTAACCTATCTCTTTATCCCACTTACCCCACATCCGCCGCACAACAAACAACGTACATCTTCCTCTTCATTTTTTTTAATCAGATCTTGATGATGAACGAAGCACAACTTCATCTGCAGCAAAAGCAGATCGGCGAGAAGCAGAGCCCCGACGGCAGAGGAGGCGAGGATGAAGCAGACGAACCAAATCGAAGATGAAGCCGCCGACGAAGACGAGGACCGGAACGCCTTTCACCTCGACGAAGCTCTGTTTCCTGGGAAGAAGACAAACCAGACCGGAACGCCTTTCACCTCCGTCACAGCCTCTCGTCTCAGATCTAACAACGGTTACGGTGCAGCAGCTGGTGGTGACGAAGATGAAGAACGCAACGACGGTGGTCTGGGTAGGACGTGACGGTGGAGCAGCTGGTCCACATCGACGGTCTTGGTGAAGAATTGACGCGGAAGAAGACGAACCAGATCGACGGTCGTGGGGCTGCGGTGGATTCATGGTGAGAGTCGGCGGCGGTGAGCACAGATGAAGAAAGCTCCGCCGGAAGAAGATGATGATAAAACATAATTCATTTTTATGTTTTATTTAATTATTTTATTGTCTATTTTAATATGATTCTTAATAAAAATTGTATAATTGATTATTTTAATTAAATTTTATTATTTATATATTTTTTTGTTTTTTTTAATTATATAGCCACGACTAATTCCGTGGAAATTTGTAGCTATGGCTACGAAAAAAATCGTGGAAAATCCGTGGATATAGCTACGACATTATTCGCAGCCATTCGTGGCTATATTAGCTACGGTTGGCGTTCTTGCTTTTCGTAGCTAATAGCTACGAAAATCGTCGCGGCTACGTCGTGGCTACGTAGCTGCGGATAGCCACGAAAAGGTTGTATCCACGAGCCCATAGACGCGGATTTTGGTTGCGGCTAGTCGTCGCTACGGCCGAATTAGCTACGAAATTTGGCTGATAGCCGCGAAAAAATCCGCGGCTATACGGCCAGTTTCTTGTAGTGAATGTATGATCATCATAGATTAGCTCTTGATCATCCAAACTCCACAACCTCATCCTAAGATTCATCCTTATCATTTGCTTAATTCTCTTTAGTTCTTTCTTCCTTGTTTTTTTTTGTTTATCTCTTTTCAATATCTTAAGATTGTTTTATCAAACCACTTTACTTGATTTTGCTTGGCTCATTTAGTTGCATGCATTCTTAGTGTTCTAAATTTTACCCATTTGGATTGACAACCTCAAGTACTACAATGACATATTTAGTAGATTTGAGGAATTGATATAGTCAAGAACCGAAAAATCCACTTATCAATTTGGCGCCATTGCCAATTGGGTTTAGCTTTAGTCATTAGGATTTTACTTCTTTTTGAGACTAAGCTTTTCTTTCTCTTTGCTTTGGTTCATTCATATCAAGTTAAGATGATGAACTTTCTTTCATTTGTTGTTACTAACTTAGTTTATTTAATTCTCTTGTGCTTTCAAAGGTACCCAACCAAAAGGAAGAGGCATGACAAACCAAGTTCACTTGAGGTGTTAGAGATTGACAATCAAATAAGCATCACTAAAGCTCCACAACCTCAAGCAACTTCACCACAACATCAACCTCATGAAGCTTCCTTGAAACCCTCATTGATACCCACTACAACTCAAAAGAAAAAGCCAACAATTGGAAGTTTTTACACTCCTCAATGTCTTATGAGCTATGGGATTCATCCTCCTCCTATCAAAGCCAATGCTTACACGATCGAGCCAAGTTTAATTAGATTGATTCAAGACTTAAGGTTCGTAATGACAAGAGTGGAGAATCCCTATAATCACGTGTACTACTTTGAGAGGTTGTGCAACATATTTAATATTGAAGATGTGGATGAGGATAGTGTCAAGCTCCTTTTGTTCTCATTCTCACTTGGAGATAAAGCTAGCCAATGGGAGAGATCATTGCCATCTCACTTGGTGCATTCTTGGGATGATTGCAAGAGGATCTTCCTAAAGTTCTACCCTCCACAAAGAACATCCCAAGCTAGAAAAGAGATCTTGAGCTTCAAACAAGACTACCATGAGACTTTTTATGAAGCATGGGAGAGACTCAAGGGCTACACTCATGATTGTCCCCACCATGGGTTCAACAAAGAAGTTATCATTAGTACCTTCTATCATGGAGTGATCAAAGAGCACCAATGGACTTTAGATGCAGCTAGCAAAGGAAGGTTTTTGAACCTAACAATTTATCAAGGGGAGCTACTTGTTGAGAATCTAGCCCAAAGTAAGGAGAACTATGTTGGTGGGTTTGAGAAATTTCCAATGGACAATGGAGACATTGAGGATAAAGTGAGCAAGGAGTTGGAAGCTCTTAATGATCATTTAGATGAAGTCTTACAAGCTACCCAAGAGTCATCTACCATTGTAAGGGATGAGAGTAAAGGCTACAACATTCGTCAACAACTTTGAACCAAAAATTCATGGTGACACAACTACAAGTCACAATTTGGAGATGTAAAGGATGCTCCAACAACTATTAGAGGGACGAGCTTGTGAGGTCATTGAGATTAACAAACAATTTGATAACATTCACACTAAGGTGATATCTTCTCACCATGATCTCTACACAACACTTGAAAACTTATCTTCTAGTCTCAACCACTTATAGAATCAAGTTTCTCTAGAGAGTGATCTCATTAGAACACTCATGGATGAAATAGAGGGTGAGGTTGAATCAAGTCTCAAGGAGTATTGTAGTTCAATCTTTTCAATAGAGGTTAACTTGCTTGATGAGAATGATGGAGATCATGCTAAGGAAGTGAAGGATGTGGGAAGTTATGAGATAGTGGATAAGTCTTCACCCCCAAAAGCTTGTGGAAGAAAGAAGAAGTCTCATAAGGAGGAAGCTTTGAGTTATGGTAATGTTGAAGAACCTTTAGCATTGGATGGAGTTTCCTTAGAAGCTCTTTTCTCTACCCCAATGGAGCAAGTGAGTAGGAGTATAAAGGGAGACAAGAAGGGTAGAGGCATTAAGGCCAATGAAGCACGCAAGTATGGTGAGGCTCATGCCATGACTCTCACACCTTGGAAATATGAGGATGGTGTAATTGAGTATAAAGTCAAATGCAAAGGAAGATTCAAGCCTTTCTCAAGTGCCAAGACAATACTAAGCCATGAACTTCAAAGAAACCCAATCAAACTTCAAGAGTATCTCGATAAGGTCTTGACCATCACCCAAAAGGTCAAGACTCATCCACCTCCTCACTAAAAGAAAAGGTAGTCAAGCTTAGTGACTTAAAACAAGCTCACTTGGGAGGAAGTCCCATGTCTATCTCTTGTAAATATTTCTTTAAGTTTTAAGTTTCCTAGTCAATGTTGATCTCTCTATTAGGTCTCTACAGGTATTAGGCCATATGGTCAAGGCATTGGGAGAAAGAAATAGGGAAGGTCATAGCGAAATCAATGATGGATCGAGATTTCATCCAAGTTTCGGGGAACTATCTAGCCTCCACATCCCATTCCTCCATCCCACTACACTCTCACTCCACCTCCAAGTAACTCACTCCAATCTCTTTTTCACATTTTTGTTTCATTTTTGCATTTTTACCTTTCTCTTTGGTCTCTTTCTCTTGCTTCTATCACACAAGGGACTGTGTGATTTAAGTTTGGGAGAGGAGACTAGTTGCTAATGTTGTGTTTTGTGTTCTTATCTTCTTTTCTTGCATTTTGAGTCTCATGCATGCTGAAGGATCTTATGGTGTTAATCCTGATTTAGTTCATCAGATTAATAGATCCTAAACATGCCAGATCTAGGTTCTCTTGAATAGAAACAATATAGATCTCACCTTTTACCTGTTTATGCAGCGGAAAGAGAGAACAGGTCAGAGATCAGCAGAACCACCAAGAGATGGATCCTCCAAAGACTCACACACGCACACCGTCAGGAAAGAGGCTGCTAGACCAAGCTGTGGGAGGCGCAGAGAGAGAGAGAAAAATCGCAGGGGATTAGGGTTGGATGAGAATCAGACTTAAGTTTTAATTATAAAACTTGTCTGGTTCCTTTTGGGCTTTTGGGCCCAAATACCAATCTGATTAAATCCCTTGGATTTAATCAGACCCATTAATCTCTCTCTAAGTACGACAAATGCCTGGCACTTTTACCGTACTTCTGCTAAGCCGTTCCTACACATTTTCCTGTTAGCTTAGGCGTGTGACCCATATGGGATCATATAATAAAGGCAATAAGTCCAAGACTTATAGATCATGAGCGGACTCTAGCAAGCCATCATGACCCCAGTATTATATGACTTATGTCTGATCATTGACATACTCTTACTTTCTAGAGACAGTACCGAGATTACTGGACACAATTCCAACAATCTCCCACTTGTACTGGAATCTCTGTATTCATAATCCTTTTGTCTCAATATCTCGATTAGTCATAAGGCAAGATGAGTGTCATCCTTATAAAGCCTAATCTTGTTCATCGGACTCTGATTTGATACTGACAATCCAAACGACTCGGGACAGTCCGTTTGAGCATGGCCATGCATTTTCCAGTATTCAAATCTCCGATTGGCCTAGAGATATTCACTCCATTTATATTGGAGAGACAAATCCCGTCTTGTTCCATCACTGCAAACTACTCATTTCATAATACACCCAAACAAGCTCCTTATAACTATCGCATAACGACAGCGTTAGACAATGATCAAAGCGCATCAGTTCATGTGCAGTCACATGCATGCGAACTCAGGTCTAAGGACTATACTCTAGTAAGAATCTCTTATGACATAGATATAAATATCCTGAAGAGTTCTTATAAGCGGGTCTTGTCCGGTCGTATGTACCCCACATACACCTATGTACTGACTTTGATGCCGAGCATCTATGACACACTGAGACTTTGTCATAAGTCACATACCAATCTAGTCTCACACGGTTGTTGGTGTTCCAATTTCAACAACCTTCGACTAGGGACAGGATGATATTATCCATCTATCAAATATAGGGTCTCATGATCAAGCTAAATGACTTTGATGACTCAAGATCAAGTCACTTACTTCGATGACCTATAAAATGGTTCATATCATTTTGGAACGATTATTTCATCACAGTTAAAATAATCTTGAAATAATAATTTCATTAAACATAAAATGTTTTACAAGAACATATCAAATAACTAAATAAAGCCCTCAAACTCCCACTCAAATTTAGATTACATTTCAATGTTTCTAATGCCTACATCCTCAGTCAGGAACTCGAGCTTAGGTCTTGGGAGTGGCTTTGTCAACGGATCAGCGACGTTATCATATGTCTGAACTCGGCTGATCTTGACTTCCTTTCTATTAATGATGTCACGTATCAAGTGAAATCTTCTTAGAACATGCTTGGATTTCTGGTGTGATCTTGGTTCCTTTGCCTGAGCAATAGCACCATTGTTATCACAAAACAGTGCCAGAGGCTCAGCCGCATTTGGTATCACACCTAGTTCAATAATGAACTTTCGTATCCAAACAGCTTCCTTCGCAGCTTCTGAAGCGGCGATATATTCAGCTTCTGTAGTGGAATCAGCAACGGTGTCTTGCTTGGAGCTTCTCCAACTGATTGCACCGCCATTCAGACAAAAGATATAACCGGACTGTGACCGGAAATCATCTTGGTCTGTCTGGAAACTTGCGTCCGTGAATCCACTGACTTTAAGCACATCACTTCCACCGTACACCAAGAACTTATCCTTAGTATGTCTTAGATACTTCAAGATATTCTTTACGGCAATCCAATGGCTTTCACTTGGATTTGACTGGTATCTACTCGTCATGCTCAATGCGTAAGCAACATCAGGACGAGTACAGATCATGGCATACATGACAGATCCTATTGCGGATGCATAAGGAATATTCTTCATGCGCTCAAGCTCAGCAGCCGTCGTAGGGCTCTGCTTCTTGCTTAGCGTTGTGCCATGTACCATTGGCGTGAAGCCCTTCTTGGAATCTTTCATGCTGAATCTTTGTAGGACTTTGTCAATGTATGAATCTTGACACAAGCCTATCAGCCTTCTAGATCTATCCCGGTAGATCCTGATTCCAAGAACGTATGCGGCTTCACCCATGTCTTTCATGGAAAAACAACTTCCAAGCCAGTCCTTTACCGACTTCAGCATTGGAATGTCGTTTCCGAGAAGCAGTATGTCATCGACATACAGAATAAGAAATACTATCTTGCTCCCACTAGTTTTCTTATACACGCATTGTTCTTCTTCGTTACTGATGAAGTCAAATTGCTTGATCGCTTCATCAAAACGAAGATTCCAGCTCCTCGATGCTTGCTTCAATCCATAAATGGATTTATGAAGCTTGCACACTTTTCCAGCATTCTTTGGATCTATGTAACCGTCAGGTTGTGTCATATACACATCCTCTTCCAGAATACCATTCAGGAAGGCGGTTTTTACGTCCATCTGCCAAATTTCATAATCATGAAAAGATGCAGTTGCTAGTAGAAGCCGAATAGATTTCATCATAGCCACTGGTGAATAGGTTTCATCGTAATCCACACCGTGAACTTGTCTGAAACCTTTTGCCACCAACCTGGCTTTATAAATCTGGACATTTCCATCCACGTCAATCTTCTTTTTGAAGATCCATTTGCACTCGATGACTTTTACACCAGCGGGTAAGTCAACCAACGAAAACACTTGGTTGACCGACATGGAGTCCATTTCGGAATCAGTGGCCTTACGCCACTTAGAGGAATCTGGGCCCATCATGGCTTGATTGAAGTTCGATGGTTCATCACCATCAATGATCAGAAGATCATGACAGCCAGTCACGAGGAATCCTTGATATCTCTCGGGTTCGTGACGGATCCTCCCAGATCTTCGAACTTCAGGTACTACAGGTTCAGGCACTACAATTTCTTGTAGGTCCTCCTGCTGCTCTTCCTGTTCAGGTTGAGCAGTATCCTGTTCATCTTGAATTTCTTCAAGCAGTACCTTACTCCCACTGTCTTTCTTAGAGAGAAACTCCCTCTCAAGAAAGTTACAATCCCGGGCAACAAAGATCTTGTTCTCGGAACGTAGATAGAAGTAATAAGCCTTGGTTTCCTTTGGATAACCAATGAAGTAGCATTTATCAGACTTTGGTGTAAGCTTGTCTGAGATTAATCTCTTGACATAGGCTTCACAACCCCAAATTCTAAGATAAGACAGCACTGGAGCCACTCCAGTTCATAATTCATATGGTGTCTTTGCTACTGCTTTCGATGGCGCTCTATTTAGAGTGAACACTGCTGTTAGCAGAGCATATCCCCAAAGGGATATTGGAAGGTCTGTGTGACTCATCATAGATCGAACCATATCCAATAAGGTCCGATTTCTCCTCTCAGACACACCATTCCATTGAGGTGTTCCGGGAGGAGTGAGTTGGGACACGATCCCACACTCTCTTAGATGATCACTGAATTCTTGGCTTAAGTATTCTCCTCCTCGGTCGGACCGAAGAGCCTTAATGCTTTTGCCAAGTTGGTTTTGTACTTCATTTTGGAATTCTCTGAACTTCTCAAAAGATTCAGACTTATGTTTCATTAGATAAACATATCCATACCTACTGAAATCATCAGTGAAGGTAATGAAGTACTGATAGTTTCCTCTTGCATTTGTGGACATTGGGCCACACACATCAGTGTGTATCAGGCCCAATAAGTCACTGGCCCTCTCGTTAGGTTTATTAAAGGGGGCCCGTGTCATTTTGCCCATCATGCAGGATTCGCATTTCTCACATGACTCAAAGTCAAAAGAGCCAAGAAGTCCATTCGAATGGAGCCTCTTGATGTGTTTCTCGCTGATGTGCCCTAAACGACAATGCCATAGAAACGTTTGGTTCTCCTCATTAGGTTTGAACCGTTTGGTATTAATGTTATAAATTGGCGCGGATTGATCGAGTATGTAAAGCCCATTCGTAAGAGGGGCACAACCATAGAACAAATTGTTGCGATTGAAGGAACATAATTTATTCTTAACTGAAAAATCATAACCTTCCAAATCCAACAAAGAAATTGAAATAATATTTCTGCTTATAGCAGGTACAAAATAACAATTATTGAGTTCTAAAATCAATCCCGAAGGTAAAGACAACAAGTATGTGCCTACAGCTAGTGCTGGAACTTTCGCTCCATTCCCAACTCGTAGCTCCACTTGTCCTTGCTTCAGCCTTCTACTGTTTCTGAGTGCCTGCATATTAGTACAAATATGAGCCCCACAACCAGTATCCATAACCCATGAGGTATTATCAGAAGTAGTTGTATTAACTTCTATAACAAAAATACCTGTTGAAGAAGTCTCGAAAGTCTTCTTCTTCAATTCCTTTAGACCTTCCAGGAATTTCTTACATTCTCTCCTCCAATGCCCTGGTTCTTTACAGAACCTGCATATGTCAGTTGGCCCAGCCTTGGACTTGGGCTTGGGCTTTGGCGTGTCCTTGTCCGCGACTTGGACAGCCTTGGCCTTTCCCTTATCCTTAGCAGAGGATTTCTTAAACCCCTTGCCCTTTTGCACCATTAGCACATTGGGGTCCTTGGCGGTTTTCCTCAAGTTGGGCTCTGCAGTCTTGAGCATTCCGTGAAGCTCAGGCAATGTCTTACTCAAGCCATGCATGTTAAAGTTCAGAATGAACTGATCATAGCTTGCAGATAATGACTGCAGAATGATGTCGCAGGCAAGTTCCTGGCTGATAGGGCAGTCGAGTTTCTGAAGATGATCGAGATAACCCATCATCTTCAAGACATGAGGACTCACTGCCGCATTTGCAGCCAACTTACAGTCTAAGAGGTTCTTAACTGTCTGAAACCTTTCAGTCCTTGCTTGCTCCTGAAAAAGAGATTTCAGGCTTGCCATTATCTCGATGGGTGACAACACACTCTCGAACTGCATTTGCAGCTCAGCAGTCATTGTCGCCAACATCAGGCAATAAACATCATTTTCATCTGACGAATGCTTTTCCCAAGCATTATGCAGAGTCCTGGCGGCATTGGCAGGAGGCCTCTCAGGGAGGGGATCACGAAGGACATAATCCTTCTTCTCCTGCTTGAGGACTAGCCTCAAGTTCCTTGACCATGTCAGGAAGTTCGTTCCAGTCAGCTTCTCCTTCTCGAGAACAGACCGGATTGAGAATGTGTTTTGAGTGCTTGTAGTAGTCATAGCTGAAATATATAAGATAAAAAGGTTTTAGTTAATATGTTCAATATGATTAATCTCGTATTAAATTTAATATGATTAATCACGCATTATATTCAATAACATCAGTTACCCTCAATAGAATATAATGATTCCAAGATCCACATATAACTAAGATTAAAGTGGGCCACTGGCCGTCACCCAACCTTAGCTTATATCGGTAAGCCCTATGTCGGCTAATTATATCCGTGATATAACTCTTGGTTGTGAATCTGAGCCCGAGGCCCAATCCACTCTGATGTCTCAAGGCCCGGGACTCCCGATGGCCTAGTCAAGAAAACCAGACTATACAGTCATGTAATCATTAATGTCTGGGACTCCCAATGACATTTATGAATCACAAACCGTCTTACTCACGCAAAAGTAGACATCCTCACACTGTAAGGCCATGAATACAATTGAATGGGCTTCGACAGCTGACATAGCCTGGACAAGACATCCAACGCTTGATATTATTTGAGGTTCGTAGGTTTATTAAAATTTCATCCCAAAATAGAAGATTATTATTTTGGGAAACTTTCCATTTTGGGAAACCTACTAATTTTGGAAACTTTCTAAAATTGGAAACTTTCTAAATCCGGAAACTTTCTAACTTTAGAAATTTCTTAAAATCCAAAACATGCAAATCTAGAAACTTCTATTTTAAGAAACTTTCTAATTTCAAAATTTCGGAAACTTTAATTTAAAATTTATTTTATAAAATAATTATAAAAATCGATTTTAAATTAATCTGAAGAAAAGACTCAAATAATTGGCCCAATTGTTTTAACTTCTTGGCCCGGTTCAAGACATGACCACCATGTCCAAGACATGACCCAATTGCCCAATTAAATGACATTATCGGTCTGGTTCATTAAAATTGGTCTAACCAAAATTAATTACTACGATGACCACAATTGTCAACCGGTTATTTACTAAACCGGATTTTCTCAATTTATTTGGTCCAACCAAATCAAATTAGAAAATCCTGGTTTAGGCACAAAATCCAATAAATATTTCGACATTGGATTTCTTATCCCGGTTTAACCAGAACTTAATAAATTTATTAATTCTGTTTATTAAACCGTGACGTTTAGATTTTAATCAAATTTAAACCGAACCGAACCGAATTGGTCACGAACCAATCATGGTTGTGACCTAGCTCCACGATCACCATGCCCAGCCGCAAGCCGCACGCAAACGATCCGAGACCGAGACGGCAGCTGGACGGGACGGGACGGGACGGGACGGGACGATGCTGGCCGAGATGTGATCGGGACGAGATGCGATCGATCCGATCGATCAGCCCATCTCTCGCGATCGGACGCAAGACGTGATCCATGCGATACCTTGCGGATCCATGCGATCCTTGCGCTTCACGGTCTCGATTCAACCGGCCAACGCGATCGGCTTGGCCGATCGGTTTAACACTCGGCCGATCGCAATCCAAATCATATAGTTTGGGTTTTGCGATTTCATTAGTTTAGGTTTCAATTCTTGTTTCTTAAGTGTTTTCTCTTATCAGTAGATTGATTCAAAAACACACTTTAAACAATCCTAAACATGATTCTAAACAAGAAAAACCAGAACCAATAGCTCTGATACCACTGAAGGATCTTATGGTGTTAATCCTGATTTAGTTCATCAGATTAATAGATCCTAAACATGCCAGATCTAGGTTCTCTTGAATAGAAACAATATAGATCTCACCTTTTACCTGTTTATGCAGCGGAAAGAGAGAACAGGTCAGAGATCAGCAGAACCACCAAGAGATGGATCCTCCAAAGACTCACACACGCACACCGTCAGGAAAGAGGCTGCTAGACCAAGCTGTGGGAGGCGCAGAGAGAGAGAGAAAAATCGCAGGGGATTAGGGTTGGATGAGAATCAGACTTAAGTTTTAATTATAAAACTTGTCTGGTTCCTTTTGGGCTTTTGGGCCCAAATACCAATCTGATTAAATCCCTTGGATTTAATCAGACCCATTAATCTCTCTCTAAGTATGACAAATGCCTGGCACTTTTACCGTACTTCTGCTAAGCCGTTCCTACACATTTTCCTGTTAGCTTAGGCGTGTGACCCATATGGGATCATATAATAAAGACAATAAGTCCAAGACTTATAGATCATGAGCGGACTCTAGCAAGCCATCATGACCCCCAGTATTATATGACTTATGTCTGATCATTGACATACTCTTACTTTCTAGAGACAGTACCGAGATTACTGGACACAATTCCAACACATGCATCTAAGACATAGACAACCATTAAAAATTTCACAAAAAGAAAGCATATAGTTGCATTGACATGCTTAGGATTGAGTCTAGAAGTCATTTTTTGATTGCATTCATTAATGTTTGAGAACTAAATCTTGTGTTCCTTATAAAAGAAAAAAAAATTGTTTGAGCATGTGGTTATGTGATGCATCTTGTGAGCTTGAAATTAAGGAAGAACCTTTCTTGGATCTCATGCATTATTGTTCACTTCTTGATTGAAACATGTTGTGATTTGAATGATTCCCTATCTATTAGAACTCTTAATATTGACTTGAATTATCATGTTGTGCAATGAAAGATGAACTCATGGATACTTGATACATACTTGGACTATCTTCTCCCTTTCTACCACTCTTTTGTTAGTCCAAGTAGATTTTCCCACCTTTAACCAAGCTTTTCTTCAAGCCTAAATACTTTAGTGAGAGATGAAAGGCCTTTCTCTTGAATCAACTAGGAAAAAAGTGTTTAGTTTGGAACGACAAGGATAGGTTTTCATTGTAGAGCTAGCCTTACATTATGGGGCTATGCATAGGATAGGAAAGAAGTTTGGGGGAATTGCGAAGAAAAAGAAAAAGGGAATGAGGAAAATATTGAGAAAAGAAAGAGGGGATTGGAAAAGAAAGTGAAAACTTGATAGCTCTAAGTGTTAATGAAAGATAAGTCTCAAGTGTTAAAGAAAGAAAAGAAGCCAAAGTTGGCTCAAGCTTCAAAAGAAAGAGAAAAGAGACTAGTGAACAGAAAAGAAAGAGCTAAGCAAAGAAAATAGATCTCTAAGTGTTTTAAAAAAGAAAGAAGTGATCAAAGTTGGGATAAAAAGGCAAAAACCCTTAAGGAAAGGGTAACTTAGGAAGAGAGCTTTGGGTTTAGAAGAAGAGTTAAGATCATTATAGGGATTTGGGTAGAATGGGAATATATCCTTGTATGCATGAGTTGTTTCTTACTCTTAACATTTTGCTATAGTTCATTCCTTTCTTGAGAGATCCTTTGTTTTTGAAACTCATACTTCATTTGAGATCATTTTTATCTCAAGACCTTAACCCCTTAGCCAAATGTGTTCATTTGATTTGCACAATCATGATTCACCATTGCTTAATTAATGTTAAAGGGAATGAGGATATGAATTCATGTGTAGGTTGAGCTTTGGACTTGATATATGTGTTGATGGGAATGGTTAACTCTTTTGAAGTAGAGCAAGCTTGGTTGTGACTCTTAATTGCTTGTCTTGACTTTGTTTCCACTTATGCTTAACAATTGCATTTTAAAGCTTTGAGCTCTCGCTTTCAAATCTTTCTTCCATCTTATCTTTGATTGTTTGTTTGCGGACAAGCAAAAAATAAATTTGAGGAAATTGATAGATCCATATTTTAAGTTTTTAGCATCAATTTTTGTTCATAATTTAACATCATTTGCATCATATCATATTAGTTTCTTAGGTTTCTTTGCATTTAGAAACATTAGGTGCGTTATAGTTAAGAAATACATATTTGCTTTCTTTTCATGTGTTAGGTGTATGGAGTTTTGAAAGAGGAAAGGTTGAAGAATTGAAGCTTGCACGTATGGAATTGAAGACCACGTCCCCAACCCCATGCATGTGCTGCTCGTGTATGGAAGTGAAGCGTGAAGCCCATGCACATCATCGCATCAATAAAGCCCAAGCCCAAGAACAATTTCCACCCCTTCACTACAAGACAAAATTCGCCAAGGCCATGGATTTTATCGACCCAATAGTATCGAAGACGCAACCAGTGGCGGAGCCACGTCTACCAGCCTGGGGGCCTGTGAACCCAACAAATTTTTTTAATTTAGTGTATGTTATTATCCCAAATTTTTATGCCCCCATTGTTTTATTCACAAGCTTATAAACCCAAGAGAAAAATGTCGTAGGCCAGTTAATTATATATTTAGAAAGAAAATATTTTAAACTCTAGCCCAAATATATTAAAAACTTCTGGCCCATTAATAAGTTAATTAACTAAACCTAAAAAAAAATACTCTACCCCCTCCATGGATTCTTCTTCGTTTGCGACAGTGGGAGCAAAATTCCAAAGCCTCCTTCTTCTATTGGTAAGTTTTCAATCTGAAATAGTAGTTAAATAATTGTTTTTTTCTTGATATAAAATAATAATATAACTATTTTGTCACATTAATCGATGGAGAAATATCTTAAAAGATCATTCACATCAACACCCGAAGAAAATTTGGATGATTTGCCATGGGATCCGGCTAAAAGAAAAAAGATTTTAACATATCATCCAAATCAAAGAGATGAGGTAAGACGCAAGTATCTAGCAAAAGGTCCTTGTAAACCGTATGATCATAATTTTCCGAAAAAGATGATTGGAAAATCATTGAGGCGATTTAATCCAGCTTGGTTTGATCAGTATGGTAATTGGCTTGAGTATAGCATATCGAAAGATAAAGCTTTCTGTTTGTGCTGCTATTTGTTTAGAGATGATATACACAAACAAGGTGGGAATGATGCGTTTGTTACAGAAGGTTTTTCTAGCTGGAATAAATCTGAGCGGTTAGTTTCTAATGTGGGTGCTATGAATAGCTTTCACAATATTGCTGTTAAGATGTGTGATTCTTTGATGAAGCAAGACCATTTTATTGCGCAAGCCCTTTACAAGCATGATGATGTGGTGAAAAATGAATATCGTCTTCGGTTAAATGCTTCAATTGATGCTTCTAGATATTTGTTGCAGCAAGGGATATCTTTTCGTGCTCATGATGAGTCAGAAGAGTCTGGTAATAAAGGGAATTTTTTAGAACTCGTAAGATACACGGCAGATCAGAACGAGGCGGTAAACAAGGTTGTTTTGGAGAATGCTCAAAAAAATAACCAGATGACTTCTCCATCAATTCAGAAAGATATTGTACATTTGTTTGCAGAAGAAGTTGTGAAATCAATTATTGAAGAAATTGATCATGGTGTTTTTGGTCTATTGGTGGATGAATCTGCTGATGTTTCTCACAAGGAACAAATGGCAGTTGTTCTCCGATTTGTCGATAAAAGCGGAATAATCAAAGAAAGATTTATTGGTGTTGTTCACGTTAAAGAAACTTCTTCTTTGACACTCAAACTAGCTATTGATGATTTGTTTGCTAAGTATGGATTGAGCTTGAAGAGTGTAAGAGGTCAAGGTTATGATGGAGCGAGTAATATGAAGGGTGAATTTAATGGTCTCCGGTCTCTGATTCTAAGGGAAAACAATTCAAGCCATTATGCCCATTGCTTTGCTCATCAACTTCAGTTGGTAGTAGTGGCAGTTGCGAAGAAACATTTTGAAGTTGGTGATTTTTTTTATATGATTTCTACATTGTTGAATGTGGTTGGAGCTTCTTGCAAACGACAAGATGTGCTTCGGGGAAAATATCGAAGAGATATTGAAAAGGGAGTTAGTGATGGTGAGATTAGCACTGGAAAAGGGAAGAATCAAGAGCGTTCTCTTCCAAGGCCAGCAAATACTCGTTGGGGTTCCCATCATAAGACATTGTTGCGTTTGGTCGAGCTATTTTCAATAGTTATTGAGGTGCTTGAGTATATCCAAAACGAAGGCATTGATGACTCAAAGAAACGGCAAGCATATGGTCTTGTGAGGTACTTTTGCACATTTGATTGTGTCTTCTATTTGCAGTTGATGTTGCTTATTTTGGGAATGACTGAAAATTTATCCATGGCTTTGCAACAAAAAGATCAAGACATTTTGAATGTTGTTTCATTGGTCGGATCTACTAAGCGAGAATTGCAAAAGCTTAGAGATAATGGATGGGACTCTCTTGTGGTTAGAGTTTCTTCTTTTTGTAAGAAACATGATATTGAAATGATCATGATGGAAGACGAGTTTGTTGATCCAAGGAGGCCAAGAAAGAAAACCAACATAACCAATTTACATCATTACAAGATCAGTTGTTTCAATGTTGTTCTGGATTTGCAGCTTCAAGAGTTCAATGATCGTTTTACTGAGGTAAACACTCAACTCCTTATTTGTATGGCTTCTTTGAGTCCCACAAGTTCTTTCAAGCTATTTGACAAGGATAAGTTGGTAAAGTTGGTTGAGTTCTATCCAGATGATTTTAGTTCTTCTGAGCGTTATTCTCTTGAGCATCAACTTGATATCTACATTGACAATATACGAGAAGATGAAAGGTTTAATAATTTGGAGACTCTTGGAGATCTTTCTCGTTTGATGGTGGAAACAAAGAAACATCTTGCACATCCTCTTGTTTACAGGCTTTTGAAGTTAGCATTGACCTTGCCAGTTGCTACGGCAACCGTTGAGAGATGCTTTTCTGCAATGAAGTTTGTGAAGACAGCTTCGCGCAACCGAATTGGAGATCAGTTTTTAAGTGATTGTCTTGTTTGTTTTATTGAAAAAGACATATTTGCATCAGTTACAAATGAAACAGTGGTGAAAAAGTTTCAAACAATGGCTGAACGTAGAGTATGTTTGTAAGGTTTTTATAATATTTGCGATATACTTTGTTTTTTTTATGAGAACATTTTTTTTAGTATTATTGTTGTTTTAAGATTTGATATTTTTGCCCACAATAATTTTTTTTCCTGGCTCCGCCACTGGACGCAACCCGATATGATTCCACGCTCGCTTAACAATTTTTGGACAGAAGTTTTATCGACTAGAGACATCCGTCTGACACAACCGATACAAGACTGCTTTTAATTACCAAAATGCCATTATAGGCAAAAATACTTAATATATGAGTTTAGACTTGTTTTTTGGGATCTATCTTATATCTTAAGAACTTTTTTCACCCTTTTGGAATCTTAAACAATTTGTAACTTTTATTTTAATTTTAATTAAGTATTTGTTATCTTTTTATTTCATCTCTCTAATCATGTTTTCTCACTTAATCTTTATAGGTTTAGTTGGGAAAATGTTGATTAGTGAGTAGTAGCTTTAGGATCTTGGGATGAGGTTGCTTACGATGTGATTAGTGATTTTCTTTGATGATTAGGACTTAATGTTGATTGATCTTTGTCTATTTGGTGTTCTTAATGCTAGATTGACTTTAATTTTGTTAGTCTAGATCTTAAGGAATTTCATGCCTGAAAGGTGTTTGATGAAATTCTCCAAAAAACCAAATTTGATGATTTACATTTCTACCTCATCAAAATGATTGCCTAGGGTGTTTATTGGTTAGATGAACTTGTTTTGCATGCTTGTTGATATACCATGGATTTTAGGGATTTTAACCATGGTATATGTCTTATTTATCGAGTCTTTTATTATGTTTTGGAGTCTTTTTAGTATGTTTACAGGTCTAGGTATGTTTGGAGCGGAATTGGACATTATGGTGCATTCTGGAGCATTTTGGAGTATTGACCCGAGAGATGGAGTTCACTGCCCGTTTCACAGACCTGTGTCGATCGACACAGAAGGTGCATCGATCGACACAAGGTCGACGCAGACAAATTCTCGGCGTTTAATGAGAAGAATATGGAAATTGCAACTTTGCCCAGATGTTTCTCATAATTACAAAGAAGCCCCAGCCGACTTTAGACCATTATATTAGGGTTTTTAAGCCATTGTTTAGGCTACACATTACTTACGCATTATTTTACATTCAAAGAGAGTTAGGGGCTGATCCTGCTCTCGAAAGAGAGAGGATTTCGAACCCCAGTTCTTTATTTGATTTTATAATATTTGGTTTTCTATTCATGATGTTTTTCTGTTTCGATGATCATGTCTGAGTAGATTACCTGTTAGGTTTAGGGATTCTCATTAGGGATTTCATGGAATTATAGGTTAATAAATTTGTAGGGATTTATATATGTTAGTTCTTCATCTATGATTGTTCTTACTGCTTAATCTGAATTAGCTACCCAGATTTATGATGTTAGGTTGATTGATACAACGACAGTTGGTTAATTAGCTAGAAAGAACCTAGATGAGCAATTTAATTACTCGCAAAGGAATTTGGTTTAATTAGATTGTGAACATATCGAACTTGGAATTAAAGCTGGTTTAATCTGTTAGTAATTACAAAGGAATTTGGATTGCTGCACTTAGACTTAGAGAATTCTCGCAACGATAGTTGGTTAATTATATATATGTGTTTGAGTTCTAGAATAGCTCTTAATTAGATCACGATTGATTGATTGCTTGTGTTCCTGATTTCCTGAGTACTCCCTAGACTTAACGCTTTGCCTCCTTGCTTACAAACTCGATACTGATTTACTTTCCTGCATTGCTTTTTAATTTCTCACTACTTTCACCTAGTTTAACTTGACTGTTCTAAATCTATCGTTGCCCAGAGTCCTTGTGGATTTCGATACCCTAAGTACTACAATTACATCACTGTGTACTTGCAGTTAGTATAGGGATTAAAACTAGACCTATCAAGTTTTTGACGGTAACTATAGATTTACACTTGCACTTGCAGGTAGCTACTGACGCACGCTTCTGTTTTCTTAGAGTCAGTCCTGTTTTTCAAAAAAAAAATGTTTTATTGAGTCAAAAACAAGTTTAAGTAGGAAACAGTGAATTTTTGAGAAGTTAACAATATCTTGCAGGAACTTAAGTGACCATTGGGATGAAGCTGCATGATCTATCTATGACTGTTAGAAAACCCCAACAAAGATCAACCTACTGAGGACACCCACATCACTTCAGGTATCAGAGGATCCTTTACTGACTTCACCCTTGTAAACCTGACTTAATTTTCTCACCTAAGGGCTTGGAATACTTTGAGTCGGATTCCTTTGTTAGTTTTGACACAGCCTGTAAACCTGTCCTATTTGGTTCCCTTCTCCCCTTCCAAAAAGTAAAAAAAAAGAAGTAATAAACTGAGGATGAGTTAGTAACTCCGAAGTGGTCTCTGGGAGTGGTAGCTACAACTATCATCTCCTGTGCATCCATGGAATGTGTCCAAAGTACACCCCTTAAACGGGAAGAGCACTGATAAAAAATAATAAAATGATACCAAATGGGGAAAAATCAGAATGCTAAGGAAGGGAAAAGAGAAGAAAGGAACCAGAAAAGATAGTATGATGGTCTAGAACTGGCAAAGTAAGAATCCATTTGCCCTTTGATCGATAATCCTTAGGTGAGACCGCACTTAAATAGCTTATAGAAGTCAGTAGGGTGAATTTGAATGCGTGAATGTGATTGTGGAGTTTACTTAGGACAATTGCTAAGTGTGGGGGAAGTACATGTTGGTCTTGATGTCTTGCAGGTGATTCTTTCAGTGGCTTACTAAGGGGAATCTGAGTGTTGTTGCTTCTAGGATGAAAAGAGTTTCTGAAAGTTTTCAAACCTCTTCACCATGTTTTGGTTCTTTACTTGCTTGAGGGCAAGCAAGAGCTAAGTGTGGGGGAGTTGATATACCATGGATTTTAGGGATAATTATTGACCTATCAAGTTTTTGGCGCCGTTGTCGGGGACTCTTTTGAGTCTTCGATAGATTTGAACTTAGGGTTTAGACTAGGATTTTCGTTTTTTTTTTGTTAATAATTTGTTTTCTCTGTTCTTGCGTTTCAGGTACGTCTGTAATCGCCTTGCATCGATCGACACTGTCCTGTGTGTCGATCGACACATCTTCGCCCTTGCATCGATCGACACTACTTTGCATCGATCGACACAGAGCGTAAGATGATGGGAATGATGGAACAGATGTTGGAAAATCAGCAGAATAACTCATTCTGCAGAGACTATGGTTCTTATTCATTCACCAGAGATTATGAACCTTCATCATATCAGCATGTTCTTCCTCAAAATACGCAGTCTGATAAGCTGATAAGTATGATGGAGCAGTTACTGGAAAGACAGGAAAGGGATTTGAACTACATAAGTGGCTCTGGATTCCAAGGAAACATGTTTGATAGTCAGCAAGGTAATTATTATCAGAGAACTTATGGATCATCCTCATATCAGACACCTGCTGCTAATTCTTATAAGAGCAAGATGGAAGCCATGATGGAACAGTTGCTAGAGGATCAGACTAAGACTGTTGTAGACTTCGACAGGAAGCTGGATGCTATGCATGAGAATCTGAATGGGAAGTTTGAATCTTTAAGCACACATGTGAAGAAGCTAGATGTTCAAGTTCAACAAACAGCTGGAGCAATACAAATGCAGAATGAAGCTAGGAAAGCTGAACAGAACAGATCCATCAATGCTGTAACCATAAGAGATGAGATTGACTTACTGGAAGAAGAAGAGAGCATAATCTCGGATTTTTTGGAAGAATTCTGTATGTCTGAGACATGCATCGATCGACACAACTCTTGCATCGATCGACACAGTCCCGATACGTCTGTTGAAATTGCTCGAAATCGTCTTTTGTCGATCGACACACATCGTGCATCGATCGACACTGAACGCAGACGGAACCAGAAACCTGCAACAGTCCTGGAACGAGTCTATAAGCCCTCTGTGCCATATCCTAAGGTTCCTAAACTGTCTAAACAGGAGCTAGAAGTGACTAAATGCATGAAAGTGATGGAAAAGAAGCTGATCCAGATTACAGAGAAGCTTCCAGATCCAGGAGCCTTTGTACTAGACTGTTATATCTCTAAAGAAAGATTCAAGCGTTCTCTGTGTGACTTAGGATCCTGTGTGAATCTAATGCCGTACTCAGTTGTTGTGAGATTGGGAAAGATGGAATTCCAGCCTACTAAGATCTCTTTTATCCTAGCTGATCGTTCAAAGCGATATCCGGAAGGAGTTCTTAAGGATATTCCTGTCAGAGTTGGAAACTACTTGATTCCAACGGACTTTGTAGTGCTGAAGTATGAGATTGAACCTGATGATCCTCTGCTGCTTGGTAGATCCTTCTTAGCTACTGCTAGAGCTGTGATAGATGTTAGACATGGACTGATTGATCTCCATCTGGGAGACAAGCCTTTGCAGTTCAAGATGGATAAGCTGCTGAAACCCACCATTGATGGACAAAGCTTCAGTGTAGGGATGGAACCAGAGATTCCTGTTGGAGAAAAGAAGATGGCAGTTCATTCTGAACTTGCTCTAACATCTTCAGTGCCTGCAGCTGCTCATAAGCAGAAAGCTCCAGACATTTCGTTTCCACCAAAGGTAAGGCACAAATCATCAAAACCTCCTAACCGCATTGCTTTGAATGCAGGAAAACACAACATACCACCCAAGCTTCGATCCCGCCCTGATTCTACTCCTTCGTTCCTTGGGAAATCTCATGATCCGAAAGCATACACACCCCCTTGGATGAAGAGATATTCACAGAGACATTCAAAGTCTCTGTTGAAACCGCCATGAGTCTAATCTCTATTCCATAGTCAAGCTAATGACTAAAAACAAGCGCTGAGTGGGAGGCAACCCACTGTAGAGTCAGTTTTCGTTTTTAGGTGTTTGTTTCTTTGATTTTTCGTTTTGGTGTTTTCAGCCGAGAGAACTGGTCCAAAATCGCCTGGCATCGATCGACACACTGAGCAAATGCGCCTTGCATCGATCGATGCGGTCCTGAGCATCGATCGACACAGTGCGACGAGAGGTACGTAACTCTGGATTTTTCAGACTCTTTTCAATTTGATTATCTGTTTTCCCCGAGCTCATGCTTTGATTACACCGGGGACAGTGTAGTTTAAGTGTGGGGGAGGTAGCTACTGACGCACACTTCTGTTTTCTTAGAGTCAGTCCCGTTTTTCAAAAAAATTTGTTTTCGAAGATGTGTGTCAGTCCGGGGACTCTTTTGAGTCTTAGGGCAAGCAAGAGCTAAGTGTGGGGGAGTTGATATGAAGGAATTTCTAGCAGATCCTAATCCAATTAGGCAATCCTGGTCTGAATTCCAAGCCTAGGATCTAAGGTTCATGTAATTGAATCTATGGGATCTCAGAATTACCTGGTGATTAGCAGCGGAAGATTTGGCAGATAATCGAGATCTAGAGCGCCTCAAATGCTGCGCCTCTACTGGTATCCACACGCACACAAACTGAATAGCAGGGATGCTAGTGCCTATGGAGATCTAATCTCCAGAGAGGTTTCTATCTGTGTTCTGGTGGCTGTAAATTAGGTTAGGGATCAGTTTAGGGATCAGTTTAGGTCGACCATATATCTTATATATGTCGACTTAAACCATGACGGAATTAACCAACGATTAACCGAATTAATCTGATTAATCCGCGAGTGAATCGATCGTTGCACTATATGCATCGATCGATGCAGTCCCAGAACATTGATATCGAATGCATATCAAATATGCATTCACTAGATCATTACATTAATGATCAACCTCGTCTTTAACGTCCAGTTTGCTTAGGTGTGTGACCCTGTAGGATCATATAACACTAGCAATGAGTTCTAAACTCATTGATCATAAGTGGCTTCTAGCAAAGCATTATGACTACCTAGTATTATATGATTGTCTCATCTCGACAATACAACTATCACTTAGAGCAAGTACAATAGATTTCAGGACATTCCCAACAATCTCCCACTTGTACTGGAATCATCTATTCCTTCAATCCCTTCGTCACTATATCTCGATCTAGCATAAGGCAAGAACCGTGTCATCCTTATTGAGCCAAGATCATGTTCATCGAACTCCGATTTATACTGACAAGACAAACGACTGACAATCACCTCGTTTGAGTGTGGCCACACATTTCTCAGTATCAAATCTTCGATGGGCCCCGAGATATTTATCTCCTGTTATATAGGAGGGACAAATCCCATCTTGTTCCATCCCTGTCTCTTCACACGCTTCATGATACGCCTAATCAATGCCTTTATAGTCACCAGTTACGGCTGACGTTTGACAAGGTTAAAGCGGACCAATTCACATGTAAGAAAACATGATGAACTCAGGTCTAAGGACTATACTCTATAGTCGTAATGAAAACTCTCATGACACTTATATAACTATCCCGTAGAGTTCTCATCAGTGGGTCATGTCCAATCATGTGTTCTCCAACACATATCTATGTGATTGACTTTAATACTCTTATTAATGACTCCATGAAACTTAGTCATCAGTCACCTCACATGCTAGTCTCACGCGGTTGTTAATGTCCCACTTTAACAACCTCGACCAGGGACCAACATAATTTATGTCATTTATTATCTATAGGGTTTCATGATCAAGTCACATACTTGATGACCTATAAAATGTCATAAATTACTTTGGGACTATTATTTAATAACCATTATTAAATAATACAGATGTCAGATTTCAATAACATAATCAAATTATGTTTATACGAACATCATATCATAACTAAAATTAATAACAATGACTCCCACTAAAATTAAGATCACATCTTAAGACATCTAATGCCTTTAGCAGTAGCCTGACCCTCATTCGCCCTTTGCTCAGCGTGTGTCGAAAGATACTGCGTCTTGCTAAGAGTAATACCAAGCGTCATTTTCACGAAGCCCTTCTTGGAATCCTGCATATTGGACATGTGCAAAGCCTTATCACTATAAGTATCTTGACACAATCCAATTAGCTTATCCAATCTATCTCTATAGATTCTTATTCCAAGAGTGTATACGGTTTCTCCCATAATTTTATCGAAAAAAACAGCTTTCGAATCAAGTCTTAACAGACTGAAACAATGGAGCTTCATTTCTGAGAAGTAGTATGTTATCAACATACAATACCAGAAATGCAACTGCGCTCCCACTAGTCATCTTGTAAACATTCGGTTCCTCTTCATTTCTGATAAAATCAAACCTTTTGATTACTTTATCAAAACGAAGATTCCAACTCCGAGATGCTTGCTTCAATCCATAAATGGATCGATGAAGCTTGCATATCTTCCTAGCAACATTAGGATCAATGAAAACTTCAGGTTGTGTCATTTACACATCCCTTTCCATAATTCCATTAAGGAAAACTGTTTTCACATCCATCTGCCAGATCTCATAACCATTATGAGTGGCAATTGCTAGGAGAATCCGAATGGACATAAGCACGGTGTCTGGGATTAGGTTTCTTCACAGTCAATATCATGAATTTACTTGAAACCTTTTCCACCAACCTAGCTTTGTATATCTGAATATAACCATCACATTTCGGATTCAACGGCTTTCAGCCATTTTCGGAGTCAAGGCCCATCATTGCTTCTTCAAAATTCGCAGACCTAATTAACCAAGATTTAAACCGTAGTTAATTAAGTCATAAACCAAAATCAATATTTGGTTCGCGATCTGTGTCGATCGATGCAACTTTTGTGTCGATCGACACTTCTTCAGAAACTCGCCATTTAAATGTATATCGAATATACATTCACCAGATCCTTTTAAACTCTAGGCACCACAAGTGCAGGTTCTACAACTCTTTGTAGATCCAACTGCTGCTCTACCTCATCAGGTTGAGCAGTCTCCTGTGATTTTCGAATTTCTTCGAGTTGTACTTTTACTCCCACTGTTCTTCTTGGAAATAAAGTCTTTCTCAAGAAAACATAGTTCCGAGCAACAAACAAATTGTTCTCGAACAGGTTGTAAAAGTAACATGCCTTGGTTTTGTTAGGACAACCAATGAAGTAACACTTATCAGATTTGGGTGTGAGCTTATCAGAGATTAGACGTTTTATATAAGTCTCGCTACTCCAAATCTCCATGATGGATAAATCAGAAACATTTTCATTCCACATCTCATGTGGTATCTTTGTAACTGATTTTGATGGAACTTTATTTAAAGTAAACTCAGACATTTCTAGAGCGTATTATTAGAAGGATAATGGAAGATCTAAGTGACTCATCATTGATCGAACCATATCTAATAAAGTTCGATACAGGAGGAGTGAATTGTGAAACACTTTCACAATCTCTCAGATGATCACTAAATTCTTGACCTAAGTATTCACCTCCATGATCTCATCGCAGAGGTTTAATACCTTTGCCAAATTGATTATGTACTTCATTTTGGAACTCTTTGAACTTTTGAAAGATTCTGACTTATGCCTTATAAAAAAGGCATAACCGTACCTTCTGAAAATGTCAGTAAAGGTAATGAAGCACTGAAAATTTCCTCTAGCATTTGCGCTTATCGGGTCATGTACATCCGTATGTATAAAGCCCAATAATCCTCTGGCCCATTCATTTTATCCGTTCGTTCGCAACCTGTATCGATCGTTGCATAAATGCATCGATCGACACAACCTTTGTTGAAAGGGGCCTATGTCGTTTTCCAATAAACAAGATTCACTATACTCATTATGATTCATAATCAAATGAGCCCAAAAGCCCATCACTATGGTGCTTCTGAATCTGTTTCTCATTTATTTGGCCTAAAACGACAATGCTAGAAAGAAGTTTGATTCGTATCATTTGACTTGAATCTCTTGGTATTAATGTTATGGTTAGGCATTCTGGTTTAGAACATAAATTCCATTCTCTAATGGATTGCTACTATAAAATATATCACTGTAATCAAATGAATAACACTTATTCTTGATTTGAGAACTGATATCCTTCCATATCCAAACAAGGATTAGAAATAATCTGTCTGCTCATAGCAGTTACATAGTAGCAGTTTTAAGTTCAAAACATGCCATAAAAGGGAAAAACAAATGAAATACTCCTACGGTTAATGCATCAACTCTTGCTCCATTCACACTCATAGGTCCACTTGTCCTTTCTCCATAGTCCTACTTTTGCTCAGGCCCTGCACATTTTCACAAAATATGAGTACCACAGCTGGTATCCAATACCCAACAAGTAGGATTATAAGAAGTAACATTTACTTCTATAACATAATACCTGAAGAAGAAGTCTCGTACGTCTTCTTCAGCTTCTCATAATCTTCCAAGAATTTATTGCAGTTTCTTTTCAAATGCCCATAACCATTACAATAACGGCACTTAACATCTTCAGAAGGACTTGTTTTAACCTTAGGAGCATGGCCAGACTCGCTTGGATTCACAATCGAGCTCGTCTTGCCATCACCTTTGTTCTTACCAAGTTTCTTAAACTTCTTACCCTTTTGTACCATAAGGACATCCGGGGTGTCCTTCTTGATGTTAGGTTCAGCAGTCTTAAGCATCCCATGCAATTCAGTCAATGTCTTCGTCAAGTTGTTCATGTTATAGTTCATAACAAATTGATCATAGCTTGACGGCAGTGACTGTAGAATGATGTCAGTAGCCAACTCTTGGCTAATGGGACAATCCAGTTTCCCCAGGTTATCAATATAACCCATCATCTTAATGACATGAGGACTAACTAGTTCACCCATTGGTAGCTTGCACTCAATCAGAGACCTAACCGTATGGTATCTCTGAGTTCGTGCCTGCTCCTGAAACATACTTTTCAGGCCAGTGATCATCTCTTTTGGCGATTCCACGTACTCATATTGCTTCTGCAATTCCGAGTTCATGGTAGCCAACATGAGACAACTCACATCCACCGCATCATTAGAATGCTTATCCCAAGCATCCTTATCTGACTGCCAGGCATTGGCTCGGTACTTCTTGGGGAGAACTTTCTCAAGGACATAGTCCTTTTTCTCATGTTTGAGAACAATTCTCAAGTTCCGATACCATTCAAGAAAGTTTGATCCATTTAACTTGTCCTTCTCAAGGATGGATCGCAGGGAGAAATTGTTACGATGGTTTGTGCTATTCATAGCTGGAAAACAAGGGAGGTTTTAGTTATGATGTTCAAGAAATGAGAAGTCTTAACTATTAAGAAAACTCGCATTATATTCAAACAATGTTTCCTCAGATGAATATAATGATCCAAGACCCATACTTCACTAAACTTGAGTGAGCCACTGGCTATCACACAAATTTAGCTATCTAGGTAAGCAACAACTTTGCTAGTTATATCCAATATAACTCTTGGTTGTGGATTGACATCTCATGCCCAATCCACCTGATGTCTCTAGGCCCAAAACGATTTTGATAGCCCAGTCAAGTAAACCAATCTCTTAAGTCATGTAATTGTTGACGCCTTGCACTGCAAGCCCATCAACACGATTACTTCCTGCCTTACTCATGTAATTGTGGATACCTTGCACTGCAAGCCTATCACTCAATGAAACGAGTCTTGACAGTTGACAAGATTGGAAAGACATCAAGTATCACTTGATATTTGATTGAGGAACAGAACCTTTTAAAACGTTCAGTTTTATTATGTTTTAATTCTTATAATTAATTGATTTATATTGCTTTGGTTCTGTGATTTCAGGTTCCATAACCTAATCATCGATTCTGATGTCGACCGACACTACTATAGTGTTTACTGACACAGAGTAACCAAAAGCAATCCGAGATAACCGATTAATCCAATTGATCCGGTTTTGGATATCGGTCAGTGTCGATCGATGCTACATTAGCATCGATCGATACCAACCCGATCAAACCAATCGCAATTAAACCATTCACAGCTTTCAACCATCATTAACCAAGTTCGATAACCGGTCCAATCCAATTGAACCGATTCATCAATCTCGTGAGGTTTGTGTCGATCGATGCAACACTTGTGTCGATCGACACTAGGCGAAAACTAAGGTTTATTCGGGTTTTCGCCCTGCATCGATCGATGCCGGATTGGCATCGATCGAAACCATGCGAAAAACCCTAAATTTTATTCGGGTTTTCGCCCTGTGTCGATCGATGCCGGATTGGCAACGATCGACACTATGCGAAAAACCCTAAGACGTTTTTCGAACAAACCCTAAACTAGGTTTTTCATGAAAACGAATTTTAGCAAGTTTGTATCAACCATACACAGATTCAGATTCAACCAATCTAATCAACATGCTACATATTCAATGGAACCCTAAAGCTCTGATACCACTGAAGGAATTTCTAGCAGATCCTAATCCAATTAGGCAATCCTGGTCTGAATTCCAAGCCTAGGATCTAAGGTTCATGTAATTGAATCTATGGGATCTCAGAATTACCTGGTGATTAGCAGCGGAAGATTTGGCAGATAATCGAGATCTAGAGCGCCTCAAATGCTGCGCCTCTACTGGTATCCACACGCACACAAACTGAACAGCAGGGATGCTAGTGCCTATGGAGATCTAATCTTCAGAGAGGTTTCTATCTGTGTTCTGGTGGCTGTAAATTAGGTTAGGGATCATTTTAGGTCGACCATATATCTTATATATGTCGACTTAGACCATGACGGAATTAACCAACGATTAACCGAATTAATCTGATTAATCCGCGAGTGCATCGATCGTTGCACTATATGCATCGATCGATGCAGTCCCAGAACATTGATATCGAATGCATATCAAATATGCATTCACTAGATCATTACATTAATGATCAACCTCGTCTTTAACGTCCAGTTTGCTTAGGTGTGTGACCCTGTAGGATCATATAACACTAGCAATGAGTTCTAAACTCATTGATCATAAGTGGCTTCTAGCAAAGCATTATGACTACCTAGTATTATATGATTGTCTCATCTCGACAATACAACTATCACTTAGAGCAAGTACAATAGATTTCAGGACATTCCCAACATGATATACAAAAATAGTCATAGATAAGTGTGGGGATTTGTGTTTTCGAAGATTTGTGTTTCGACACACAGGATACTAAAAAGACTCCAAAACATAATAAAAGACTCGATAAATAAGTTGATATACCATGGATTTTAGGGATTTTAACCATGGTATATGTCTTATTTATCGAGTCTTTTATTATGTTTTGGAGTCTTTTTAGTATGTTTACAGGTCTAGGTATGTTTGGAGCGGAATTGGACATTATGGTGCATTCTGGAGCATTTTTGAGTATTGACCCGAGAGATGGAGTTCACTGCCCGTTTCACAGACCTGTGTCGATCGACACAGAAGGTGCATCGATCGACACAAGGTCGACGCAGACAAATTCTCGGCGTTTAATGAGAAGAATATGGAAATAGCAACTTTGCCCAGATGTTTCTCATAATTACAAAGAAGCCCCAGCCGACTTTAGACCATTATATTAGGGTTTTTAAGCCATTGTTTAGGCTATGCTTTACTTACACATTATTCTATTTTCAGAGAGAGTTTGAGGGGCTGGTTTTGTTCTCGAAAGAGACTTGATTTCGAACCCCTGTTCTTATTCCTTTGATTATTTTATGATATCTATTTTGACTATGTTTTCTGTTATGATTGCTATGTCTGAGTAGATATCTTGTTAGGTTAGGGATTCTCATTAGGGATTTGAAGGAATGTTAGATTAACTAATTAATTTAGATTCATCATCTAGTTCTTCATCTAATATGTTCTCAATGCTTAATCTGAACTGGTCATTTAGATTACTGATAATAGGTTGATTTACACAACGACGGTTGGTTAATTAACTATATCTGATTTAGGTGAGCAACTTATCTATTCGCAAAGAAATTTGGTTTAGAAAAGTTATGAACAAACGAACTTGAAATTAATGCATGTCTAGAACTCTAGGATTCGCAAAGAAAGTTGGTCTGCTAGGTTGTTAGATATAGATAGCTATCGCAGCGAAAGCTGGTTAGTTTTACTTCAGTGATTCTAGTTCAAGAACGCCCATAGATTGAATCTTGATTGTTTGGTGATCTGATTTCCTGATATCCTGAGAAATTCCCGAAACCTGACGCCTTCGTTTGATTGCTTACATCCACCTCGCTTTATTTGTTTACTTGCTATTTTGTTTACTACTTTACAAATTTGCTTCGCTTAGTTTAATCCGTATTACTCATAATCTATTGTGTGACCGGAGTCCTTGTGGATTCGATACCCTAAGTACTACATCTGCATCACTGTGCACTTGCAGTTAGAATAGGGATAATTCTTGACCTATCAATTGTTTGTTTCTTAATCACAATTGGAAGATTGTTCTTGATTAGGGAATTGACAAAGGGACTAATATCAAGGAATTGGATTAGTCTAGCTCAATGTTCAAAGCCTAAGGATTAGCAATGTGTAAGGGCTATTGAGATTGTATTGAATGCATCTTTATCTTGTGATTTGTAATTGAGAAATTAATGATTACTTGATTAGCATTGAAGTTAATTCATGAAAATGAGTTAGCTTATATTTGTGATCTTAGGCCATATTTAGCATTGTATGAATGTATTATCATCATAGATTAGCTCTTGATCATCCAAACTCCACAACCTCATCCTAGGATTCATCCTTATCATTTGCTTAATTCTCTTTAGTTCTTTCTTCCTTGTTTCTTTTTGTTTATCTCTTTTCAATATCTTAGGATTGTTTTATCAAACCACTTTACTTGATTTTGCTTAGCTCATTTAGTTGCATGCATTTTTAGTGTTCTAAACTTTAGAACATTTGGATTGACAACCTCAAGTACTACAATGATATGTTTAGTAGATTTGAGGAATTGATATAGTCAAGAACCGAAAAATCCACTTATCAATCAGATTTTCCTGCTGAATCCGATTGACCATTATATCATCGAGTAAGAAATCCTACAGCTTCATGTTGTGTTTCACGGCTGCATGCAGATGAAATCCTCTGTTCTACTCTAACGATTTTACTGTAAATCTCGCTTAAAGAAGGAAGAGGGTCCATTCCAGTGATCATAGTACATATTCCACAAAACCTTGTATCGTGAAGACCCATAACGAATTGTGTATTTTCTCTTCATCTTGTTCCTTTGAAATCGCTGCATTCGCTCCACAAGTACAAACATGAAGCGGTCATAAAACATGAAGCTCTTCCCATAACGTGGAAAGTCTTCCAAAATACCCCAATATTGTCATGCCCATCATGTATGAAAGATGCAAGTTGCGCCTTGATTTGATGGACACAGACTTTGTTTCTCACCGAAAAAAGCTGTTTCAGATCTTCCCAGAGCTGATGAGCGTCAGAGACATATGAAACAGTACACCTGACTTTTTGACTTTTTGTTCGATAGATGATCGAATCCACCCCACAATCATCGAATTAACAGACAAACAGTTTTTGAGTTTTGACTGTCGTTACTTGGTTTTCGGATTGATCCGTTGATAAACCTTGTTTTACTCTTTGCTTTGTACAACTTTTAACTCTCAAAGTTATTAAGGATCTGACAACACAGATTTTACTCTGTTTTGTTTATCTCTCTCTTTGTGTTTCTTCTCTTATTAAGTGCTCTGGATTTTTGTAAAATGAAAACCATATTTTTATTAGATATATAAAACTGTATTTATAGGTTTACATGACACACTTTGACTAAGGGTTGCATCTCTAAAAGACACTCCAATGTAGAGACACAAACATTCAAGTGACAACTCTTTATAATAACTACTTAATAATAACTACTTAATAACTACTTAGCAGTTACTTATATTATTCATATCTTACAAGTGATACAAATAATATACATGTTAATACTAACTATGTGTTATATGACTCTTACATAATAACTAACTTATGTAAATATATATGACTTTATCTTATTTGAGATATGATTATATTCCAACACTCCCCCTTATCATATCTTTGCTTCACTCCAAGCTTCCTTCTGGTCTTCAAACTTTGAGATACTTAAAACTTCACTTGCAAGTAGGGTACCTGCGTATGAGTTACACACCTCTTTGATGATCTGCTCTCCTTCGCTCTTCATCACTTGGATGTCTCCTTTTTCACATACCTCTTTGATGATATGATCTCCTTGGCTCTTCATCACTTGGATGTTTCCTTTTTCTGTCATCTCTCTTCCCTTTGAGTGACATACATTTGAGTTGTGGCCGATCTTACCACAATTGTAACACTCCCTGTTACTTCTTTTATTTTTTCCATGATCGCTTGCCTTTGGTTTCTTCCAACACTCGTTTTCTGTGTTTTTACTCTTCTTGCCTTGAGTAACACGATCCTTGGTGTTGTCTTGTTTGAAACCGGATTTGCTTCCATTTATTTCATCATTCACTTTTGATGAAACTTCTTCTTCAACTGCACTAAACAGCATGTGACCTTCATCATCTGTTTCTTCTAGACTTAGATCTGCTCCTTCGGCTCTTCTAAGTTTGCAGTCTTTTGCTAAATGTCCCATTTTGTTACATACGAAACATTTCCTCTCATTGTTCGCACTCCTTTGTGAAACAACTTCATTCTTCTTTTTGAAACAATCTACCTCATTGTGATTGTTCTTTTTGCACACGCCACACCACTTGTTGGTCTTCTCATGACGTTTTTAATTTTGCTTGTTTCCTCCTTTTGAACCAAGCTTTTCTCAATAAAATGCACCCTCATTGATACGATCTTCTCGGAGATTTAAGCGCCTCTCATGCGCCTTCAGGGTACCTATCAACTCTGTGACAGAGAGGGTTGATAGATCCTTTGTTTGTTCAAGTACCCCAACGATACTGTCGAATTGTTGTGGTAAGGAGATGAGAACCTTTTGAACCACTTGGTAATCGGACTTCTCTTCTCCATGAACTCTTAGTTTATTACTTAGATTAATCAACTTAGTTGTGAAATCATTTATGGCTTCACCTTCCTCCATCTTCAGATTCTCATATTCTCTTCTTAAGGTCTGAAGATTAATCATCTTTACTTGTGAACTTCCTTGAAACTCCATTTCCAAAGCGTTCCAAGCCTCTCTTGCGGTTGATGCGGGAGCAATCCTCGGAAATATTGAATCTGAAACTGCACTTTGAAGGGTCTGAAGAGCCATCATGTCCTTCATCAATTGATCTTCTCTCTCTCGGATCGATGCCGGTGTGCTTTCAGAAGATGAATTTGCAGTGATTCCAGTTTCGATAATTTCCCACAATTTCCGTGTCTTTAAAATGGTAACCATCTTGATTTCCCAGAAACCATATGATTCACCATTGAAGATTGGAATAACTTGTTGTATTGTTGTCTCCATAGCTCTGATACCATGTACAACTTTTAACTCTCAAAGTTATTAAGGATCTGACAACACAGATTTTACTCTGTTTTGTTTATCTCTCTCTTTGTGTTTCTTCTCTTATTAATTGCTCTGGATTTTTGTAAAATGAAAACCATATTTTTATTAGATATATAAAACTGTATTTATAGGTTTACATGACACACTTTGACTAAGGGTTGCATCTCTAAAAGACACTCCAATGTAGAGACACAAACATTCAAGTGACAACTCTTTATAATAACTACTTATAATAACTACTTAATAATAACTACTTAGCAGTTACTTATATTATTCATATCTTACAAGTGATACAAATAATATACATGTTAATACTAACCATGTGTTATATGACTCTTACATAATAACTAACTTATGTAAATATGACTTTATCTTATTTTGAGATATGATTATATTTCAACATGCTTGTAGTGTGTTGAACATATCTGAAGCCCACTGATTGTAATTGTCACCGGTTAACTGTACCGATGTCATCAATGCTCCCAGATTATCTGAAGCATACATGTGTAAGGTGAAATCGTCAAGACTTCGTCCACCTTTAGCACCACTCTCTTCGTTACCAAACTCGGAGAAATTTCCCCAGCCATTAGAAAAGCAATGAAAAAATCGCAATTTGATTAGGTCTCAGAGGATTTTTATTGCTCTGATACAATGATAAACTGAATATGGTAAATACTTGTTGTTTATTGATCTCACACAGTCGTGTTTAGCTTAAAGATAAACTCTCAATCTCCTTTTTCTAATAATATTAGTAGATATCTAAATAAACTTTTGGAGTTATCTAAATAGTTTTATGTTTATCTAAACAATATGATCATTATCCCCAATATATATGCACCAGTTTGGCTTATATAAGAGTTTGTTCTTGCAGTTGTTCCTGTGAAGGCCATATGGTACGGTTAGATGTACATCGCTTGTAAAGAGGAAAGTATATGGATTTATTGTAGAAGTACCTCTGTAACAAACAATGTGTGAAAGCCATATGGGACCCTATGTGGCAGCTCCACCACTGCTACTGGCTCAGCTGACATTGTTTTTGCGTCTATCACATTAACACATGATTTTCTGCCCATTTTTCAGTCATCACCATATTAGTGTACAGTAAAGACATACAAAAAAATAAACAAATGCTTATTCAAAAAGAAAGGTGCAGGGAGAGCAATAAGTACTACCCTGTGTTTTCGTCATGAACAAAGAATATCAAGTAACCGTCGTCTTCGTCTGCTGCCTCGCGCGGGACATATATAGCGTCCGAACTATATATTCCTTGTCCCAGCTCATGTAGCTTTCTTTTGCCTGTCTCAGTTTCCGCATGTAGATCAAACTTTATAATTCCTGTAACCTTTGTGATACTGTCCAGAAATGTTCCATAACCATATACATATCTCTGTTTCCTAAATGCAGCCAAAAATAATGATAAGGTTTCATAGCATATTCAACACTTAAGTACAAGGCTGAAAATCATACTTTCCAATGTAGCACTCGTTGATTCTGGGGAAAAAAACTGAAGATGGCGATAGTTTCTTCTGAGAAGCTGTGCCCGTTCTCATGTTGAATCTCATTTCGTACCTGTACAAGCAACAGTTGAGGAGGGAATCTACTTTACGAGAGATAAAAGAGATGTAAGAGGTAAGTTCTTACAGTTCGTTGCCAAAAATTTCAAGTTTTTCGTCCACATTCCGGCTGACAATGTCAAGATCTGGATTCTCAAGTCGACATGTGATGAGGACGACTTCGTCCTCTTCTTCCCAAGCATTGGCTGGATACATAGGGAGTGATTCACAGAAGTTTAGATGATACATAGAATATAATTAAAGGTTTGATGATGTGAACCCTTAAACACACATAGCAAAGCACACACCGTTGTGGAATATAAAGCAGTTGGGAAGCTCAAACCATCTAATCATGAGGTCATCCTTAGCATAGCGTGGAAGAACACCAAAACGAGCCTTTTTTGTGGGATCAAATGAGAATATCATTTTCTTCTCTTTCACCATTTCCTTGGAATCAATTTAAAGACACAAGAATGAATGTTTGCTTTATAATCATCATCTCTTGCACTTTAGTATATAGGAAGCAAAGCTCTTGTGTAATCGTTAAACTTGATGAGTAAGATACATACCTTTAGCCTGAAGTGCATAGGAAGATCCATGAAGATTGCGTAACTCTCGGTAATAGCAAAATCATGCATCATCATTGGCTTCGATATTGTAATTGGGACTGGGTCATTCATAATGCCATCTTTCGAGATCACTCTGTATGTGAGATAAGGTGGCGTATGCGAACAGCCAAATGTAAACATTTCACCTGGAAAGAGAGAGGGCCCATCATGGGTCAATGGAAATATATAGCTTCTCTTGTTTCTCAGGAAAAATTGAAGACTAACCAGTAACCGGGTCAACTTTTGGGTGGGCACTGAAGAAGTGGGTCAATCTCTTGTCATAGTCTATCATGCCAAGAGTTTGAAGGTCTCCATCTTCCAAAACTTTGATAACATCTACAAAACCAAAAGAGAATATAATGGTTTCAACTTTTAGGAAACCAAATATAAATCTTCAAACCTTGCTTTCACTACATAGGCTTACACGGCTTATCTGCCTCATGTAATGCTAGAAGCTTTCCATGGTGATATACCAGCGATGTATTAGCTGATGCATGGAAAAAGAGCGTGAGATTTTAAGATACTTAGCTAGGAATGAAGTAGAAGGGATCGTAACCAACCTGTTCCATTTCCATAAGAGTCGTCCAATACTTTCATTTTAATTCTCAACTGTTGTATAGTGGCCATAAGCAAACCGAACACCCCCTTAAGGTCCCCAATCTACAAAAATTACAACAACAACAAAAGGGCGAAAAACACAAATGATTGCCACCACAATTCCGCATATAATTGACTTAGAGCACTTTCAACGATAGTTTTTTACTGGGATTTTTTAAATTTTCATAGTAAAAAATACTGAAAAGAAAAGAGAGAGAATGAGATGAATTTCAATTGAAAACCTCAAATGTTTTAATAAAAATTTATGTGACATATGTGATTATATGATTGGTTCAATTATTTTCTAAAAACAAATTGTAACTCAATAATTTAATTTAGTTAAACACAATAATATTAACTGCATATGCATATGAGTATCTTAACCAATGAAGATGCTTAGAGCATGAATATCCACGTATCTTAGCTGGGTATCTTGCAATAAATATATTAAAATATTGTGGGACCCATATGGGGCCCACATGAATATTTAACATACTTACCCCATAAGTTTCTTAGCTAAGATACGTATCTTCACTGTAGCACCTACGTGGCGCTACAAGATTGGTCCAATTTTTTTTTTTTCTTTAAATTTCACCTTTAGAAAAAAAAAATTAAAAAAATGAGTTAAGATACCCTGAATGGGTATCACCGATATTCATGCTCTTAGAACATTTCTATTGGTTGGGTTCTAAGAGCATCACCATCCATGAATCCTAAAGAGGGGTTCTTAAATTTTTTTTTTTTTAGGGGAAAGTGTAAAAAAAAAATAATAAAAGCAAAAATCGAAAAAAGGACGAATGGTAATCTGCCACGTGTCAAGAACAATGTAAGAACCCGTTCTTAAACAAGGATTTTAAAAACCCCAATTGTTAACTATTTAGTGGGACCCGCAATATTTTAATATTTATTTAAAAAAAAACTGTTTAAAAACTTTGATGGACATGCTCTAAAAGCATCTCTATCAATTAAGAATTCCTCATAAAGTTTTTAATAATATAAAACTAATATTTTTAATTTAGTTTTATCATTAGATACCTATGAAGAAACCCTATGAAGAAACCCCGTTCTAGTGAAATATTTGAATGTGTCCCACCTTACACAAAAGCCTTTCGAAATTTATAAAACTTCTATATAATAATTTATGACAATATATGTATATTAAAAAACATAAAATATTCTGAGAAATATATATATGAAATAAATAATTATATAAATTGTAAATGTATTAAATTATAGTTTAAAAACAAAATTCTTTGTTTCTATTTTGTTTACATTGTTTCTCTTTATTTTCTACAATATTGTAGATATAGGTTTTTATTAATATACAAATAAAATTATTAAAACCGAAAATGCTCTGCTTATATATATATTTACTTTCTCACCTTCATGAATTTGGCAGCTCCGAAAAACTCTTCCTGCTTGAGACGTGATGTCTTAACGTATCGAGAAACATAAGTCGCCTTCCCATCTTTGATGCGTAAGCCATGTATCATTCTGCCAAGTTAAACGAAAAATGAAGGATTTGGGTTTTTAATCCAAAATAATTTTAAATTAAATTAAATTTTTGATTTAAGAAAAAATATATTTTAAAATTTTGTGTTATGACTTATAGACAAAAAAAAAATTGTAGGGAAACAAAAATTATATATCTAAAAACTATGATTGCGTACAAAACTCTCATTTTGTAAGTTCAAAACAGAACTTATATTTAGAATCTTTTAAAGAATTTTTTTTAAATGGACCCCTTTATCATGAAATACGGGACTGGTCCCTCGAGCCCTCCCTCCAAGACCATGTTTAGTAGAGGTTCTTAGGGGTTTTTAGAGGGGGTTCTTAGAAAAATATTAGTATAATATTAGAAAGTAGGAGAGAGAAGGAGAGAGGGGTTCTTAGATAATAGCTTTTAAGAACCAGGTTCGCCATGTGGCGCAACCCGGTTGGTTAATTTTTTTTTTCCTGCAGTTAAAAAAAAAAACATTAAAATATTACATTAAGAGCAAGTGCATCAGTGAACCCCCTCCTGGGGTTCTTAAAAAAAACTTTTATTAATTTTTTTTTTTTACAGGTGAAAAAAAAAATTCGAAAAAAGAACGACCCAATAAAAACGTGACACGTGGCGAACTCGGCTCTTAGGGAAGAGCTGTGAAGAACCGAGGTTCTTAACATTTATATTTTTTATTCAGTTTACATATGATTTTGTGCCATGAACCTGTGAAAATTCACTGATGCAGGTGGTCTAAGAACCCCAAAGGGGGTTCACTACTAAACATGCTCTAAGCCGTTCCCGTCTGAGAGAGTAGAGGTTGATGGAAATGATGAAAAACATAAGATATCTAGGGAGACAAGAAGATGAAACAGAAAACAGTTAACTTACCCATCTCCATCAAACCTGTAAAAGAACAGAGTGAAACATATGTTATATGTAGTAAGCCACCAGTACGATGATAATCGTTTAATTTAGAAGAAAAAAATGGAAGAAGAACACGTGCCAGGTATATCCAGCGACGGGATAAAACTTGGGATTTGGACCAATCATCAGAAATTCACCATTCAAGCATTCCTGGAAAACCAACAATGACCATCAGAAACCCTGAACCTCGGGAAAGAAATGATAAGAGGTGGAGCTCGCTCACGGGAAGAAATCCATGGACGGGGAGGTCCTTGACGGGAGGGGTTTCATCGTGGAGGGGAGCAAAGTTGCCGGAGAGGTAGTGAAGAGGGAGAGAAGCATCATGCATGAGCTTGACGATGAGTCTCTCCAGAAGATCGATAAGTTTAGAGGATAAACCTTTGGAGGGTTTAGGATTGACAGAGTGTATGCCATCATCACTGAGCTTCTCTGCCATGATTGATTGATCTGAAACTGAAGTGACAAGCGAGCTACTCCTGGGTGAAGAGGGGGAGAACCGCTGGAGAGCCCACGGACGGTGGTTGCTAAGCTGATTATGAGGGTATTGGTTGTTCTGATAAGGCTTGGTCGGAGTGATCGAGCAATATGGCGCTGTTAGAAGTCTGTTGTATAGTATAGAAGTATATCTATTCGACGGGACTCTGGAGGTGGACGGTGGCCAAAGAGAGATCATGATGAATTAAGATGATGATTTGTTGAGATTCTGGACAACTAAAACTGTAGGGAATTTTGGAGATAAATAGATGAGAAAGGGAGACAGAGAGAAAATGGGCTCCTAATGAGTTTCACTCGTTCGGATGACATTGATAGCTCCTAGCTTTTAGCGTTTTGCATTTTTTCATGGAAGCTTCTTTGCTTTGGAATCGTTCAGCTCTTTTCAAGGACGTTTAAAAAAATAAAAATAAAAATCCTCAGAAAGTCTTGGAAACTTAAGATTCTATTTTTAAAGCCTAATATCATAAATAAATAGAAAATGTATTTTTATTTTTATATGTTACTTATTTTATAAAATATCTAAGAGCTCATAATTCTAGAGAATAAAATCATATACATAATGTTGAAACTAAAGTAAAAACTGATATATGTGCATAATAATTTTTATATTTTGTTTTAAAAGAATTTTGCTTAGATAGACGGTATTAATTATTTCTGAGATTGAAGTAATAAATTTGACTAGTTGGATAATGTTAATTTTGAAACTTTTATTTGTTATTTTACAACTTAATTTGAGGGCATTCTATTTATATAATTAATTAAGAATAAATAGATTGGTGTTAATATTTGATATAGAATAGTATAACATTTAATTTTGAATTTTATAAAATAAATAATGTATTATATATATATATTTGCTTTCACTATATACTCGTTTCCATTGTTTTCTTAAAATAATCGCTTCTCATGATTTATATAGTTCCACTTCCAGAATTTATTGCACTAGATATATTTTTTTTAGAAAGTAATTACAATCTTGTATCTTTTTAAAAGTTAATGCAATTATGTCTGTTTTTTTGTCTTTTAGCAGGATAAAAATACCATAATACCCCTATCCCTCAAATCATTTAGTTTGTATTAATTTATTTGGTTTAATTTTTTTTTCTCTAGTTAGTGTAATTAGTTATATTAACTTTTAGATCTTTTGTTTCTTACTAGCTATTTTTGTTTAATTAGTTTTCAATAACTTCATATATTTGTACAGAATATCGGTATATCTAAGTCCCCTAAAACTTTTTTCTCTTTCCTTCCTTCTCTCCATCTTTTTCTTCTTTCTAGCGGCGGCGCTCATCTTCATCCCTTTTCCGGCCATCGGTGGTGTCGAATCGCCAAGCCGATGGTCGGGTTACTTTTGTAATCTTTTGTTTCTTTAGTTTCTCCGATATTCTCTCCATTTTTCTTTGTGTATAGAGAGAGATCTTGTCGGGTTACCAAGCGCTTCTTGACGTTGGTTCTAGTTCCCGCACGAGTTGTCCGGGCCCGTCATGTTCTTATCCTTCCCGGTGATTTCTTCATCCTGGATGTCTTGCTAGAAGCGTAGATCTACCAGTGGATGCGATGGCTTTGTGGAGTTGATCGGCAGGCACAGCCGGTGCAGCGGTGACCCTTTGACCGGCTACCGGAAACCTGCGATGGCTTGGTGCATGCTTCAACCTATGGTTTCCACCTGTTTTCGGTTATCTGTATTTGGCCAAATGACCTTTTGTCTGTATTGCGCCTGTTTTTCGCCCTGGAATGAGCTTCAATGAAATTGATTTGCCGTTAACTATCTACTAGCTATGCTACACAACTATCAGATCTACACTATTTTTTGCCGTTGACGATGGATACGGTCTGTCCACCCATCGGAGTAGTCGTCATATGGTCTTATATTTGTTCGTATTTTACGCAAATACGACTATCAGCTGTACACGATTTTGTGCTGTTTCTGATTTTTCAGGTGCTCATGTATCCTCATGAAGTCAATTCGGTTTTTGTGAAAATTGTTTACGATAGATACGGTCTGTCCACCCATTCGGCTAGTCGTTATATGGCCTTTGATTTGCTCGTATCTTACGCAAATACAACTATCAGCGGTACACGATTTCCTGTTGTTCTCGATTTTTCTTTTGCTCATGTATCCTCCTAGAGTCAATTCGGTTTTTGCGAAAGTTGTCCACCCATCGGAGTAGTCGTTATTTGGCCTTACATTTGCTCGTATCTTCTATCCATATGTCGTATCTTTTTTGGATCCTTATTGTTATATATTGACCATGTTGTTAGTTACAGCTACCATATAAACAACCATTCCCCAAATACATTGTTCATTAAAATGAGTTTATCGTCTACCTCAATTGCTCCCACTTCTGACCAACCCTTCCCTTGTAGGTCGTTCGGACTAGCATCGCTTACAATGTGTTGGTGTGGGGAACGCATTTTAGTAGGATATGGTACACCTTGTTCTAACTGTTGGGAATGTCCTGAAATCTATTGTGATTACTCTAAGTGAAAGTCGTATAGTCGAGATGAGACAATCACATAACACTAGGTAGTCATAACGCTTTGCTAGAAGCCACTTATGATCAATGAGTTGAGAACTCATTGCTAGTGTTATATGATCCTACAGGGTCACACACCTAAGCAAACTGGGCGATAAAGACGAGGTTGATCATTAATGTAATGATCCAATGAATGCATATTTGATATGCATTCGATATCAATATTCTTGGGCAGTGTCGATCGATGCAGATAGTGCATCGATCGATGCAACTCGCGGATTAATCAGATTAATTCGGTTTAATCGTTGGTTAATTCCGTTATGGTTTAAGTCGACATATATAAGATATATGGTCGACCTAAACTGATTTCTAACCTAATTCACAGCCACCAAAACTTAAATAGAAACCTCTGAAGAGATTGGATCTCTATAGGCACTAGCATCCCTCCTGTCCAGTTTGTGTGTGTGTGTGGATACCAGTAGAGGCACAGCGTTTGAGGTGCTTCGTGATCTCGATTATCTGCTAAAACTTCCGCTGCAAATAACCAGGTAAATCTGAGATCCCATAGATTCAATTATATGAACCTTAGATCCTAGGCTCGGAATTCAGACTAGGGTTGCTAATCCTGATTAGAACTGCTAAAATTCCTTCAGTGGTTGATTAGATTAGTTGAATCTGAATCTGTGTATGGTTGATACAAACTTGCTAAAATTCGTTTTCATGAAAACCTAGTTTAGGGTTCTGTTCGAAAACGTTTTAGGGCTTATTCGCATGGTGTCGATCGATGCCAATCCGGCATCGATCGACACAGGGCGAAAGCCCGAATAAAATTTAGGGTTTTTCGCATGGTGTCGATCGTTGCCAATCCGGCATCGATCGACACAGGGCGAAAACCCGAATAAAATTTAGTTTTTCGCCTAGTGTCGATCGACACAGATGTTGTGTCGGTCGACACAAACCTCGCGAGATTGATGAATCAGTTCAATTGGATTGGACCGGTTATCGAGCTTGGTTAATGATGGTTAAACGCTAAGAATGGTTTATTGCGATTGGGTTGGTATCGACCGATGCTAATGTAGCATCGATCGACACTGACTGGTACTCAAAACCGGATCAATTGGATTGATCGGTTATCGCGGATTGGTTTTGGTTAATCTGCATCGATCGACACTAAAGTAGTGTCGGTCGACACCAGATTCGATGGTTCAGGTTATGGAACCTGAAGCCACAGAACCAAACCAAGACAAATCATTTAATTAGATGAATTAAAACATAATAAAACTGAACGTTTTAAAAGGTTCCGTTCCTCAACCAAATATCAAGTGATACTTGATGTCTTTCCAATCTTGTCAACTGTCAAGACCCATTTAATTGTGCGATAGACTTGCAGTGCAAGATGTCCACGATTTCATGAGTAAGACAGAGGTAATCGTGTTGATGGACTTGCAGTGCAAGACATCGACAATTACATGACTGAAGAGATTGGTTTACTTGACTGGGCCATCAAAATCGTTTTGGGCTCAGAGACATCAGGTGGATTGGACATAAGATGTCAATCCACAACCAAGAGTTATATTGGATATAACTAGCAAAGTTGTTGCTTACCTAGATAGCTAAAGTTGAGTGATAGCCAGTGGCTCACTTGAATTTAGTGAAGTATGGGTCTTGGATCATTATATTCATCTGAGGAAACATTGTTTGAATATAATGCGAGTTTCTTAAAAGTTAAGACTCCTCATTTCTTGAACATCATAACTAAACCTTTTCCTTTCTTTGTTTCTCAGCTATGACTACCACTCATAATAATTCTTTCTCCCTGCGATCCGTCCTTGAGAAGGACAAGTTAAATGGACCAAATTTTCTCGAATGGTATCGGAACTTGAGAATTGTTCTCAAGCAGGAGAAAAGGGAGTATGTCCTTGAAAATGTTCTCCCTGAAAAACCGAGAGCCAATGCTCCACATGCAGAAAGGAATGCTTGGAATAAGCATTCTAATGATGTGGTCGATGTGAATTGTCTCATGTTGGCTACCATGAACTCTGATTTGCAGAAGCAATACGAGAACGTGGAGTCGCCCGTGGAGATGATCACTAGCCTGAAAAGTATGTTTCAGGAGCAAGCACAAACTGAGAGATACCAGACGGTTAAATCTCTCATTGAATGCAAGCTACCAAAGGACAGTCCAGTCAGTCCTCATGTCATTAAGATGATGGATTATATTGATAACCTGGGGAAGCTGGATTGTCCCATTAGCCAAGAGTTGGCTACTGACATCATTCTACAGTCACTGCCGTCAAGCTATGATCAGTTTGTTATGAACTACAACATGAACAACTTGACGAAGACGTTGACTGAACTGCATGGGATGCTCAAAACAGCTGAGCCTAATATCAAGAAGGGCACTCCGAATGTACTTATGGTACAAGGAGGTAAGAAGTTTAAGAAACTTGGCAAAGGGAAGGGAAAGGGCAAGGCTGTCCAGGTTGAGAACCCGGACACGCCTGCGCCAGCCCCCAAGCCCAAGCCTGGCTCATCAGTGACTGATAAGTGCCATTACTGTAAAGAGCTTGGACTTTGGAAGAGAAATTGCGACAAATTCTTGGAAGAGAAGAAGAAGAAGAAGAAGACTTTCGAGACTTCATCTTCAGGTATTTATGTTATAGAAGTAAATGTTACTACATCTGGTTCTACTTCTTGGGTATTGGATACTGGCTGTGGTGCTCATATTTGTACAAATATGCAGGGCCTAAGCAACAGTAGGAAGTTGGAAAAGGGACAAGTGGACCTACGCGTGGGAAATGGAGCAAGAGTTCCTGCATTAGCCATAGGAACATATAACTTGTCTTTACCTTCTGGTTTGGTTTTAAAGCTTAATAATTGCTACTATGTACCTGCTATACGCAGAAATATTATTTCTATTCCTGTTTTGGATGTGGAAGGATATCAGTTTTCAATTAAGAATAAATGTTGTTCTTTTGATTACAATGATATATTTTATGGTAGCAACCCATTAGAGAATGGGCTTTATGTTTTAAACCAAACTGCACCAATCTATAACATTAACACCAAGAGATTCAAATCAAATGACACGAATCAGACTTTTCTTTGGCATTGTCGTTTGGGCCACATAAACGAAAAACGGATCCAAAAGCTCCATAGTGATGGGCTTCTGGGCTCATTTGATTATGAATCATGTGAGAAATGTGAATCTTGTTTACTAGGAAAAATGACTAAGGCCCCTTTCAACAAATCAAATGAAAGGGCCAGTGACCTATTGGGCCTTATACATACAGATGTGTGCGGCCCAATGAGCACAAGTGCCAGAGGAAATTTTCGATACTTCATTACCTTCACTGATGATTTCAGCAGGTATGGCTATGTCTATTTAATGAGACACAAGTCGGAATCTTTTGAAAGGTTCAAAGAATTCAAAAATGAAGTACATAATCAACTTGGTAAAAGTATTAAGGCTCTTCGATCAGATCGTGGAGGAGAATACTTAAGCCAAGAATTCAGTGATCATTAGAGAGATTGTGGAATTGTTTCACAACTCACTCCTCCTGGAACACCACAATGGAATGGGGTGTCCGAGAGGAGGAATCGAACTTTATTAGATATGGTTCGATCAATGATGAGTCTCTCAACTCTTCCATTATCCTTTTGGGGATACGCTCTAGAAACGTCTGCGTTTACACTTAATAGGGTACTGTCAAAATCAGTTGCAAAGACACCACATGAGATCTGGACTGGAAATGTTCCGAGTTTGTCTTTCCTGAAGATTTGGGGTTGTGAAGCTTATGTTAAGCGATTAATTACAGATAAGCTCAAACCCAAATCTGATAAGTGCTACTTCGTTGGTTATCCTAAGGAAACCAAGGCATACTACTTTTACAACCAATCCGAGAACAAAGTGTTTGTTGCTCGGAACTGTGTTTTTCTTGAGAAAGAGTTTCTTTCCAAGAGAAACAGTGGGAGTAAAGTACAACACGAAGAAGTTTGAGAGCCATAGGAAACCGCCCAGCCCATTGTGGAGGAGCAACAGTTGGATCTACAAAGAGTTGTAGAGCCAACGCCTGTGGAGCCTGAAATTCGCACATCCGAAAGGATCCGTCACGAACCCGAGAGATATGGATTTCTCGTAACAAATTTTCATGATTTGTTGATCATTGACAGTGACGAGCCCGCGAATTACGAAGAAGCGATGATGAGCCCTGACTCCGAAAAGTGGCTGAAAGCCGCTGAATCCGAAATGGGATCCATGTCACAGAACCAAGTATGGACTTTGGTTGATTTACCCGATGGTGCAAGACCCATTGAGTGTAAATGATTTTCAAGAAGAAAATTGATGTGGATGGAAATATTCAGATATATAAAGCAAGGCTGGTGGCAAAAGGTTTCAAACAAATTCATGGTATTGACTATGAAGAAACCTACTCACCTGTCGCCATGCTTAAATCCATTCGGATTCTCCTAGCAACAACTGCTCATTATAATTATGAGATCTGGCAGATGGACGTGAAAACAGCTTTCCTTAATGGAATTCTGGAAGAGGATGTGTACATGACACAGCCCGAAGGTTTCATCGACCCTAATGCTGCTAGGAAAGTATGCAAGCTTCATCGATCCATTTATGGATTGAAGCAAGCATCTCGGAGTTGGAATCTTCGTTTTGATGAAGCAGTCAAAAAGTTTGACTTCATCAGGAACGAAGAAGAACCATGTGTTTACAAGAAGACTAGTGGGAGCGCAGTTGCATTTCTCGTGTTGTATGTAGATGACATACTTCTTCTCGGAAATGACGTTCCGTTGTTACAGTCTGTTAAGGCTTGGCTCGGAAGTTGTTTTTCAATGAAAGACATGGGAGAAGCCGCGTATATTCTTGGAATAAGAATCTATAGAGATAGATTAAACAAGTTGATTGGACTGTGTCAAGACACTTATATCGATAAAGTCTTACACAGGTTCAGAATGCAAGATTCCAAGAAGGGCTTCATACCAATGTCTTATGGCCTAAGTCTCAGCAAGAAGCAGTGTCCTGAAACACCTGCTGAGCGAGGACACATGAGTCGAATTCCCTATGCCTCGGCGTTGGGATCCATCATGTATGCCATGCTCTCTACTCGTCCAGATGTTGCTTGTGCTTTAAGCATGACGAGTAGATACCAATCGGACCCTGGTGAAAGTCACTGGACAGCAGTCAAGAATATTCTGAAGTATTTAAGAAATACTAAGGATAAATTTTTGGTGTACGGAGGAAGTGATGAGCTGGTAGTAAGTGGTTACACAGACGCAAGTTTTCAGATAGACAAAGATGATTTCTGATCGCAATCTGGTTACATCTTCTGCATGAATGGCGGTGCAGTCAGCTGGAAGAGTTCCAAGCAGGACACTGTAGCAGATTCCACAACTGAAGCTGAGTGTCTCGCTGCTTCTGAAGCGGCAAAGGAGGCTGTTTGGATCAAGAAGTTCATTACTGAACTTGGTGTGATTCCTAGCATTTCTGAGCCGGTGGCTTTGTATTGTGACAACAATGGAGCCATTGCGCAAGCAAAGGAACCTAGATCACACCAGAAATCCAAACACATAGAAAGGAGATATCACCTTATCCGTGATATTGTGAATAGAGGAGATGTGAAGATCAGCAGAGTCTCGACGGATGAGAATGTAGCTGATCCACTGACCAAGCCCCTCCCAAGGCCTAAGCATGAGTTTCACACTGCTGCTGTAGGCATTAGATTTCTTAAGATATGATCTTGTTTTCAGTGGGAGTTATATTTGGTTTTTAGTTATGACTTGATGTTCGTAAAACATAATTTGGTAATGTTATTTTAATGAAATTTGTTTCAGCATTATTTAATTGTGTTATTAAATAATAGTCCCAAATAATTTATGACATTTTTATAGGTCATCAAGTATGTGACTTGATCATGAACCCTATAAACAAAGATTGTCATGAATTATGTTGGTCCCTGGTCGAGGTTGTTGAAATGGGACATTAACAACCACGTGAGACTAGTATGTGAGGTGACTGATGACTATGTTTCATGGAGTCATTAATAAGAGTATTAAAGTCAATCACATAGATATGTGTTAGAGAACACATGATCGGACATGACCCGTTAATGAGAACTCTACAAGATGTTATATGAGTATCATAAGAGTTTCTCATTACGACTAAAGAGTGTAGTCCTTAGACCTGAGTTCATCATGTCCTCTCTTATAAGGATTGGTTCGTCTTGACTTTGTCAAACGTCAGCCGTAACTGATGATCATAAAGACACTGATTAGGCGTATCATGAGATATAAAAGAGTCATGGATGGAACAAGATGGGATTTTTACCTCCTATATAACAGGAGATAAATATCTCTGGGCCTATCGAAGATTTGATACTGGAAATGCGTGGCCGCGCTCAAACGAGGTGATTGTCAGTCGTTTGTTTTTATCAGTACAAATCGGGATTCGATAAACGTGATCTGGCTTAATAAGGATGACACAGTTCTTGCCTTATGCTAGATTGAGATATAGCTACAAAGGGATTAAAGGAATAGATGATTCCAGTACAAGTGGGAGATTGTTGGGAATGTCCTGAAATCTATTGTGATTACTCTAAGTGAAAGTCGTATAGTCGAGATGAGACAATCACATAACACTAGGTAGTCATAACGCTTTGCTAGAAGCCACTTATGATCAATGAGTTGAGAACTCATTGCTAGTGTTATATGATCCTACAGGGTCACACACCTAAGCAAACTGGCGATAAAGACGAGGTTGATCATTAATGTAATGATCCAATGAATGCATATTTGATATGCATTCGATATCAATATTCTGGGGCAGTGTCGATCGATGCAGATAGTGCATCGATCGATGCAACTCGCGGATTAATCAGATTAATTCGGTTTAATCGTTGGTTAATTCCGTTATGGTTTAAGTCGACATATATAAGATATATGGTCGACCTAAACTGATTTCTAACCTAATTCACAGCCACCAGAACTTGAATAGAAACCTCTGAAGAGATTGGATCTCTATAGGCACTAGCATCCCTTCTGTCCAGTTTGTGTGCGTGTGGATACCAGTAGAGGCACAGCGTTTGAGGTGCTTCGTGATCTCGATTATCTGCTAAAACTTCTGCTGCAAATAACCAGGTAAATCTGAGATCCCATAGATTCAATTATATGAACCTTAGATCCTAGGCTTGGAATTCAGACTAGGGTTGCTAATCCTGATTAGAACTGCTAAAATTCCTTCACTAACCTCATCGGAGGTGGTTCAAATGTCCGCTAGCTAATCGGGTTAGATAAAGACACCCTTATTCAGTTATTCTTGTCCCTTTTACTCTTCCTTAGCTGCTATTTATTTTAGTTTACTCTGTTATTTATACGCCCAGTACCCAAGGGAAGGTCACTTATGCGAGTTGGTGTATGACACGATTATGAAAGAGATAGATGGGGTTTCACAAGTTGTCAAGAATATGCAAGAAGATGTTAGAGCTCTGGGGAAGTGGTCAGACTCTGTTAAAGAGGAATTATATATTAAGATGACAAGGAAAATATCGTTGGAACTCGCCAAGAACAAAAATGCTTGTTGAAATGAAAAGCATGTGCTGGAGAAGTACAACACGATGCAGTTTGTTTGGATTGTGGATGTTTCTTCATTTGCAGTCGCTTGGACGTTTGGACAGTTAAAGGCAATCATTTATGTTTGAATAACCTAGTCAATATATCATCCTTTTGTTCGTTTGCTGGTTCTATTATTAGCTTTCTTCGTTCGACCTTTCGACTCTAACTTTTGCTATTGCTTTAATCGCCACACAAATTTCGTTCAGTTTAGCTGCTGAAAGGTCGAAAAAACTATGCTCTCTGTGCTCATTATTCCATGGATACCTATCCACTTTGTCATCTATATCTCAACGTAGACAGAGTTTATAGTTCATCAAATACAACTGCATTATGGAGGCTCCGGCATTATATTTCTTTTATTTACACTGATTATTCTTTCTTTGTGTCATGGATGGTAGTCTTTTCTTTTCCACAATACCTCTTAAGGGATCTATAAAATGCTATATGTCGACGGTAACCCTTTGTCCACACATACTAGTCGCCTGACAAAATATGAGTTATGTAAATTCCAACCCCGTTCTTCTTGAATGTCTCAATCTTCTCGACTTGCCGGCTGCAATGAGGAGACTAATTCTGGCCAAAAATGAAAGCGAAAACATTCTAGAGCACTTCAAAATCAGAGATGTATGCAAGACTCTTCGTAATGATGCTAATCACATGGATACGTTGTTCCAGGTTGATCTTATAAAGACCCACCACGATTATCAAGGGATACTCCAGCTAGAACGTTCATGTCTAGATGCACAAAATCCAACAGCAATATTCTTGAAAGCAGTCTCGGATTTCTTGTACACAGACGAAAGAATTGACGCCTTTGCTCGTTTTAAACACTGCGCCCTTGCTGGGATCAAGCCCGCCGTGTATTGCTACGAAGTCATTCGTCGTTCCATTTCTCCTAACCTGGATTCTGCTTAATCCCTTCCCATTCTCTCTCGTGTCGCTATCCCTTCGCTTAGACGCCATATCAGAAAATTTCAGTGAATCACTTGGCCTATGAATATCTCGCCCGGCCTCACGGCCATATCCAACTCGGTCAACCCCGGAAGACTTGTATCCTGCCCTTGCGCCGTTCATCGTTATTTGCTTGACTTGCTCCACGAAAACGTTAAAGGTTACGGTATGTGTGATTTGTGTTTCTCGGCAATCGAGACTTCAGTGTTTTTCCATGTAATCCCAGGGACTTTCTTCAAATGGATCGACCTCGATAGCTGGGATGATCATGTTGAACACAATGCTGTGTGGTCAGGTTTTGTAGACGCTAATGTCCTACATGCCGATGGTTGAGCCGTAGCTCATCTTCCCATCGCTGATAATGGTGCCGGTCTTAATTAACAAGGCGCCGCCGTGTTGGTAGTTGGTCATGCACTAAACACCATTAATGCAGTTTGGGGCGTCTAAATATTTACTATTTACGTTACTAATTATGATACTAGAATGACTCTAATTTTCATGTTTAAGCTGGATACAAATTTTGGCTTTTTGCATTTATCCCCCATGTCATCTATTTTCTGTATTCCAAATGCTGTATTTGCCAACTTTAAAAACCAAATATCAACTTACTATCTTGCCAACTCAAACCATCAAAATCCTTGCTAACCAACCACGTTTCCATTGGCAATGCAGGAACCTCTCCACTATCCGCCCCAAAACTTCTGCCCAATCTCCTCCCTCTCATGAATTACAATGTTACTATCCACACATTCAACCTTTTCCATTTGCTATTTTTCTCCTTTTCGAACCACACCCCCTCTACCACCCACCTCACCCACCCATAAATTCCTTCTTTAAATCTGTCAACTTTTTCCCAATTCAGTTATTCTAAATTTTTATATCTAGTGTGTCAGTCATGGCGACTTATCTTTTCAGCCATTTCATCATTTCAATCACGTAATAATTTTTAAATGGAATATCCCTACATCCGACCCATATATTTAATGATTTAATAATTTCCTTATTCACCTAGCCTTCGATAAACATATCTCAATTATCTATTAACAGACTATTTCTACAATGTAACCTTATTTCTTTCATCAACTATCCAGTTGGATGGCCAACCCCGCAATGTATTGGATCTGTTTCCTGGAAACATGTCAGATTACAACATCACATGGATACACATAGCTACTTCTCAGAAAAGACATAAATATACATTGTTACCCCATGGATACCTATGACATTTTCCTTATTTTAATAGATAGGAAATAGAAATAACAATCCTCGCATCTCTCTCCACTATCCTCCCCCATGATAGTGTGAACCCAACAACAGTCATCCAAATCGCTGCAACTCCAAGAATCACGCCAGATGTCCATCATTCTTGGTCTGACCGCACTCACATGGTACGCTAGCATTTTCCGATAGCCATTGCCTCATCATACGATCTCTTTGATCTGAATTACCTGTACTCAACGCTACATTCTCTCCCTACGCCCCAGATAAGAATTATATACATGAGCTCAGCATGCTGATACACATCTTTCACTCCATGTAATATAGCGATAGCGGCTTGAAGATCTCCCGTATTGAACGCAATGCGAAGGCTTTCGGTGTACATCGCATATGGGTTTTTGTGCTCTAAGCACTTTTTGTTGAAATTGTAATACCAGGAATATTCTTCGTCCGAGAACCAAGTAAAGTCATGGCACCTGTCTAGTCGCACTCTTGAATACACTTCATGTGAACAAATCGCAGAGACACCCTCGGGACCTGCCTTAAGAAAACTCGCACATGCATCTACGTCGTCTTTCGCCACCCGAGCGGCGATTTCGGCAAGCAGCGGACTAGGTAACCACATTAGTTCAACATGTTGTCTCTCTTAATTTTCGACATAGCCCTGGATAGTTGCTTTTGTACTTATTCCCCCCCCCCCTCCCAACAGACAAACCACAAACGAACGCGCGTCCCCAACAAACTTTTAATTAGATTGGGCTCGTGGTTTGCCGAAACTCATACTCGTCCTATTTTTATTTGTATTACCAACGTGGCACTCGCACTTGAACTCAAAAAAACTATTTCTCTGACTTTCTTTTTCTCACACCGGTCTCTCACGATTTGACTAATGCTTTTAAAGCCTGTTTAACACCTTTTTTCCTATTACCTATTACCTATTACCTATATCCTATCATCATCACCTTAAGCTTCCTTCCAGACATATTGCATTACAGCTACATTTTAACATATTTGATACGATTCTTTTAAACTATTTAAATAAGATCCTTTCTTAGACATGCAGGTATTCCCAGACAAGCCCAACATTTTTGCCTTCGCTATCCATACGTAGAGTACTATTTCCGTCTGCAACCTTTTCTTTTTATACGTTTGATTGCCGAACCAACCAAAATAAAAAACTTCTTCCCAACTCTCAACCCCACCCCCAGGAAAATTAATCCCTAGAAACATGAGTGAATCAGCTGTTACATTGGCTTACAAATGGGGAGACCCTGTCTCTGGTTTATGACCAATTCTGCAAACTACTCGGGAATTAGGCATTCCTAAAGCTTGTCATTGCGGCTCCTTGATGTTCATAATATCATCTTACTCAGCTGATAGTAAAGGAAGGCGCTTCTATACATGCCCCTACGATGTTTCTGATGTTAACTTCTTTAATCATTACATCTATTCGTACTACATACTTTTCCTATCCCCATTGTATGTTATGTCATCTTTTGAGGTAATTCTTCCTTTTGTTAGGGACCAAACCATGGATGCGGTTTTAAGCAGTGGTGGGACGAAGCAATCACGGAAGAAATTGGAAAGCTGCATCGTCAGGTTTCTTTAAATGAAGACACAAACAAGTCCCAAATTGCAGGGTTGATGACTATGGTCGACACACTGATTTCGAAGATTGGAGACCTCGAAACCAAATAGGCAGATATGCACCATATTTTGTATTAAGTTCTGAAACCTATCGGAGAACTGTCCATGCTAATATCTATCTGTATGGACGGATATACTTCTATATATGTTTTGTTGCTTGCTTACTATCCATTAATGTTTACTCTGCATTATCCATGCAGTTTTTTTATTCTGCATTATCCATTCAGTCTTTTGTTATCCGCCTTTTTGTTAACAATGTTGGTGTATAAGACTCACATTTAACTATCTTAAATGTTCCAAAATAACTATCCATCATTCAGTGTATCAACACCGTTTTTGATTTGCCGTTTACCAAATAACTATCCATATACAGTTTGTTATCAATGGACTATCCACATAGAATCAATCTGTAACAATTGTACCGCTACGAATTATACTCAGTATAGATGTTTATTTCTACTTTTCCCACCTTTAAATGGATACTTAGTTATTAGACCAATTATCTAATTACTAACACTGATACATGCTTGGTTTGGTAATTTCATTCCGTTCAGTATATTACGAAAGTCTATTGTTTGTTCATTACCACATCACTAAATTCATAGCGTCCTATTACTCTCATGGATACATTTTTGTTTCGCAGAATAATCATACTAGTATTATCCATATATTTATATTTGACATACTCCAAAGCACTCTATTATTCGCCTTCTGTTCAACACGGTTGTGTATATGACCCTTATTGTTCGATCTTAAACGTTCCAACTTAACTATCCATCGGCGGTCTGTTCCATTCTTATGTATATTATCAACCTATCGTTTTCCAGCGGTGTATTGAATGGATACATTTTTGTGTGTGGATTCATCTTGGTCCTTAAACTCATCAGTTCCAGTCGTGCATTTAATTAAAGTTGGGGGAAACTGAAACGTTTCGCCATTTCGACATCTATAAATTAGAGATCTCGACACCATTCTATCTTTCCATACACTCTACACCAAAAACGAAAAATGGTTTAAATCTTCTAGATCTTCCGGGGACGTAAGAAGGCTTATCCTTGCGAAGAATGCTAGTGATAATATTAAAGAACACTTCAAGGTTCGAGCCGTATGCACCACTCTTCATGACGACGCAGACCACATGGATACTCATGCTCAAATCAATCTTGTCCAGGATGCCCCTTTAGAAGATTACCGCCCCATCATCATTCTTTTGTACAACTCCTTCATGGATGCCAATAACATATCCGCAATTTTTTTAAGAGGAATAGCCGAGTTCATGTACATGGATGGAAGACGATGATATACCATGGATTTTAGGGATTTTAACCATGGTATATGTGTCATTTATCGAGTCTTTTACTATGTTTTAGAGTCTTTTCAGGTATTTATTAGGTACAAGCACAGTTGGAGCATATTTGGTGATTATGGCACTTTCTGGAGCAAATTGGAGAATTTGGCCGAGACATAGAGTTCACTGTCCAGTTTTGAAGACTGCGTCGATCGTTGCACACATGCATCGATCGTTGCACCAGCGAGATGGGCCAAACGACGGTTTAATGAAGAATGATGAAATTGCAGTTCTGCCCAGAAGTTCCTGATATTTACAAAGAAGCCCCAATTCGTGTTTTAGGTTATAAATAGAGTTTTAAGCCATTGTTTAGGCTAAGCAAAAATAACCTAGTTTTATTCTCTTAGGAGATTTTAGGGGCTGGTTTTGGTTCTCGAAAGAGACTTGATTTCGAACCCCTGTTGAGTATTCTGTTTTTATGATACTTGGTTTTCTACTTATGATGTTTTCTGTCTCGATGAACATATCTGAGTAGATCACCTGTTAGGTCGAAGGATTCTCATTAGGGATTTCAGAGAATTACAGTTCTAATTAGTTAATAAGGATTTATATCTGCCAGTTCTTTATCTAAGTTGTTCTTAATGCTTAATCTGAAGTAGCTAATCAGAATTATGATGTTAGGTTGATTAATTCAGCGGAAGTTGGTTAATTTAACTAGAAAGAATTTAGATAAGCAATTAAACTATTCGCAAACGGAAGTTTGGTCTAGGTTAATTGTGAACATATCAAACCTGGAATTAATGCTGGTTTAATCTGTTAGTTCTCGCAAACGGAAGTTTGGTTTGCTGCACTTAGACTTAGAGAATTATCGCAAAGGAATTTGGTTAATTCTATATCTGTGTTTTGAGTTCTAGAACAGTTATCGATTGGATCCTGATTGATTGATTGCTTGCGTTCCTGATTTCCAGAGAGCTCCTGATACCTAACGCTTTGCCCTCTTGCTTACAAACTCACTTGATTCGTTTTGATATTTCGTTTACTGTTTTCACATCTGCTTCGCTTAATTTAATCCGAATTACTAATAATCTATTGTGTGACTGAGAGTCCTCGTGGGATTCGATACCTTATATACTACGATTGCATTAACTGTGCACTTGCAGTAGAATAGGGAAAACTATACACCTATCAAGTTTTTGGCGCCGTTGCCGGGGACTCTTTGAGTTCACCGATAGATTTAGTACTAGGATTTAGACTAAGCATTCTTTTTAATTTTCTTGTTTACTCACGTTTTTGATTTTTGGGATTTCAGGAAATCGCACTGCATCGATCGTTACTCGCCTTGCAACGATCGACACTAGGCGAAGACAGCGATGCTGAGATCTGAGACGTTCGGTAGGTTCCGCGCCATGGAACCTTTGATTTTGATTCAAGGTGAAAACAGCGTTTTACGAGACCAAGAGGGTCACATATGCAACGCAAAAGGTCAGAAAATAGATAGGGAAGGAAACCCCATCTTACCAGATTACCATGTATTGGTTGGGCAAGTAGCTGAAATGCAACATAAGATAGATGACATCCACGACATCTTACTTAGGGAGAGACAGTTCCGAGCGGAGGCAAACACTGATAAGTTTGCAGAGGTACGCTACATGGCTGGAGCCGACTCTTACAGACATACCTTGGAACATCAGCAAAGGCAGGGTTCTAGGCACGCTCTGGGATCAGGAGACCACAATTATACTTCTAATCTGGCATCTCCTACACGAAGGAGCAAACTGGAGATGATGTTAGAGCAAACAATTGAAAGGCAACAGCAGAACTCAACTTCTTTCAGCTCGAAGCTAGAGAACCTGTACACTAATTTGAATGAGAAACTTGAATCCTTGAGCACTCGTATAAAGCAGCTGGACACACAGATGGATCAAATTCCAAGTTCTACCCCAACAAAGGATTCTCATGAAGCTCCTGACAACAACATCCTCACTCAGGATCACACACAAATGGATCATGGATCATGTCTAGCAGTTAAAGCTGTGGGATTTGTGGAAGACAGAGGGGGATTTGATGTTGCATTACCAGAGCTCGAAAGCTTCGATGCACCTGACTCAGCAGAGATTGACATGGATCTTTTGACTTGGATAGTCCAGATTGAAACAGGACCGAGCCAAGAAGAGAAATTTGAGTCCAAGACGGCTGGAATGGACCAAGAAACAGATAAACCCGAGACTACAGTTGAAACCCGAGTTGAGACGACATCACCGATCGTTGCATCACACGCACCGATCGTTGCATCCCGAAAGGAACCAGTTTCACCCAAATCTCGAGAACCTGCTAAGGAAGGAACCTACAAACCTCCGTTGCCATTCCCAAAAGCTCCCGTTAAATCTACAAATATGGCTCAGCGCACATCGGTGGTTGACAAGAAGATGGTGGTTCCACAAGAGCCTATTCTAGCATCATCAAGACCTAAAGCTACTCATAAACAAAAGGCCCCGAACATCAAATCTTTGCCAAAGGTAAAGCATAAAACCTCTAAGTTTAAGCCTCCTGACTCCACTGTTTTGAATAAAGGAAAGAGCGTTAAAACACCCAAGTGTCAATCTCACCCTACATTCCTCCCGACGTTCCTTGGACGACATCATGCTGCTACTGCTTACACACCACCATGGATGATAAGGCATTCACAGAGACACTCAAAGTCTCTGTTGAAACCTCCATGAGTCTGACCCCTTCCCAAAAGTCAAGCTAATGACTTAAAACAAGCGCTGAGTGGGAGGCAACCCACTGTTAGGTTTAACTATTTTTCTTTTTCATTTTTAGTGTTTTTCTTAGGATTTCACGTTTTTATTTGTTTTTACTAAGTTTTTCAGATACAGAACCAAGTCTGGAGAGGAGTAACGATCGTTGCTCACATGTGCAACGGTCGTTGCAATTGGTCTTAATCGAAAATTAAGGTACATGTCGCTAAAACAGAATCGATTAGATTCAACCAGCATCGATCGTTGCTTCCCTGCAACGATCGTTGCAGCCACGACCAGGTAAGTTACCTTAAAACCCTATTTTCTCTTTTTCTTCTCAAAACTCCTTTGGTCGACACTCCGAGCCTCTACCCGAAAAACACCATTTCTCCATCAAATTTCCCGTTTTCAAGTTCTATTTCACTCATTTTTAACCGACCAATCCATTTCCTTTAGCCATATCTCAAGAAATCAAGGTAATGTTCTTCAATTTTCAAGCTTTCGGATTAGGGTTTTAGGGGTTCTAGATTGTTAGATTTTTGAGCCGAAATTGATCAATGCATGCCCAAATAGGTATGATTTAGGTTGCTAGATGATATATTATTGCCGACTGTGTGATTGATTGCATGATTTGGAACGAAATTTGTTGACTGTTGATTGCGGCCAGAATCGCCCTGCAACGATCGCTGCCTTTGATGCAACGGTCGTTACTCGACGATTCTGGGGAAATGTTCGATTACACGGAATCGCCCTGCAACGATCGTTACCTTAGTGCAACGGTCGTTGCACGACGATTCAACAGAGAGTCGCCGAGACTAATTTGTTCAAATTTTCTGTTTTTGCAGATGGCAACCCGGAATCAACCCCGCAAGAAACGAGCACAAGCTGCAAGCGCCTCACGACAATACATTCCGCCACCGGAATGGTTACACAGGGAATCAGATCCTCCACAGCCGTATAATTTGGTTCATGCGACCATAGGACAGCCATGGCCAAGGCCAGAGAAAGTTTTGATTGAGTCTGATCGCATCTGGAGCGGTTCTATTAAGGGGATACTAAAATCAGTTGACTTCACAGAGAGGCCGCTACACGAGTACTGGGATGAATACGATACCTTGATGTATAATGGTTGGTGTGGTATGGAGATAGCGCCAACAAAGTTCGCTGATTACTCAACCTGCAAGAGTCTCGGAATGGACAAGAAGGTGATGGAGCTGTGCAGAGGTATTGGTCTGGGGACAATGCCAATGCAGCCTTACGATTTGTACCCAGAGCTTGTGAGACAGTTGCTTGCCACGTGCAGGGTTGTATACCCAAACCCAGAGAGCAGGAATGCCCAAGGAGGCACCTTCACTTTCATGTGTCTCGGAGCAAGGTATCGAGTGCCCCTTCTCGATATCTGTAAGATCTACGGGTTCAGCACCACGCAGCCACGCACCGATTTATCCCTTCCGTGGGAACCACCAGAGGCTCGTGATTTCTGGGAGTACATTGGAGGTGGACGATATCACTCACGGCTTACACCAGTGATTCAGGTTAGGCATCCGGTTCTCAGATATGTCTTGTGTATCTTGGGACGCACTTTATTGTGCAAGCATGAGGCGAACAAGATGCGCAAGACCGAGATGGAGATTTTATTCAGAGGGCTGAGGGAGCAGTTCAGGGGTACTGATGTGAGGAACCCGGCTGAGAAGGTAAACCTAGGAGCTGTATTTGCCCATCACCTTTGCGAGCTGCAGAAGAAGCCTTATGAAGGCGCGCGCAAGGAGACAGTAGGGAGTCTTCTCACTCCTATTTTCAGACACTGCAGGATCCCTATGGGGGGTATAGAGTGCGTTACTGAGCGCGAGTTCTTGGATCTCAGTCACTTGCAAAGTGCTACGTGGCTGAAGGAGGGGCGAGTGTGGGTGTACTACGACCCTGAGGATACACAGTATGGCATCGATCTTCCTGCTGCCAGGTACACTCGGATCGATACCATTGATGATTTGAGCTTCCACCCTTCTGCTAGAGATCGATGTGCAGTACCCACTATGGCTCATCCGCTGGGAGAGCCTTCTGCGAGAGCTTCGTCCTCCTCTGCGCCTGCGCCCGCCCCAGTCGACGATATAGGTCCTTTTCCAGAGCCTACGATGCCTTACGGTGCATATTCTGATGCCGAGTGGAGAGAGAGATCCGATGGCATGTTTCGAGTTGTTTGGAACTTCATGCGCACTTGCAGCTCCAGGAGGCCACCACAGGTCCATCAGCCCGTACACGTTTCTCGACGCAGACATCGATCCCCGACTCCTCCTTCCCCGACTGATACTGATCCCGCAGCTGAGGCAGCCGATGACGATGCACGGTATGGTGGGATAGATGATGTGAGCGAGTGAGAGTGATCCCCATGTTCAGACTTTCGGTTCTGTATTCTGGTTTTCTTGCATTTTTGTTTTCCATTTATTTTTAGGATTTGCTATGTTTGGATGGTTATGCTTGATCAGACATATTTGTTGTTTCGATTTTACTCTGTTTCTAGTGTTTTCAGCTTGCAGGATTGAAAATTGACATAAACCGACGGACTAACCTGCTAACTTGCTGACTGATCCGATATGCGCATTGCAACGATCGTTGCTGCTTTGAGCAACGATCGACACTCAACGAAAAATCGCCAAGCAACGGTCGATGCACTTAGTGCAACGATCGATGCATGAGCGACAGAGGTAAAACCCGACAGAACTAAAACATCCATTAATAATTTTTCTTTCTTTTTACCAATCCTTCGCTTGACACTACTGAGGACAGTGTGTTTTAAGTGTGGGGGAGGTGCTACTGACTTATATCTTTCTGTTTTCTTAAGAGTCAGTCTAGTCAGTCTGTTTTTCAAAATTTTTGTTTCATTGAGTCAAAATTGTTTAAGTAAGAAACTATGATTTTCTGAGGAGATTTACAAGACTTGCAGGAACTTAAGTAACCATTGGGATAAAGTTGCAGGATCTATCTCTGACTATTAGAAAACCCCATCACAGATCAACCTACTGGGAACACCCATATCACTTCAGGTACCAGAGGATCCTTTACTGACTTCACCCCTAATACTGACTTAGATTTTCTCACCTAAGGGCTTGGTATACTTTATGTCGGATTCCCTGTTAGTTCTGACACAGCCTGTAAACCTGTCCTATTTAGTCCCCTTCTCCCCTTCTAAAAAAAAAAAAAAAAAAAGATAATAAACTGAGGATGAGTTAGTAACTCCGAAGTGGTCATGAGAATGGTAGCAAACACTATTTTCTCTCATGAGATCCATGGAATGTGTCCAAAGTACACCCCATAACGGGAAGAACACTGATAAAAAAAATAAAATGATACCCAATGTGGGAAAAATCAGTTGTTAAAGAAGGGAAAGAGAAGAAAGGGACTAGAGAAAGATAGTATGGTGGTCTAGAGCTGACTAGGTAAGAATCCATGTGCCTTTAGATCGATACTCCTTAGGTGAGACCGCACTTAAATATTTGCAGAAGTCAGTAGGGAGAATTTGAATGCTTGAATATGATTGTGGAGTTTACCTGGGACAGTTGCTAAGTGTGGGGGAAGTACATGTTGGTCTTGATATCCTGTGATTGATTCTTTCAGTGGTTTACTAAGGGGAATCTGAGTATTGTAAGCTTCTATGACAAAATGAGTTTCTGAAGAGTTTTCAAACCTCTTGACTACATTTAGTTCTTTGTCTTGCTTGAGGGCAAGCAAGAGCTAAGTGTGGGGGAGTTGATATACCATGGATTTTAGGGATTTTAACCATGGTATATGTGTCATTTATCGAGTCTTTTACTATGTTTTAGAGTCTTTTCAGGTATTTATTAGGTACAAGCACAGTTGGAGCATATTTGGTGATTATGGCACTTTCTGGAGCAAATTGGAGAATTTGGCCGAGACATAGAGTTCACTGTCCAGTTTTGAAGACTGCGTCGATCGTTGCACACATGCATCGATCGTTGCACCAGCGAGATGGGCCAAACGACGGTTTAATGAAGAATGATGAAATTGCAGTTCTGCCCAGAAGTTCCTGATATTTACAAAGAAGCCCCAATTCGTGTTTTAGGTTATAAATAGAGTTTTTAAGCCATTGTTTAGGCTAAGCAAAAATAACTTAGTTTTATTCTCTTAGGAGATTTTAGGGGCTGGTTTTGGTTCTCGAAAGAGACTTGATTTCGAACCCCTGTTGAGTATTCTGTTTTTATGATACTTGGTTTTCTACTTATGATGTTTTCTGTCTCGATGAACATATCTGAGTAGATCACCTGTTAGGTCGAAGGATTCTCATTAGGGATTTCAGAGAATTACAGTTCTAATTAGTTAATAAGGGTTTATATCTGCCAGTTCTTTATCTAAGTTGTTCTTAATGCTTAATCTGAAGTAGCTAATCAGAATTATGATGTTAGGTTGATTAATTCAGCGGAAGTTGGTTAATTTAACTAGAAAGAATTTAGATAAGCAATTAAACTATTCGCAAACGGAAGTTTGGTCTAGGTTAATTGTGAACATATCAATCCTGGAATTAATGCTGGTTTAATCTGTTAGTTCTCGCAAACGGAAGTTTGGTTTGCTGCACTTAGACTTAGAGAATTATCGCAAAGGAATTTGGTTAATTCTATATCTGTGTTTTGAGTTCTAGAACAGTTATCGATTGGATCCTGATTGATTGATTGCTTGCGTTCCTGATTTCCTGAGAGCTCCTGATACCTAACGCTTTGCCCTCTTGCTTACAAACTCACTTGATTCGTTTTGATATTTCGTTTACTGTTTTCACATCTGCTTCGCTTAATTTAATCCGAATTACTAATAATCTATTGTGTGACTGAGAGTCCTCGTGGGATTCGATACCTTATATACTACGATTGCATTAACTGTGCACTTGCAGTAGAATAGGGAAAACTATACACCTATCAGACGACCAGAAGCATTTCAAAGGTTCAAACAATCCGCCATCGCTGGTTTCAAACCTGCTGTGTAATGTTACGAAGTGATCCGTCGATCCATCTGCCCTGCCTTGGACTCAGATTCGGCCACCCCTATTCTTTCTCGTTTTGCTATATGTTCTCTTAGAAAGAATGTCAGAGAATTTGAGCGCTTCAGCTGGTCTGTCAGCATCTCCGTCGACCTCGCCCATATACGGGATGCGTTTGACGAGGCAAGCTTAAGGACATGCCATTGCTCCGTTTATCGTTATTGGTTAACCATCCTCCACGAGAAAATCAAAGGGCATGGTATGTGCGATGCTTGTTTCTGGACTATCGAGAGTCTTGTATTCTTCGAAATCATTCCCCCCACTTTCTTCGAGTGGCCTGACCCACAAGCCATACCCGTCCCCGGCTTTTGGCCTGATGATGGATTGCAAAACGTTGCGGTTTGGAACAACGATGTTGTTTGGGATGAAGCTGGAGAACAGAACGCTGGCGCTTGGGGTCAGGTTGCAGTTCATAACGCAAATGCTGGTGGTGCTGGTTGGGGCTAGTGCAACGGTGCAGGAGTAGAACATTCGCGACTGTTCCGGTATCGGAAAAATTAGTGTTCATTTTTTTCTCGTTTTGTTTACATTACTATATAATATCGCTTTTTCTTTATATTACAAATATGTTGTCCTTTCTAATGTATCCATCAATTCGTTTCCCTTCAAAACTACCTATCCTCTACATTAGACTTATCAAACTCCAATACAAATTAGAAACGTTGCATTTTTCGATACTTAACGAGCATACACTTCAAAACCCCCATACTTAAACCTTCATCCCTACAAATCATTATTCTGAGTCCCAATGCCAACATTAATAGCCTTTAGATTTAACTTTTTATTAATTAAATTATAACAAATACTACTACATATGTATACTATCCTCTCAAACAATCCACTGATCATCTTTACTGCTACATGTACATTTCTGGTATGGATACTAACATTTCTTACATCTATCCAACATCATATTTAGTCCATCCAATCCCGCTATCCACTCATTGTGCAGTTCTCAAACGCAAATACAATGCAGCTATCCAAAACGCAAACTCAAACTAAATCCTAAAAATCGCGCGAAGTTCGATGTTATACTATCCATTCAAACTATCTACCCATCATCTCTACTACAAAATGCAAAGATATACCAGTCCTTCAAAATACTACTGTTACAGAGAGGCTTACTTATCAATCCTTTATTTTCCATTCGCCTATGTCAACATTAATAGACATAGAAATATCATAATAAAATTAATTTAACCCTCACAACTACTAATATTACAACTATCCATAGGCTCATCGTTGACAATTTCGCATCGCCCTATTTTCTAACATTTATATATTTACTATCCATAACGAGTATCTACCCAAAATATGTACTACTACATTTTTAGGGACCTTGATATACCCAACACCTGTACTATCATTGTACTTAGTTCTACAGTCTACATTATTAGGGATATCTTATTTACATTAGATTTATTGTTATGGATACTATCATACTTTTAACTATCCAGCCTCTACTCTACTCCAGTTCCGCAAATCAAAACTGAAACGCAAATACCAGCTACTCCAACTCAATTCTATAATATCGCAACGTTCGATGTGTGTCCTTACCTACGGCGTTCGATAGAGTTCAGCGTCAAATCATTCTTAATATATCCCAATCCCATCGTTAAATATTGTTACAATTGCTTATTGAGAAAACTGTCTACTCGTATTAACTGCAAAGTCAGGTTGACTTCTAAGTGTCCCCTCGTTAGCGTCTAAGCCACTGCAATATTTTGTTTGTACTATTTCTTATTGCGTTTAACTAAGCCATCCAATTTTTAAGCTATACCGGGCATTCCTTATCCCGTCACAATCCTTTTATTTAAATTCTACACTTATCTACTATCCACAGTCAACCTAATCGTACGCCAACATAATACAACTCGATTTTAACTCTATACATCAGCGTAGCATTAATTTAGACAATTAAACTATCCGCAAACTAATAGATTAGCCGGGTAACTCTACTGCAATATGTCATAAAATGTGCCAAACAAACCCAAATTCGAAATAGTCAAATACAAACGGTTTTTAAAGTTTCAAATGCCAAATAAACAAACAATATCGAGTAGCCTTATTTCAGAATCTCAGGGACAACAAACTGCTTGTAAATGTCCATCGCATATTCCTCCCTGAACTGGTCCACCCACGCATCTGTCATCGACTCCATACCTTCTTTTCTGGATAGTGCATGCAGTTTAAGAAACTTCATTGCAACGGGTACGCAGTCGCCTGTTCTGTCATTTTTGTACCAACTATCTGAGCGAGTCCATGTATACATTGGTTGAATTTAGCTCACTTCCAGTTTACTTGTCTTCATTGCCTCCTTTGGCTTCCTGGTTTTTGTCTCCGGATCGACCTTGAAAAATGCATCCACAATATAAGGAATCATTTGTACAATCGAAGCAATTTCTTCAGCAGCTTTATCTTCCGGAGTATGGATGGGTAACGAGTCTAGTACTTCGACTGTCCCCATTTCAATGTCAATAACTACCCCAACCCAGTGATCTCCATTCCAATGCATCGGCACGTATAACCTTCCCACATCTTCAAACCATCTGGCCTTTACTCGACCGTGAGTCCAGTCACCATATACAAACTCCTTGATGTGATCACCCCAGTGGTACCCTCACTTATCTTTGGACGAGTAGAAGCTCCTATGCCGCCCTTGCAAATAGTTTGAGAACCAAGGCGGGAGGAAAGCTATCCTCTCATGAGCGTAGTACGTAGCATGTTTCATGTAGATTAACTCGGCAAGCACCTGCATATGCTGAAATTCCAAAATAAACTATAAGTTCAAGAAATCTTTCAACGCATCGTATAAATTTCCCACATCCTAACCGTCGTGGTCAAGCATTTCATTGGCTCCGAAATTTCAAGTAAGAAATCGTTCCTTATGTCCACCACTCCATATATCAAGTTCTTTAGCACGTACTCTCTGCACGGATATATTCACATTAAGAAGCAAATCCATCATATCTACTTTACCGACTGCACAATTACTTACCTAGTTGGATAGAGTTTTAGTGTTTCTCTCCACTCGTTCTTATGTTCCACGAACATAACATCCCTCTCATTTATCCCCGCAAACTTCCTTGCAAGATCCACCTCTTCATTGCTTGGTTTAGGTTTCGCAGTTTTTAGCGGTGGGGAAGAATCACTTAAATCCACCCTATCTTCAGTGTTTACAACAAGTTCTTTCAAAGAAAATCGCTTCCTCTTTTTGGGTCCTCCCTTTCCAGCTTTCAAATTTTCATTGCCCATTTCATCCGTCCTCTTCCCAGTGCTCTGACCGTAACCTTCTCCCATTTCTTCACCAAACACACCCGAGCCTAAACTGTATGTTTCCTGGAACACCTAATATATCTGTCAGATTCACTTCCAAGTCTCTTAATCTATTTTAAGATCCTTACGCCAAATATGATAAATTACCTTAAGCTGTTTCCCTTCCGTTATATTTTCCTCCCCATCTCCAGCTTTATTCTGCCCCACTTCATTCTCCTCTTTGCGTTATATCCCCATTTCTTCCCGCTTCTCTTTGCATGGAGTCCCTTGGTTACTCTGCCCAAATAAATACGGATACAGACGTATGGAAAACATAATATATTTGCCTTAAGCATTTATAAATTATAAATAAATTATCGTCTACTTTTCCACGACAGGTTCCTCTCTTACGCTATCTGTAGATAGGCCATCAGTCTTTCTTTCACATGAACCCCCGTTGTTTCGTAGCCCAAATCGATGACAATTACTTATACACCATATATCCCATTTAAAAAAACATATCTAAGCTATTGTGCATGTAAAACTAATCACACACTAAATTCATCAATCACCTCTTCTAAAGTAGTAGTATCCACTACACCATCCTTGGATAGTTCATCGTGCTTTCTTTCACACTTGTTTCCTTTTTCGCTCTGGACAGGCTAAATCTCAACAATTTAATTTCAATTGTTAACCATTTATATACACCAGTTGGCAATATGGAACAACAAAAAAGCCAAATGTCTGTTAATCACCATAACATATATGATGACACACAAAAAAACAAAAAACCTTCAACTGTTTCACTAGCTCACCTGGTTTAGAGATAGCAAACCCCCACCATCTCCACCTGGTAACATAACATCATTCTAGTCATCTTCACCCCCTACCATGGTTTCCTTGTCCTCCTGTAACTCCTTACCCACTATTGTTTCATCACTTGTTTTCGTGACACTCGTGTCATTCAACAGAGTCAAAAAGTTTCCAATGTTAAATTCCAATCCCAAATTTTGCTGATCGAAAAAAAATTCATCAACATAGTTGTTAACTTGAGGAATAACAGAATTCACATTTTTAAAACTTGGGTCCTACTGCGTGGTGGTTTGCCTCTCAGACTTTTGATCTCCAGCTCCAGTAGTATCATTCTCAGGCATCAGACCAGCCCTGTCCGCCAATATACGCTTCAACGACGCGATCTCTGCTTCATGTTTACGCTATGTCGATGCCATCTGCTTTCGCATATCTTTAATTGCACCCTTCACCCAACTCTTAAACTTTTCATCGATACTATCAGCCTCACTACTTGTCCCATCTTTTGCTCGAGCAGTCGCCTTTCTCTTCTTTTTGTTTTCCACAAATGGCTTCGAAACAAATGGCTTCGAGATATGCTCAATTAGCCTTTGAGAAGAATCACCCCCAGGCCACTCTTGCTTTGTAAACTTGTGTTGACTATCCATTAGATTATCAAGATAGATCACCTTCTTATCTTTTATCTCGTCTATCCATTCTCCCCAGCCTTCACCCACTGGCTTGATTTCTGGTTTTGGATAAGGAATGACTTTCACCTGCTCAACACAAAAACACACATCTTAATGGATAGGAACAAATAAGTTTATACAAAGGCATACGAATATTTATATACCTTAGGGCTAAACTCTATGTCTAGTAAAGTATCATTGCTAATCCAGTTGTTCTTGGGTATCTTATCGAATGAACTATCCATGAAGTTCAGAGTCGACTCATGATCAGGCATCCTCTCCAAAAAACCTGGTATACAATGGAAAACAAGCAGTTGATATGCAAGCGGGAATCCATACACGACCTTCGTCTGTTGCTGCAATTGCGTTCTAAATGTCTTCACAGGATCATCACCAACTTTGCCAGATTTCGGACCAGGTTTCATAGAGTTAATCGGCTTGAGAAAAGACTCTCGTCCCCAAGGATAGTTTAAAAAGTAATCTACATCCCTAAGCATCTCAACATACTCCGGCGTTACCTTTGCCTCATGGTTGCTACTGATAAGCACTCCATCCACGATACATATTAGAGCAAGTTTTAATCTTTTTGAACCATCCAGTTCCGGATCATCAAACATCTTCAGAATATCGTTAATCTTAACACCTTGGTCACCTTTTCTCTTACCTTCGGCCTTAGCCCAATAATGTTTCACCCTTTGTCCATTGACAGTGAACTCCTTATTCTGAGCTGATTAGAACAACAACACCATACGGACGCACCTCCTTGATTGTGAAAGAACCTGACCATATAGAACGTAACTTACCTGGAAACAATTGCAATGTGAGTTATACAAAAGTACCTGATCATTAGGCTCAAACTGTCCAGAGACAATCTTCTTGTCATGATATGCCTTAGTCCTTTCCTTGTACAGCTTCGAATTTTTATAGGCATGATGCCTAATCTCATCCAACTCATTCAGCTGCACCAATCTCCTCTCTGTTGCAGGCTTCAGATCAAAGTTCATCTGCTTCACAGCCCATGCTGCCTTATGCTCAAGCTCAACTGAAAGGTGGCAGGCTTTCCCATAAAAAAGATGAAACGGTGTAGTCTCAAGTGGCATCTTAAACGCAGTCCTATAGGCCCATAACGCATCATCCAGCTTTGTGGACCAATCATTCCTTGTCTTCCCAACTGTCTTCTCCAAGATCTCCTTAATTTATCTGTTAGAGACCTCAACTTGACCACTAGTCTGAGGATGATAAGGAGTAGCCACACGATGATGATAAAGTGAGATCCTCCATCACTTATCACAATCCGAGGCACTCCAAATCTATGGAAAATGATGGTCTTAAACAGCTTAAGAACCACTGAAGAGTCATTGGTTGGACTAGCTATCGCTTTCACCCACTTAGACACATAATTCACAACAACCAATATGAACTTATTCCCATGAGATGAGGGAAAATGACCCATGAAATCAATTCCCCAGCAATCGAAAACCTCAACCTCAAGAATGGAATTCTGAGGCATCTCATGCTTCTTACTGATTTTCCCTCTCCTTTGACAGGCATCGCACTGAGAGACAAAAGAATGAGCATCTCTGAACATAGTAGGCCACAAGAAATCTACTTGCAGAACCATGGCAGTAAAATAGAACGTCTGGAACTTCTGATTCTGCAATGCATCTCCTATAAATCCCAACCGAACATTGCTTGTATAGATAGGACTCATCCCAATAGAACCTCCTAAGTTCTCTGAAGAACTTCTTCTTTGCATGCCCCTTGAGATCATCTGGTTCAATCTCTGCAGCCAGGTAATTCGCAATATCAGCAAACCACGGTCGATCGGGCGCCGAAACAGCGTAAAGATCCATGTCGTAGTGTCAAATTTGAACCTTCAGAGGTTCTGGGTTCGTAATCGCCTTGTTTCGATCGACGCATAGAAGTGCGTCGATCGACTCATGCCTGATACTTGCATCGATCGATTCCGAGGTGGCATCGATCGACGCATGTTCTGTAATTCGACAGTTCTGTAGTTTTCTGTCCAAATCTGTCCTAAAAATTGTCTCAATCAAATTGATGTTCTCCTCAGGTAGGAAATCATCAATGGGGACGTCCTCTTCAACCCTGATCCTTGACAGATGGCCAGCAACTCAATTTTCAACTCCCTTCTTGTCTTTAACCTCAATGTCGAACTCTTGAAGAAGGAGAATCAATCTCAGAAGTCTCGGCTTAGCATCCTTCTTTTGCATCAAATACTTCAGAGCTGAATGGTCCGTATGCACTATCACCTTTGATCCAACCAGATAGGGGCGAAATTTCTCAAAGGCAAAGACAACTGCCAACAACTCTTTCTCTCTAGTGGCATAGTTCCTACAGTAAAATCGTTTGCATCGCACATAACCTCAAAAGGTAGATCTCAATCTGGTGGTTGTACAATAGGAGCACTCACTAATGCTTGTTTAATCTATTCAAATGCAGTCTTGCAATCTGCAATGAACTCAAATTTCACATTCTTACACAGCAAAACAGTTTGTGGTCTAGCAATCTTACTGAAATCCTTGATGAACCTTCTGTAGAACCCAGCATGTCCAAGAAAGCTCCTCACAGACTTCACAGAATCAGGCGCCTGAAGGCTGGTCATAACCTCAATCTTGGCGCGGTTCACTTCAATCCCAGATTCAGATACTCTGTGCCCAAGAACAATACCATATCTGACCATAAAATGGTACTTCTCCCAATTCAGAACCAAGTGCTTTTCCTCAAATCTAGCTAGCACTTTGCACAGATTATCCAAGCACTCATGATAAGATGACCCATAGACAGAAAAGTTATCCATAAACACTTCCATAAAGTCCTCAATCATGTCAATAAAGATGGACATCATACATCTCTTGAAAGTGGCTGGTGCATTACAAAGTCCAAAAGGCATTCTGCAGTATGAAAAAGTACCATAGTGACAAGTAAAAGTAGTCTTCCCCTGATCCTCTGGATGGATGGGAATCTGAAAGAAGCCAGAGTACCCATCGAGGAAGCAATAGTAAGGGTGATTAGCTAACCTCTCCAGCATATGATCAATAAAAGGTAAGGGGAATCGATCTTTCCTAGTTGCAGCATTCAGCTTCTTGTAATCAATGCCATCCGGTGTCAAGTCATAGTCCTCATAGGAATCAACTCATTTTTCCCATTCTTCACCACTGTAACACCTCCATTCTTAGGTACAACATGTACTGGACTGACCCAATCATTGTCAGAGATAGGATAGATGATTCCAGCATCCAGCATCTTCATAATCTCCTTCTTAACCACTTCCTTCATATTCGGATTCAACCTCCTCTGATGCTCAACAGACGACTTAGTCTCATCCTCAAGATGGATCCTATGCATGCACAGCTCCAGAGAGATACCTGAAAAGTTATCAAGAGAATAGCCAAGAGCTTTGCGATACTTGCGCAGCTTGCTCAGCAGTAAGGAAGTATCTGCGTTGTTCAAGGAAGCATTAATAATCATGGGATAGGTCGAATTAGGTCCAAGAAATGCGTACCTTAGCCCGGATGAAGGCTTTTTAGCTCAATTTTTGGAGCTTTCTCCCCAGCCCAATTGGATGCGATCTGCGTCAATCGATGCACTGGTTGTGTCGATCGATGCAATGGCTCATTCTGTACTTCCAACTGCATGACTTGCTCTGTAGAGTCCATCAGCCTAGCATAGCAGATTGCAGGCTCGTCTTCCAGATGCTCCAGTAGCAGAGCTCTTTCTAATGGATCCCCAGCATGTATCTTATGAAAGAATTCCTCTGCCAAATCACTGAGAGTGTCCACATAGAAAGTCTGTCCGTCAATGGTTGGTCTCTTCACCAGCTTGTCCTTATCAAAACTCATCTTCAGATCACCCACGTTCAGAATTATAGTCCCATTCTTACAGTCAATCATCGCATCAGCAGTAGCTAAGAATGGTCTACCCAAGATAAGTGATCCTTTGGTTCCTCTCCATACTGCAGAACCACAAAGACAGTAGGAATCACACAATTACCAATCCTGATTGGCACATCCTCCAACACTCCTTCAAGGATCCGGACAGTCCTGTTAGCTAGAACCACTGAGACTCTAGTAGGCATGAAATTTGTCATCCCAAACCACTTAGCAACAGAGAAGGGCATAAGGTTCACACTAGAACCAAGATCAAACAATGATCTCTCAAATCTATCTCTGTAGATAGAACAATCCAACACAAACTTCCATGGATCTTTTAGTTTTTTCAAGAATCCCGCCTTGAATCACATCATTGCATACCTCTGAGATCATCACTACACTCTCCTCGGCAGTCATGTTACCAGAAAGCATGTTCTTGAGACATCTCTTCATCACAGGAGTAGTCTTCAGAGCATCAATCAAAGGCACTTCAATCAACACCCTTTTCATCATCTCCTTGCATTTTTTCAACTTCAGCTCATACTTAGACTTTCTTGGATTCTTAGGGAAGGGAACCTTAGGCTTGTAGATCCGTTCATCAGCTTTCTTCAATTTCTCTGCATCCAATTTCTCTGCAATCGCCTTGCGTCGATCGACACTAGGAGTGCGTCGGTCGATGCTAGGCTCAGGTGTAACGACCTCTGTGTCGAGCTTCTGTTCGGATTCCTCATTCACGATATGCGTCGATAAACGCTGGGTTGCATCGGTTGGCGCACTCTGCAATCCGTGAATGTCATCTTCCATCTCCTCAATCTCAACGAATTTTTCCAAACTTAGACCCTTTTCTGAGCAGGAACGACCTCTTTACCACTTCTCAACGTGATTGCATTACACTGGTATTTCGGATTAACATCATTTCTTCCAGGGAGTGATCCATCTTGCCTCTTAACAGACCCAGCAGTTTGTGCAACTTGAACATCCAACTTCTTGACATGAGTGCTTAAGGCATCAAACTTTCCATTCAAATCCAACTACAAAGCATCCATATTTCTATTGAAGTACATTGTACTCTTCTGCTGTCCTCCAGAAGCTGCTCCAGCAATCCCATCATCTTATCAGACTGCTAATTTTGAGGGGGAATAGGCTGATATGATGAAGATCCATAGTTCCTAGTGAAACTGATAGTGTTGTTTCTAGGGCTGTTGTTACTCTGATAAGGCTTCTGGTACTGAGGCTTAGGAGTGAAACCAGAGAAGTTTTGATTACCTGTGAAGGTACTTCTCTGGCCCATTCCATTGTAGCCACCTCTGCCTTGTTGATTCCCAAATATGTTTCCCTGAAAACTAGTTCCACCAACATAATTCACATCTTCTTCTTCACAGCCTTCATCAGCCTCAAATACCTCAACATCCTGTGCGAAATTGACATTCTTCTTCCCAAGTAGAAGACTATGAACAGAATCAATCTTGTTCTTCATCTCTGCCATATGTGAGCTGTCCACTTTTCCACCAGATTTCTTCTTCTCCATATCAGCATTCTTAGTGCTATTACTACACACCAAGTTATCAATCAGCTCCTTAGCTTGCTCTGGAGATTTAGTGTTGAAATTCCCATTTCTAGCAGCATCCAGAGCCATCTGATGCCAAAAATCAACTCCTCTGAAGAAAATGCCCAGCAGCTAAACTTCAGAGAAACCACAATGAGGGAAATCTCTCTTAAACCTCACCCAAGCTGCCTTAAAGGCCTCTGTAGGACCCTGATTGAACTGTAGAAGATCCTCTCTCAGCTGATCAGATCTAGCATCATCATAAAATTGCCACAGAAACTTCCTCTTCACTGCATCCCAAGTAGCCAGAGTCCTACGTGAAATCTGCTTCAGCCAATTCGCAACTTCTCCTCCAAGAGAGTGAAGGAAAAGCTTGTAGTACAGGAAGTCATAGCTCACTCCATTATGTTTCATTCCAGTATCCAAAGACTCAAAATTCTCTATGTGATCCATAGGATGCTCATGTGGGAGTCCATGGAAGAGGTGCTGACCCACAAGCGTATAATAAGAAGTCTTCAGCTCAAAGTCATTTCGTGCAAAAGCAGGAGGTACAATTGCAGGCCTGTTAGCATAGAACACATCACGCCAATTGTAATCAGCAAGTGTCCTCCCAGCTGTGGGATCAGGTGCTCTAGGCGGCTCTTCAGCTCGTGGATTACTTTGTCCACCTTGAGCCTCTTCATTCTGCGGTGGCTGAATGATATCCTGAACAATCACGTTCCCATCAGCATCAAGTTTCTGACCACGCTCATTGCAGACATGGTTCTCTCTATATCTCAGAACACCATGTTCATCTTGAATTAGGATCACAACATTCGCGTTTGCCATCTTAACCGGTTTCTGAGCTTTCATGTTTGTCCTTTCTAACCTTGCAAGTTCCTCAAGTCCTAGATTCACGAGTTCCTTATCCGGATTACTTCTAGTTGCGCGATTAGGCATGCACTAGCTGCTCACGGACAAAGCGTCGATCGATGCACATGACCGCAACGATCGATTCAGTTCGGGGTTGCGTCGATCGATTCACGAGTGTGTTGGTCGATGCACGTGTCTTATCAAGAACCTGAAACACGCAAAGACAGAAATAAAACAGAAAATTAGTAACAACAAATAAAAACGAAAACCTAGTCTAAACTCTAAACTCAAATCTATCGAAGACTCAAAAGAGTCCCCGGCAACGGCGCCAAAAACTTGATATGCTTAGAGTTTAATTCCCTAAGTTACACTGCAAGTGCACAAGAAAATATAGTATGTAGGGGTCGAACCACAAAGACTCAAGAAATCTTGCGATAGACTATAGAATGTCGAGTTAAGCTAGGCGATGTAAATCAAGAATAGTAAACTAAAAGAAGGAAATAAACCAGTAGGCAAGTCGGTTTGTTTATCAAATACTAAAAGCGCTAGGTCAAGGGCATTCTCAGGAAATCATGCCATGCAGATCAAATGCCAGTTAGGATCGAATTAAGAACCGTTCTAGAACTCAAACACAGATATAGAACTAACCAACTTTCGTTGCGAGAATTCACTAAGTCTAAATCCTAGAAATTCAAATTTCTTTGCAATTCTTAACAGATTAAACTAGCATTGGGGGCAGGTTCAATTAGTTCACAATTCAATTAAACCAAATTTTTTTGCAGATAATTAAATTGCTCAACCTAAATAGATCAGATTCTAAATTAAACTTTCTTGTCAATTTATACACCCTAGATCTAGATTCTAATTGACCAGGTTAGAAACTAGAGTTAAGTGCAATTCATGTTGTAGAACTAACAAGTTATGAATCTTTAACTGTTTGATTTAATCTAACAAGTCATGAAATCCCTATGAGAATCCTAAACCTAACAATGAATCTACTCAGACATGATCAATGAAACATAAATCATAATATGAATAAATTGCATTAAGAAATAGTAGAGAATAGAAAAGGGGTTCGAAATCTTCTACAAAAAGCAGTACAAGAACAGATCAGCCCCAAGCTCTCAAAAACTCTCTCTAGCTAAAAGTATGAATGTGTAATCAAAACAAAACACAAAAACCCTAATATAAGTGTATAACACGTCTTAGGTCTCTTTTGTAAATACTGGAACTTTTAGGTCAAAACTGCAATTCTTTAAATCTTCATTAATGCGCTAAAAATTGCGATTCTGGGAGCTGTGTCGATCGATGCAATAGTGAATCGATCGATGCTCAGGTCAACTTCACATAGTGACTTCTGCTCATCACGGCTTTAGCTCCAAATCTTGTCCAAAAACCTCCAATATCTTCCAAATTCCTCCAAACGTGTGTAGACCTAATAAACACCTGAAAAGACTCGAAAGACACTACAAAAGACTCTAATATATACTTATATCATAGCTTAAAACAAGGTAAAAACCATAATATATCACTTACACCTCCCTGTTTTTCCGCATTTGAGAGTATCTCATTAAAATCACCTACCATGCACCATGGTTCTTTTCTTTCAACTTATATCCTCATCAATCTCTCCCATCCATTATGCCTCATCTTAGGTACATGATGTCTGTAAACATATGAAAAATACCAAATTATTGAGCCACAAGTAATATTCATATCCAACAAATTTTATCTTCATGAAGGAAAAGTACAACACAAGCTTCCTTCCAAAACACAGCCAAACCACCACTCAAACATTTTGGTTCCAAAGTTCAAAACCACTTGTATCCTAAACTAACATCAATTTCTGACAAAAACTTCCAATTATTTTTAGTCTCCATCAGGAACAAAACATACGGGAAATGCTTCCTCCCCATCTCCTTGAGGTGACAAATTGTCCAGGGGTTCCCGAGCCTTTGCCTATTCCATCTTAGGATACTTATTGGATCGTCGGCGGATCTTCCCGATCTACCCTTGATTGATATCGCTTAACACACTGGACTGAGATCTCTCCAACTTCTTCAGACTTGTGCTTACCCCCATTGTTCTCATTCTGCATATCTTCCTTCTCCTCACTTTGTTTTCCACTGAGATTGTTTTGCACCATTCTCTTCTCTTTCCGAACTGAAGATTGAGGCCTCCTATGGAACCTCTTTTTTTTGTGGTCACTGTCCCAGTCAAACTAGCTTCAGAAGCGCTGCCCATTCGAAAACCAGTCACGATGATTCACCGGAGTCTTGGATCTCACTGCTCAGAAGGAATTTATTGGTCTCATGCCCTCGAGTCTTTCCTCTAAACTTGAAATAGCCCCTTTCCGGATCGTTTAACTGGAAGATGATCCCCTTATCTTTGTTAATGTTATTTGATATCACTTGTCCTTTCTACAAACACAGGAGAATTTTTGACCCATCACATCTCCTTCCTGATCAGGCAAAGATTGCCTCACCTGAAATCATCTTGCTTTTATTTATGTGGGATCAGCCACCATCAGATATTGTCTTGTTGTATCCAGCACATCTTTAGCAATCTTCTGTCTGCCAGTCCTCTCATCAATACCCACATGATCTTCTGTCAAAACTCCATATAGTGGACTGTCTTGTCTAATGATAAGACTAGGTTGCCCAGGCTTCTTTTCCACTGCATTGACACTTCCTTTGGTCAACCGCTTAGAACCATCAGCATTCATAGGGAATCTACCATTTGCATGGGTTAGTCTCTGACACTAGAAACATTTCTTCTTCACCCGCTCATATTCAATATTGATAGGTTATATCTTACCCATCGGAAGTTGCACCGCCCTTGAGTTCTTTAAGGGTTTGGCTACATCAAAAAGTACCCTTGCTCTCACATACTCTCGGCACTGCGGTTTGTCTGGATCAAACGACAGCTCAATCACTTGACCAACTTCCTCTGCAATATATGTTATGGTACTTTTAGTGTAGAAATTGACTGGTATGTTATACAGCTGAATCCATACTATGAGGATGGTTAAATAATCGTATGGTGGTTCTTCAACCCATCTTTCTAGCACAACACTCCAATCATCTTGCTTATATGTCCCCATTTTATAAACCTTGTTTAGATCTTCCTCATAACAAAAGAAGAACTGAAACCTATCTTTTAACAGTGCAACTCCTTTGACCCTGACTCCGCATTGAAAGCACGCGGTAAGTCCCATATCCGACTTTTCATGTTTTAATTCTCCGGATTCAACATCCTACCAATGATACTCAGAGAATTTCTTTTGTCAATCGATATTTCTTGTGTTTGGAGCACCAAGGGCTTGTCTTCCTCGATTGAGAGACCCTTCAAAGCTTTTTGTAACTCCTGCTCCATCTTTCTCTCTTCAAACTAGTCACGAACCTTGATTCAAAGCTAGAGAATACTCAAAATGTATGCTTTCAGAAGAGATACCTGACGGCACCCTCTTTGCAGTGCTCATAGCTAGGTTAAGACCTTCAAACTTATGAAAAAACTTTCCCAAAATCGAACAAATTGCCAAAAAAACTTTTGGCGGGATACAGAAAACTTCCAAAAGCCAAAGACTACTAAAGATATCTTTTGACCAAGTCGCCTAAAATAATAGGAATGAAACCTTCTATCTGAACCAGAGGAGCCTAAGCAAAATCACATAGCATATCTGAAATGTAACTAGCAAAAGGGGATTCATCTAATCACCAGATGTTTTCATAAATACTGGTAATTTAACCAAAAATGTTAATGAAAATTTGAAAATCGAAAACAAGAATAAATGAATGTATGGATGGCCAATAGAAAGTTGGGTACACGCTAAATCAACAAATATTTAGAGATATTCGTGTTTGATCCTAAAGCATGATCACGTATGCAAATGCGGAGCTATGTTAAAGGTTGAGGGATCATCTGTCGAATTTATCGCACCCAGTGTATCTTTTTGAAAAGTAATAACAGTTTTGTATCTTTCCAAAACTTGTTGCATTTTTGTATCTTTTTGTAGGCCCCAGCGTCAAAAAGACCACTTTACCCTCACTGACGAGTATAGTTCGTGGATGGATAGAGATAGGCGCTATCCTTCCTATCTATTCTTTTTATTATTTTTTTTCTTTCTTTCCCCCTTCACTCTCTTTCTTACTTTATCTTTTTCTCCACTTTTCATTTTTTGACGGTGGATATGATGACGGAGTTGAAGTTTCTGGCCATATAGACCGCCAGAATGGAAATACGGTCCGTACCTGAATTCAAAAAAATACTCGGACTTAATATGAAAGTTTCGAGTGGACAATTTAGACTAGGTGTCCACAATATCGGCTATTCGTGGATACTGTCATGTTCATATCACACGCTAGACGCTCTCAATAGATAACAAGTGCCACGTGAAATGTTGTTTTTAGGTCGATAATGGGGCTCGTTCTAATATGTATCCATATTTCACATGATCGTGAATTAGTGGACACAAAGTACGTTTGGCCCACTATCCATCAAAAAGCAACATTTCGATTGACCACTTCCTATCCATGGTAAGCGACTTGCATGTGATATGATCGTGGTAGTGTCCACAAATAGCCAATATTGTGGATACTTAGTCTATATTGTCCACTCGAAACTTCCGTGTTATTTTTTCTTTTCTAATTCCGGTACATCGACCGATTATATTTCCATTCGGGCGGTCTATATGGCCAGAAACCTCACATCTGGCATCCTATCAACCGTCAAAAAAATTAGGGGTAAAATAAATATAAAGTAATAAAGAGAGTGAATGAGAAAAGAAAGGAAAAAAAAAGAATGAATAGTAGGATAGCGTTGGAAATCCTGTGACTCTTATCCACCGATAGAGTTATTTGATGTATTTGCCTGTCCGCGAGGGATAAATTGTCTATCTAACGCTAAAACTCACAAAAAAATACAAGATTGCAATCAGTTTTCAAAAAATACAAAACTGCAACGAAAAACTTAAAAAGATACAATACGTCCAATACACTCATCATTTGCCCTCAATTAATTTAAATATAATAACCAAATATATAATATATTTTTGTCATAATAGCAGTTTTCCGATTAAAATTTTTGAGTGTCCCGAATCACTGACGGTTCGACTCTTTTTTGCGTACATTTTCAGTATTTTAAAAAGTTTTATTTTAATAATATATTTTTCTATCAATCAAATCAAATGATCGATTCTTCCATATTTTTCGGCTTAGTTCATTTTGTTTATAGCAGTATATTTAGTATATTTTTCTCTTGCCTTTTCATTTTCTAAAATAATAGAGTTAATTTATTATTTACTTTTTCTTTTGTGTTTAGTTTAGTTTGTTGGTCTTGACTCTTGACCAAAATTTATGTACTGTTAAAAAATTATTGCATAATAGGTTAAATCAAATAAATAAATGTAAATAAATTTATGTATAAATTTAATATGTTTTTAAAAGTACTTTTGTAGATATCTACCTATAAATATTTTAATGTGTTTAAAGAGGTACTTTTGTAGTATAAATAAACATTTATCCACAATAGCAAAAACAAATTTACACATTTTTATATAATAATATTTAATTAATTAATTAATTATTTTTAAAAAATTAAATTTATATCCCCAGTCAAGACTATTCCTGCCTCCGTCACCGTATCTACGCACATAATCTTAATCAGAATGACGAATTTAGATGACACCACCATGAAGCCTATGTGAACTCACGTCTCCTAGGAAAAAGTCCAAACTATGTAATTTAACTATTTTGGAAAGTTGACGTGAGTCAAACTCGCAATCTCTAGAACACCAACATTTTCCGTGCTCAAAAGCCAAAAGGATTACCGCTAGGCAGAGCTGGCCCTGAATCCAACTTGGTGAAGCATGGACTTGTAACTTTTAATACTATAAATTATATAGTTTCGACCATTTATTTTACAAAAGTGTCGTGTAGTATAATGGTAGTGTTTCTTATTAAATGCAATGTTCGATGACTACTACATGCATTTTGTATTATTATTTTTGCTTCTTTTTTTTTGAATTAATAAGCCTATTTCTTTGTTTTTTTCTATGCAGGACTGGCTCTGCAGCTAGGTCAACTCAACATTTGTCATTTGGGAAAATAGTCCACTTGACTTTAGCCCATTACTGCCTGCCAATACACGTTTAATAGTCGTGTAGTTGAATGGTCACAGCATTAAATGTTAAATAGGCGCTATAGTTGAATGGTCAGACAATTGAAGGTTGAACAGTCGCTGTTGTTGAATCTAGGAAACTATTTATCCTAAATTCGTACAAGTATCATAGTATCTGAAGTGAATGATGTTTGGGAGTGACTGGCTGAATAATAGAAAAGTCAGATAGCCAAACAACTTGGAAGCTGCAGCAACCAGACAAGAAAGCTCGTAACCCTGCTTTTTTTTTTAATGATAAAGAGCTTTTATAGATTTAAAAGAAATGTTAAACTCTTACAGAGAAACTAAGCATCAGAAACAAGAAGAAGGGAGGGGTGGAACCCGAATGAAAGAAACAGGCTAAAAAGCTTATATAGAGAACTTATGAACCTACAGAAGTGAAGGAAGCTAAGGGGGATGCCATTGGATCCATAATAAAGATAGAGGAAGTCCGATCGCGAATCCAAGAGAGATCATAGCCGTGGATTTTATCTTGAGGGTCGAAATGATTTACTTTCTGAGAACACTTGGAGGAAGAGAGGTGTCGTTCTGAACCCGATTATTACGCTCTTGCCAAATGGAATAAATAGTGGCCTGCCATCCTTGGAGTAAACCAATCTTAACGTGTTTGCTAGATTAATTTGAGCTTAGCCAAAGCATGACAGCGTCCCAAGCATGAGGAGCATGCTGAAATCCGAGATGAGTAGTGATGATTGCCACAGCTCCGGCGAATAAGTAAATGAGAAGAACAAATGATCTCTGTTCTCATTAGCCTCTCCACAAAGAAGACAAGTCCTCACGGTGTCATAGCCCCACGCCGCCACATGCTCCAACGTCGGGTTCCTGTCAAGAACAAAAAGCCAGGCAGTAGATGCATGACGAGAAATAATAGCCTTATGCCAAATTAAAGGGGCCCAAGTTTTTACAATTCTAGTGTCTCTTATCACATTCCAAATGTCCCTAGAACAAAACTTGTTTTTTCACTATGTCATTCACACTCCAAACAAGATAATCACAACCAGAACCTTCAATCGAAAGAGTAGAAATGAAAGCATATAATTGAACCTGCTTATCCGAGCGAGTTGGAGGCAAGTTCCAGACCTGATTCTGCATCACGTCCGCAATCGTCGCAAAAAGAGGGATTCCCAACCTTTTCGGACCATCCACACCCAAGAAATGATATAACAATCCAAAGGGACACTAAGGATCCCACCCAAAAGAAGGTAGAATAACCATTTTGACCTTGATGGAAAGAAACTTGAGAGCCTTATGCCTTATCTTCAGAAGCTGTCTAAAGGACCACGAGAAGGCATAATTTTTGTCATTCAAAGCCCAGAAAGTTGCAGAGCAGAGGTATTTTCTTCGAATCCATGCGACCCAAAGAGACCCCGCTCTAAAAAATAACATCCATATAAGCTTGAGGCTGCATGTATCGTTCCAACTCTGGATTTTTCTCATACCAAGGCCGCCTTCTTTCTTTGGAAAACAAACTTCGAGCCAGGACACTTTAGCACCGTACCCCCACACCAATCTTACCATGCCAAAGAAACGAACTACAAAGGTTGTTGATCTGTTTCATTACTTTTTTCGGGAGAACAAATGCACTGGAACATAAGCCAATAATTCCCGCAATCACCGTCTTAAGAAGAGTCATTCTGCTCGTCATAGAAAGAGAGCGAGAAGTCCAAGAGGACATTTTCTTCTTAATCTGAAGCATCAATGGATCGTAATCTTTTATTGATAACTTCCTAGAAGAAAGCGGAAGACCAAGATACCTGACCGGAAGAGGAGCCTGTGTAAGCCTAAACCGATGTGAGAGCTCGGCTAAGATGGAATCATCAACACCTGAGCTAAAAAAGGGTGGTCTTCTCAATGTTAACCGCCAAACCAGATATCCTTTCAAACTCCTCAAGAGCCCTTAAAACGCCATCCACCGACTCCAAAGTACCATCAATGAAGATCAATAAATCATCCGCAAAGCAGAGATGAGTAAGCTCCAACTGATCACAGCCCCAATGATAACCAAAATTACCATTCTTAGCCGCTTTATCCAGCATAAGAGAAAGGATATTCATCATCATAACAAAGAGAATCAGAGAGATAGGATCTCCCTGTCTTAATCGAGTCTTGCCTTTGAAATACCCTAATGTAACACCGTTAATACTGAGAGAGAAAGATGGAGGGCAGACACAAGCCTTAAACCAACCGATAAATTGAGACGGCAATTTGTAAGATTGAAGAGTGCTCAGAATGAAGTCTCGTTTTACCGAATCAAACGCCTTAGCGATATCTATTTTAAGAGTGATCTTCGGAACTCCAGATGTCTTGTGATAATTCAATAGGACCTCTAAAGCTAATAGGACATTTTCGAGAAGGAGTCTTCCTTTGACGAAAACTGTTTGGTTGGGTAAAATAATATCAGGTAATAGCAACTTCAGCCAATTGGACAGGAGCTTCGTAATCAACTTGTATTATGTATTAAGACAAGAGATGGGACGAAACTCAGTAATCTGATCCGCTCCTGGACGCTTCGACAAAAGCACCAGAGAAGTGGAATTTAGACAAATGGGCATGAAGCCATTGCCAAAGAAATGAAGAACCGACTGAATGAACTCACTACCTAAAATTGACCACACAGCTTTAAAGAAGTCCGCTGGGAAACCATCCGGACCCGGAGTTCGATTGTTAGGCATTTTGAATAAACACTGCTGGATCATCTCTGAGGTAAAGGGACGCAGAGCTCTATAGATTTGCTATCAGAGCATTTCAGAACAATCTGGACAGAACACACCCTTTATCGTTTGCAAAATGGATTGGAAGTGATCAATTGCAATCTCATGAACTTCCTGAAGCGATTCACTTCTCGAACCATCCAACCAGACCAGAAACTTGACTGAGTTATTTGCATTGCGAGCCGTGGTCACTCTGAAGTAGAAAGGAGTATTCGAGTCCCCTTCACCCAACCATTTAACTCTAGAGTGCTATAAGCTCGTTCTCAACATTAGAAGGAGAAGGGTTATTAAGAGAAAGCATTTGAGCAGAAGTTAATCTATCATAAGCTTCCAGAACTCTTTTCTCAATGCCACTAAAATTCTCTTTATAAAGCGTTTTCATAGGACGTTTTAAACTCTTCAGCTTATAACAGAAGTCTTTAAGAGAACCTGCCAAGATATCCATCTCCTCCCATGCATTACGGGTCACATCTAAGAACTGAGGGTGCATGCATAACATGTTATAGAATTTCAACGGCTTAGTACCGTAAGTAGGCGGCTTAGTGAGCAGCTGGATGTGGCACAGAGTATGGTCAGAAAACTCTAGAGCCTCAAACGCACAATGACTGGACGGTAATTTGAGCAGCCAACTTCCATTAACCAAGCACCTATCTAAGCATTTTACAATGGGATCAGACGGACGCTTATTAGTCCAAGTGAAAAGAGGGCCAGAGGAAGGCATGTCAAAGAGACCGAGATGACTAAGACAAGCACCAAAATCCCTCATAGACCTTGTTGTACAAACGATATCCGGGTTGGAGGTTTCATTAGGATGGATGATTTCATTGAAATCACCATTCACAATCCAGGACTTAAAAGAGAGATCGAAGGCAGAAGCAGTGTCACACAAAGAGATCCATAAATCCTTACCAAAGACATCCTCATTGGCAGCATAAACAGCCGTATAAATAAAGTCAGTCCCATCTTCCAAAATCACTTCACAGGTAATCGAATGGAGGTCCTTAAACAATAAACGAACCTTTGTAGGAGCTTTAAAGATAATCCAAATCTTCCCCAAATCTGAATGAGTATAGTTGTCCAAAATATTCCACCCCGACCCAATAACTGACAAAATCTGATGCTTATTAATATCCTGCACATGCGTTTCCAAAAGAGCCCCAAAAGATACTGACTTACGTCGAAGCCAGTTATATAATGGGCTATGCTTTGACTAGTCGTTGATTCCCCGCACGTTCCAAAAAAATGTATCCGTCATAAAAACTATTTAGTTGGGGCCATTCTTCCATTCTATAGGAAGAATATCTCTTTTGGAAGGAGAAGAAGGAGCTTTAAGCTTACGTTTCTTGGCCTTGCTTGATTGCGGATTAGAAGAAACTGAAGACTAAACCGGTTGAGAAGAGACCACTCCCGACTTGTTACTAACATCCAAGACGATATCATCATCCCTCAGAGCATCATAAGAGTTCGTAGTAAACGAATCCAAGCGAGAATGAGGACCTGTTTTGTTCTTCAGACCTTTTTTTGCAGCCTAGAAAGCACCTTCAACAGGCTGAGAGATGATCAAAGGCAGAGCAGAAGAATCCAATGAGGGACCAGGAGTAGTTGCCGCTACCACTGAAACCTTACCATTGATCGGAATAACCAACTCATAATCCATATTATCTGAACTAATCACAGAACTTGACGCAAGAGGAACTTGATCACTAGCACAGAACATAACTGAACCTCCTACCAAATCAGAATCCTTTGAGCTTTGAGCAGACATATCAATGCCTTTACCTTTGTCTTTTTTTCCTTTCGTTAGGACTTGTTTCCATTCTTTTTTAGACTGGGCATTAGACACTTTCTGAGAAGACTTTTACATAGGCGGAGCGGATGGACAAAGAGCAACCTTATGCCCAATTTCATTGCAAAAGGAGCAGAGAGGAGGTAACCAAGGATAAGTAACCTGGAGAAGAAGCATTTGACCATTTTCACATTTGATTTCAACTTCAGAGGGGAGGGGCTTTTTTAGATAAACAATGATCTTAACCTCAGCAGTTGAGATGCTCGTGAACGGTTTTGTATCAACTGCCTTACCTATAGGACGACAAATGAAGCTTAGTCCCTCAAGAGTAATTAGATCAAACGGTATTCCTTTAATGGTAACCCAAACTGGAGCACGATCCAGAGCCGGAGGATTAATGCTGTATTCAGATTTCCATTCAGTAACAAAGAAAGGAGAGTCCCCGACCCTCCAAAGCTCATGTTCCAGCACTTTTCCGAAGAGTAGGTGATGGTATATAGAATAAAAATGCGTTCTTAGTGAGATGGTGGATTGTAACTCTTCTATCCTTACCCCATAGATAGTTTAAAACAGCCCAAATCTTGCCATATGACGGGGGCTTACCATAAAAGATTCCCACAATATAATCCTTGTGGAGTTTAGCTCCTCTCCCAAACACACCATTTGGTATTTTCACTCTAGGGCAACCTGAATCCGAAGTAGTAACAGGAGCATTCGAATCTAGGATACGAGAAGCAGAGTTAAGATTTCTGGCCCAATTAAAGGAAACAGAACCTGGCATCGAAGAGTTAGAAGGGTCTGTAGATGGTCCAGTCGGATTAGAGGGAGTCGGGTCAGGAAGAATCGGCTGACCATGAGCATCAGAAACCGGAATAGAGGTAGAGGAAGGCGATCTCCCGAGATTAGCATAACTGCCCTGAAGAGCAGATTTAGCAGGAGGAATTGATTGGGTATGAGGAACACCTTGCGGAATAGAGGAGCTGCCGGAGAGATATTGTTCAGTCATGGTGATATTCGGCGGAGAGAGGAAGTTAATCCCAGAGCTCGGATTAATTGGCGAAGTGAGAGGAGCAGCGCTCGACCGCAAAACATGGCGATTAGGTAACTGCGAAGAGAGAACACCGACAACGGTCGGATCCAGCGGGATTGGAGGAGCCGACGGCACCGTAGGAGGCACCAGACGAGACATAACGGCTAGAAACGGCTAGTAAAACCATATCGGAAAATCGCCCTTTTTACAAGAGGAGAGAGGATGATTCCTATATAAATGTTAAGCCATTGAATTTCTATCTCCTTGTAACCCTGCTTTCAGTATCAAAGTTTAAGATTTTTCTCCGATGTGTATTTAAACTTATTCAAACTTACACAAAGAATTGACCAGCTAATATTAAGTTATACTAATCATATAATAGGTGAATCTTATAGTAGATAAACTATTAGTTATTCCCAATTATCAATGACATATCTTCATCTATCTCAAAAATGTGGAAAAATCTCCAAACATGAGAGTCAACTTTATTAGTTCAACTCTAAGTCTAAATTTTCTACGATAGCTAAAGATACGAGAATATTTGTAATAGCAGGTTTTTGTGAAAATCTCTCATTTATTAAAGAAATAGTAAAATAATATTTTACTAAGAGAGTTTTTTTTTTTTTTTGGAACTCCCATTCATAATTTCTCATTTGAAAGATTATGGACTAGAGTTTCAAATTTTTTTAAAAACTCTCTTATTAAATTTCTTTTTATATAATAAATGGAAGGTTCTCTTGAGAAACTAGTATTGAAAATGCTCTTACATTCACATTAGATCTAGAATTACAAAGAAATTTAGAAAACTTAACCTTTGTAATATTACATGCAAATATGAAATTCATGGTTTTGTTAACCTTAGGTCCCAAATTGTTAATTTCAATGTCAATCTAAGTGTCCGATGAACCAGTATCATCATCTGAATCATACATGGATGAGGTCTTAACATTTACAAAATATAGTGCAAAAAATGATTGCGAAAAGTGGATTTATAACTTTCCTAAACCCATCGTGTTCAGCTGGTAACCCACGTAATTAATTTTGCTTGACCAAGGTTATAATTTGAGGTTTTATCTCATATTCTTGTATTTGTGGAAACTGAGGGCATGTGGCAGCCCGTATTGGGAAGTATTGGTCAGGTGCATGCATTAAAAATTTGCAATGCACTACAAAAAAATATGGACATTGATAATACTTTAGGATAGCACGAATTCACTAAGTGTTATTGTAGAAGGTATGTTAGAATGAGATACTCTATTATAGCATTAAACTAATGCTAAGCCGTATTTTAATTAAACAGAAAACGAAAATGAGATTTGGAGCCTAATATTTAGTACGCAAACGAGCGGTAATACTTAGAGGGAAACCAAACACTTAAAGAGAAATTCGGTTTGAGTTTATTTTCGTAAGTGCTTTTATCAAGTTAAGAAAAAAAAAAACTCTTTTCATGATGTTAAAAAAAAAAAATCATTCATCTTTCTCTCTCTCATCTATCTCTCGTCGTCGTCGCCACTCGTTTTAGCATTTTCTCTCGGACCATACGACGAATCTACTTCTCTGCCGTTGACTTATCCCTACCTCCCTGGGTCACTCCAAGAGATGTAATCAAAGGGGCTTCTTCGATGGTTGAGACGGGAACGGGTCATGAAGTGGTACAGAGTCGTCGTTATGATTGAGGAGCCATTCTCGGCTGTTTATTATTCAGCGATTCAGATTCATCAATGGTGGTGACATAGAGAGAAGAGAGAGCAATCGATTTAGTAGGGATCTTTGACCAAAGGTGATAATTTTCGTGTTGATTTCCATCTGGGTTTTATGAGTTTTATGTCTTGTTCTTGTTCGGGTCTTTCTTAGATTCTTCAATCGAATCAAAGACCCAATTTTTAATTTGGAATATTGGTATGGAATTCTTTTAACACATGTATCTGCGATTCCCAGTACGGACTAAAATGGTTGGATCAGACGAGAACAAACACGGAGCTATGGACCAATGAATCTACAAGGTATTATCGGAATCAAACAAGAAATCTAAACCCATATTTTGTTTGGTTCCATTGTTGATTTTACTGAAACGATTTTTCTGTCACTAGTTTGTTATAGAAGCACCATTTTTAAGACCTTAATCCTCAGATTCATTTTGTCTCAGGTTCTTAAAGTATGGCGAAGCAATCTCCGCTGTAAAGCAAGATTAGAGTCATGAGGTTTGAATCTCAAAATTATATGCCTTCTAATTAATCAAACAAATTTTGGTCGTTTATCTTGGTGCTTAACATGCCTATTCCATTGTTCTCTTATAATCTCTAAGTTAAAGTTTCTGTGTTTTGGGCAGGGAGATATCGGGATACAAGAAGATGAGGAGGAGCAGCAGAATGAGTACGAAGAAGGAGTGAAGGTGTACATAATCGAAGAGGATTTTGTGGTTTACTTAACTCCACAATGTCTCTCTTTCTCCTGTCGCTTTTCATGGCTTAATGGGATTAGATATATACTACTTTTTACTCTGGTTTGGTTTACTTGCAGGAAGTAATCTCACATTCGACAAGCAAATCACATATGTTGTTAGATGAAGTAAGTTAAAGGTAAAACAGTGAGATTGTTGTCTTCATTCATTCATTTGGTATTGTTTGATGACAAAATATTAACTCTTTATTGTTGTCTTCTTCTTCTTTATGTTATGGAGATATACCAGCTAATAATTTGCTGATGAGAGAATGCCAGAAATCATCCAACAATGTCAGAGTCTGTTTTTGATTACATCTCTGATCAGGAGAGTTCAAGAGAGGAGCCTGAAACTATGGTAAAGGAGATGCTGATGGTAACTTATTTCTTGCTATGTTTTCTGATTTTGTTTTGGATTCGTTTGATTCATTTTCTTTGTGAGGATATTTATAGCTAGACTAACACAATGCGAGCTATGCAGGGATTTTTCGCAGCGTTGTATGCTTTGTTTGGTGCGTTTAATTCTTTCTCATTCCCCCTGTAGAGTCTCTTCTTCTTGCTTATACATTATTGCTGTAACATAAATTGTTATATTTGTTACAGAGTGGGAGAAAACACTGCAACTCATAGCTGTCATTGGCCTCGGTTTGGTATTCTTTTTGTTACTCCCTCTGTTCTAAGCTATAACCTTCAAATTTATCGTTTCTTTGCTTTGTTTCTCAACGTCTCTGGACATTATGCAGACTATATACCAACGACTTTCATCCTATGATGACTCTGAAGACTTCAAGCAAGACGTCAGGTATAAAAGCTTCAACATTGTTCGTAACATAAACTCAGGAAAGCCTCTGTATATTCTTAACAAATATTGTTTCTTCTTCTTCTTCATTAAGGCTGTTATTTGCACCGGTGAAACTTGGAGCTCAGGCTTTCTCATGGGCTGCAGGGAAACTTGAGACAAATGGTGTTGGTCTCCCAACTGCTGCTTGTAGAATCCCTTATAAGTTACATAGTTACAGAGAATATATATAGTTGTTGCATGATGATGTTGTTTCACTTCTAAAGTGTTATCAAATCTTCGGCATGGATTTTGTATGTCTTTTTATTTGCAATGGAAAAATCAACCTTAAACCATTAATATAAAAGTGTCATTTCTTATATAGAATGAGATACACAAGATATAATATTGAATTTTCTAAATTAAACAAACAAATTTTCTTATATAAGATAAAATTAGAAACTAACAATTTTTTCATTTTTAATTTAGGGTATATATAGAGTTTAGAGTATAAAACATAATTAGTTTATTTGTAATTTTTTTTAACTAATTAGAAAATATAAAAATAATTATCTCATAATATTAAGTTTTGGTGATTTTTAATTACATAATCTATTGAAAAATTCAACTATGATAAAAATTGAAGTGTTATAAATATTGTGTTTAGGGTTTAGGGTATTGCTTGGTTAGAGTTAGGATATTGGAGGGTAAATGTTTGATTAGTTTAGGATATAGAGTTTGAGTTTTTGATTAGTTTAGGGTATAGGGTTTAGAGTTTAAGGTATACAAATATAATTGTAAAGGTTTAGGGTATTGAAGAGTTAAGAGTTATAGTATTGGAGGGTAAATGTTTGATTAGTTTAGGATATAGAGTTTGGGTTTTTGATTAGTTTAGGGTATAGGGTTTAGAGTTTAAGGTATACAAATATAATTGTAAAGGTTTAGGGTATTGAAGAGTTAAGAGTTATAGTATTGGAGGGTACGAGTTTGATTAGTTTAGGATATATGGTTTGATTTTTTGATTAATTTAGGGTATAGAATTTAGAGTTTAGGGTATAAAAATATAATTGTATAAGTTTTAAGACATAATTGTAAAGGTTTAAGGTAATGTAGGGTTAGAGTTAGGGTATTGGATTGGAGGGTAAGGTTTTTTTTAGTTTATGATATATGATTTAAGTTTTTGATTAGTTTAGGGTATATAATTTGGAATAGAATATATGATCGGTCTAGTTTTAATCTCTATACTAACTGCAAGTGCACAGCAATATCAATGTAGTACTTAGGATATCGAATCCACAGAGATTCCGGTCAACGATAGATTATAGAACGGTCGAGTTAAACTAGGAGAAAGTAGTGAGAAACTAAAAAGCAAAGCAGAAAAGTAAATCAAGTAGCAGGAGTGTAAGCAAGAAAGCGAATGCGTTAAGTCTAGGGAGTTCTCAGGATATCAGGAACATAGACAATCAATCAATCAGGATCTAATTAAGAACTATTCTAGAACTCAAACACGGATATAGAATTAACCAACTGTCGTTGTGAGAACTAGGTATTGGCCCGCGCTACGCAGCGGGGCTTTTTCTAAATATTTTTTTGTGTTTTTATTTTGATAAAGTTATATAAATTTGTAATGTACTACTCTAAGATTTGCTAGTAAAAATTTATAATCTAGTTATGCAATGTAATAGATTAGGTTTGGAAGATAGATTCCTATATTCTGCAAGTTTTGCACTTGATTTTTATTTATTGTCATAGCATAGCAAACCCCAATAGAAAATTGCCGCCTTCTCATCGTGTATGGAAAGCTTGTATCTACAGTTGTCAAATTTATTCTTGGTATAAGGATTTTCTTGTCAACGTTTCTGCAAGCTTTGCACTTGATTTTTATTTATTTTCATAGTATAGCAAACTCCAATAGGAAATTGCCGCGTTCACATCGTATTTGCAGTTGTCAAATTTATCCTTGGTATAAGGATTCTCTTGTCAACGTTTTTCCCAACAAAAATCTCTGTTTCGATCACTCTATTTCCCAACCAAGTAATCAACAATCTAGTACAGTTGCACAAAACATTTTTTGTTTATATTTCTCAAAAGTATAACCGGTGTATGAAGTTTATGATTTGGTAATCCTTAATACTTGAGTTCTTTTAAACCAATGCTCGACATTTGGAGCATTCAACAAGATTATTTTCACGTTTTGTCATTTTTTTAATTTCTGGTTTAGATATGTTCTAAACAGGTTAAATGCTACTCGATTTATTGACCACTTTAACGATTTGGCCTATATATATATACTTAAGCGGTATAAACGTTCTTCCATTACATAAATTACATAAGACTAACTCTTATTTTAAAAACTTAAACAATATATATGTGTTTATATATGTATATATATGTATGATTTTTTTAACATACAATAATTTAGTAGATGAAATAGATAAATATTTACTAAAAAGCACGTATTAGAAAATATATCTATCTATGAACTCTAAAAAGATGAATTTACCTGATTTTTTTCTTAGGGGGAAAATATATATGAACTTTTAAAAGTTATGAATTACTATATTATGTAAGATTTTATATTTTAACAATTCATAATATGGTTTATTCTGTTAATGATATATATATATATTTATCTAATGTATTTTTTATGGTCAACGTATATTTATCTAATGTATAAGCGACCAAATACTACATATGTGATATGTGGGTATATGTAAAATTACTTTAAATTAAGTTTACGCTTGATTATTTTTAGTTTTTATACATATATTAAACTACCTAAACTACAATTGGGCTTATCTTTTTATGGAACCAGCAAAATAGTCTGTGAGATTAATCTAACCCAAGCATTTAAGAGCTTGAAATCAACAGTTTGATATTTTAGAGGGAGTGACATGGAGATACGATTTATTTTCATTGGTTTGAATTTTTTTTTATTAATCTGAGGTGTCAAGCTCTTATGCAATGTAAGTGCTGAGGTGTCATCTTTAGGAGAGACACTTCAACTATTATAGTAACTAGGTTTTTCACCTGCGCTACGCGCAGGTACGTATTTATAATTTTGTTTATTATATTTTTATGTTTATTTTCTAAATTATTCAAATTCAATATTACTAAAGTTTACATTTTTTATTATTACCTTTTCAATTTTACTATTTATATTGTAAATTAAAATGTCTTAGTGTTGACAAATATGAAATTTCTTAAAACAATTGTTACACATATTTTCTAAAATTATGATATTGAACTTTTATTTGATAGTTTGAAAATTTTAAGTAGTTGTGATAACTAAATATTGAATAGATGATGTATTAATAAATTTTCAAATACCTTTTGATTAATGAGAAGGAGTTCAAACTCATAAGTAAATTTCCTTTTTATGTTTCGTGTCTCCCAAAAGTGAAGAACTCTAACCAAAACTTCTTTCTTGTTAAAATCTTTCAGAAACTCGTTCAAAAACAAAGAAGCAATTGGTTGGGTAGAAAAAAAATTGGTCATTGCTTTATCAAGTTATCTTTGCCTCTAAAAAAATATTTTTGATTTAGAAATTTGTTTAACCTATTGGAATTTGAGCTGCTTATTTATAATCAACAACTAAACTTAAAAAAAAAACTTCTAATTTAAAGGAAGAAACTAATTTCATTTAAATTATGTTAATCAAAGAAAATGTAATTCATGTAAGTAATAATTGGAAATTATGTTAATCAAGAAAAATGTAATCATGTATGTATATACTTATTTGACATTTTGTTCTTTTTATGACAATTTATGTATGCTTATTATTACCATTTCTATGTTAGTTTTTCTATACATAAAATTGTGTTTCTTATTTCCATTTCTATGCTAGTTTTATCATTTTATAAAATTTAACATTTATAACTTTTCTTAATTTTGAATGATGAAGTGAATTTAAATTTGTAATTTTTCTCAATTTTAAATGATGAAATGAACAACCACTTCTTATTTAAAATTACTTAATTTTTAAATAAGATTGAAAATTAAAATTATCAATTAATCATATTGATTGATATATGATTAATTGATTTTTATGATTAAAATTAATTCATTAAAATTAACTCAAATCAATTCATAAAAATTAATTCATAAAAATTTACTCAAATCAATTGATCATCGTGTATTATTATATAATCATTTCTCTCATATAAATATCTACATCAATTAAAAATTAATCAATATGATTTAAAATTGACTTATCGAAGAAAACCCGTGTGGAAGAGGTAGATGAGAGACAAAACATATCTACATCAATTAATTCAAGTGCAGTGGTACCATTAAATGGTTTATGTAGGATACACAAAATGGAATTTTTATGAAGGTGTGTTAGCATTTCAAATGATATAAAACATAAACATACTAAACGTTGAATTATAGATTTAAGATTATGTACCTCTAAAATATTTATATGTAGGAAGTCACTTTGTAGTTGTTTTTTAACTACAATTTTTTTGATTTTGTCGACTACATCAGCCTTAAGATTTGAATCATAGCAGCATATCCGGTTAGCATATATGAATGTGTGGATAACAGTCCTTGCATTATAGTGATTTCATTCAATTTATAAGTAGTTGTCTTAACTTAATATTGAACAGATGATGTATTAATAAATTTGAAAATACCTTTTGATCAATGAGAAGGAGTTCGAGACCCATAAGTAAACCTTTTTTTGATGTTTCGTGCTTCCCAAAAGTGAAGAATTCTAACCAAAACTTCTTTCTTGTTAAAACCTTTCTGAATTTCGTTCAAAAACAAAGAAGGAACTGGTTTGCTAGAAAAAGAATTGGCCATTGCCTCTAAAGAAATATTTTTGATTTAGAAATTTGTGTAAGTTATTGGAATTTGAGCTGCTTATTTATAATCAACAACTAAACTTAAAAAAAAATAAAACTTCTAATTCTAAGGAAGAAACTAATTTATTTTTTTATAATAATTGAAATTATGTTAATTAAGGAAAATGTAAAAGTTTTTTATGACAATTTAGGTATGTTTCTTATTTCTATGTTAGTTTCTTATTTCTATTTCCATTTATATGCTAGTTTTATTATTGTAATTTAAAATTTGTAGATTTTCTCAATTAAATAAAAAAAACTTCTAATTCTAAGGAAGAAACTAATTTCCTTTTTATAATAATTAAAATATATTAATCCAGGAAATGTAAATGTTTTCTAACGATTTAGGTATGTTTTTTATTTCTATTTCTATGTTAGTTTCTTATTTCTATTTCTATTTCCATTTATATGTATTGAAATTATGTTATTCAAGTAAAATGTAAATTTTTTTATGACAATTTAGATATGTTTCTTATTTCTATTTCTATGTATTGTAATTTAAAATTTGTAAATTTTCTCAATTAAATAAAGAAAACTTCTAATTCTAAGGAATAAACTAATTTCCTTTTTATAATAATTCAAATTATGTTAATACAGGAAATGTAAATTTTTCTGAAAATTTAGGTATGTTTTTTATTTCTATGTTAGTTTCTTATTTCTATTTCCATTTATATGTATTGAAATTATGTTGATCAAGGAAAATGTAAATGTTTTTTATGACAATTTAGGTATGTTTCTTATTTCTATTTCTATGTTAGTTTCTTATTTCTATTTCCATTTATATGTTAATTTTATTATTTATAAAATTTAAAATTTGTAAATTTTCTGAATTAAATAAGTACTTACCATTTATATGTTAGTTTTATTATAGTAATTTAAAATTTGTAAATTTTCTCGATTTTGAACGATGAAGTGGACCAATCATATTGAGTTTTTTAAATCCTACGTGGACACTCTCAGAGGCCTATAGCTTCAACTTTTATATTATATATGATGATTCTCTAAGTCTAAGTGCAGCAATTCAAATGTCTTTGTAATTACTAACAGATTAAACCAGCTTTATAATCAAGTTCGATATGTTCACAATTCAATTAAACCAAATTCCTTTGGGAGTAATTCAATTGCTCATCAAGGTTCTTTCTAGCAAATCAACCAACTATCGTTGTGAAAATCAACCTAACATCATAAATCTGGATAGCTACTTCAGATTAAGCATTAAGAACAATCCTAGATGAAGAACTAGCAGATATGAATTCCTACAGATTGATCAACCTATAATTCCATGAAATCCCTAAACCTAACAGGTAATCTACTCAGACATAATCATCGACACAGAAAACATCTTGAATAGAAAATCAAATATCATAAAACAGAATAAAGAACTGGGGTTCAAAATCCTCTCTCTTTCGAGAACAGGATCAGCCCCTAACTCTCTCTGAAATAAAATAAAACTTAGAATTGAAAGCGTAGCCTAAACAAGTGGCAAAAAACCCTAATATATAGTCTAAAACACGTTTTGGGCTTTTCTACAAATCTGGGAAGTTTCTGGGCAAAAACTATAATTTTTCCAAAATGCAGATTTTTGGGCGCAGGAATTTCGTCCTGTAGTGGTGTCGACCGATGCACTATGTGTGTCGACCGACACAGAGTGCAGACGAACCCAGTAAACTCTGTGACATCCATGTAAGCTGCCAAATCATTCCAAAAGCTCCCAGAATCTCCAGATAAGCTCCAAACGTACCTAAACCTGTAAAAGACTCTAAAGACTCTAAATACAAGGTTAAAGACTCGATATATACATATATATCATGGTTGAAAACCTATAAAACCATGATATATCAACTCCCCCACACTTAGCTCTTGCTTGCCCTCAAGCAAGTAAAGAACCAAAGTATAAGAGAAGAGGTTTGAAAAAACAGAAACTCATTTCGTCCTAGGAACTTTCGCATTCACATTCACTTAGTAAGCAACTGAAAACTTTCCTACAGGACTCAAGACCACAATATACTTCCCCCACACTTAGCAACTGTCCCAAGTAAACTCCACAATCAAGTTAGGACATTCAAGTTCACCAAACTAGCCTCTGTATACAATTAGGTGTGGTCTCACAGAGGGAGTATCGAATCAAAGGACACATAAACTCAACCTATTCAGTGTCTGACCACCAAACTGTCAGTTTCTGGTTTCTTTCTTTTCCCTTTCTCCCTTAGCAACTGATTTTTCCCCATTGGGTATCATTTTATTTTTTTTATCAGTGCTCTTCCCGTTATGGGGTGTACTTTGGACACATTCCATGAATGCACAGGAGGTAATAGTGGTAGCTACTACTCCCGTGACCACTTCGGAGCTACTAGCTCATCCTCAGTTTATTATTCTTTTTCTTTTTTTTTACATTCAAGGGAGGGGACCATACTTAAGAACATGATCACAGACTGTGCCAAACACATCAAAGGAATCCGACCCAAAGATTACCAAGCCCCTAAGCGAGAAATTAAAGTCAAGATTAAAGTGAGACTAGTAATGGATCCTCTGAATACCTGGTTAGATATGGGTGTCCTTGATAAGTTGATATGTTTGGGGTTTTCTAATAGTCATAGAGGTCATGAAAGTCTGTCCAATGGTCACTTAGTTCCTGTTCCAGCGAAACATTTCCTCGAAAAATCATTGTTTCATACCAATTTGACTCAATAAATTTTTTTTGAAAAACCAAAGACTGACTCTAAGAAAACAAAAGCGTGCGTCAGTAGCTACCTCCCCCACACTTAAACTACACTTTCCCCAGTGTAATCAAGCTCAGGATCGGTGAGAAAAATAAACAAATCTGAAGAACAATCTGAAAAGTTGCAGATCACTTACCTGTCGTCGGCCTGCATCGATCGATGCCACAAGGGTGTCGATCGATGCAAGGCGATTATGCTCGCGGTTATTGAGATAACCGATGTCTAAAACGCAATCAAATCGGTTAACCGTAAATCGCAACTGCATCGACCGATGCACTAGGTGTGTCGATCGATGCAATACGATTCTGCATGTTTCTCATGCCTTTGAACACACAAAATAGAAAAATCAAAAACACCAAATCAAAAGGAAAAAATGAAAACAAAAACGAACCTAACAGTGGGTTGCCTCCCACTCAACGCTTGTTTAAAGTCAATAGCTTGACTATGGTGATGAGATCAGACTTATAGGGGATTCAACAGAGACTTTGAGTGTCTCTGAGAATATCTCTTCATCCAAGGTGGCGTATAAGCATTCGGATCATGAGATCTCCCAAGGAAAGAGTGAACAGAATCAGGGTGGGAGTGAAGCTTGGGTGGGAGTGAAGCTTGGGTGGGATGCTGCGTTTTCCTGCAGTCACAGCTGATGGATTAGAAGTTTTGAGTATAGAATTTTTATACATGTGCTTTGGTGGACGCAAGAGATCAGGAGCTTTCTGCTTAAGAGCAGTTGCATGCACTAAAGATGTTAGAGCAGGTTCAAGAGGAACCACCATCTTCTTTTCTCCAATAGGACTCTCTGGTTCCACTACAACACTGAAACTCTGTCCATCAATGGTGGATTTATGCAGCTTATCCATCTTAAACTGCAATGTCTCATCTCCCAGGTGGAGATCAATTAGACCATGTTGCACATTAATCACAGCTCCAACAGTAGCTAAGAAAGATCTACCAAGTAGTAGAGGATCATCAGGTTCAATCTCATACTTCAGCACTACAAAGTCCGTTGGAATCAAGTAGTTTCCAACTCTGACAGGAATATCCTTAAGAACTCCTTCCGGATATCACTTTGAACGATCATCTAGGATAAGAGAGATCCTAGTAGGCTGGAATTCCATCTTTCCCAATCTCACAGCTACTGAGTACGGCATTAGATTCACACAAGATCCTAAGTCACACAGAGAACGCTTGAATCTTTCCTTAGAGATATAGCAGTATAGCACAAATGCTCCTGGATCTGGAAGCTTCTCTGTAATCTGAACCAGCTTGTTTTCCATCACTTGCATGCAATTAGCCACGTCTAGCTCTTGTTTAGACAGTTTAGGAACCTTAGGATATGGCACAGAGAGCTTATAAACTCGTTCCAGGACTGTTAGAAGTCTCTGGTCACGTCTGCGTTCTGTGTCGACCGATGCACGATGTGTGTCGATCTACGCAAGACGATTTCGAACAGTTTCAGCAGACGTATCGAGACTGTGTCGATCGATGCTTGAGTTATGTCGATCGATGCAAGTCTCAGACAGACATAATTCATCCAGAAAATCCGAGATTATGTTCTCTTCTTCTTCCAGCAAGTCAATCTCATCTCCTGTGATCACAACATTGACGGATCTGTTATGTTCAGCTCTCCTCGCTTCATTTTGCTTATGTATTGCTTGAGATATATGTTGGATTTGAACATCTAGCTTCTTCACGCTCAAAGATTCGAACTTCCCATTCAGATCTTCATACAATGCATCTATCTTTGAGTTGTAGGACTCAGTGATCTGTTGTTGTCCCTCAAGAAACTGTTCCATCATGATTTCCAACCTGCTCTTATGCGTAGGTGCAGGTGGTGCTTGGTAAGAAGAAACACCATAGTTCCTCGAGAAGGCATTACCCTGTTGCTGGAAAGGTCCCTGAAAAGAAGATTCCTGACTGTAGAATTCATTCCCTCCAACGCAGTTGATAGCTTCTTGCGCATACTTTCCAAGTATAAGACTATGCAGATAGTCAACTTTACTCTTCAACCCAGCTATCTGCGAACTGTCAATCCCTGAGCTGAAAGTATCATTCCGACACATCGTCCTTTCAGATCTCTAAATCTTATTTGTGATTCCGCGAAGTGTGTCGACCGATGCAATAGGAGCGTCGATCGATGCCATGTGAAATCTGTGTCGATCGACACACAGGACCGTGTCGATAGATGCAAGATGATTATGTCGAACCTGACCTACAAAACAGAGAAAAACAGAAAAATAAATCAGTAAAACAAAAACAAAAACGAAAAATCTAGTCTAAACCCTAAATTCAAATCTATCGAGGACTCAAAAGAGTCCCCGGCAACGGCGCCAAAAACTTGATCCGTCTAGTTTTAATCCCTATACTAACTGCAAGTGCACAACAATATCAATGTAGTACTTAGGGTATCGAATCCACAGAGACTCCGGTCAACGATAGATTATAGAACGGCCGAGTTAAACTAGGAGAAAGTAGTGAGAAACTAAAAAGCAAAGCAGAAAAGTAAATCAAGTAGCAGGAGTGTAAGCAAGAAAGCCAAGGCGTTAAGTCTAGGGAGTTCTCAGCAAATCAGGAACACATGCAATCAATCAATCGGGATCTAATTAAGAACTATTCTAGAACTCAAACACGGATATAGAATTAACCAACTGTCGTTGTGAGAATTCTCTAAGTCTAAGTGCAGCAATCCAAATGTCTTTGTAATTACTAACAGATTAAACCAGCTTTATAATCAAGTTCGATATGTTCACAATTCAATAAAACCAAATTCCTTTGCGAGTAATTCAATTGCTCATCTAGGTTCTTTCAAGCAGATCAACCAACTGTCGTTGTGAAAATCAACCTAACATCATAAATCTGGATAGCTACTTCAGATTAAGCATTAAGAACAATCCTAGATGAAGAACTAGCAGATATGAATTCCTACAGATTGATCAACCTATAATTCCATGAAATCCCTAATGAGAATCCCTAAACCTAATAGGTAATCTACTCAGACATAATCATCGACACAGAAAACGTCTTGAATAGAAAACCAAATATTATAAAACAGAATAAAGAACTGGGGTTCAAAATCCTCTCTCTTTCGAGAACAGGATCAGCCCCTAACTCTCTCTCTGAAATAAAATAAAACTTAGAACTGAAAGCGTAGCCTAAACAAGTGGCTAAAAACCCTAATATATAGTCTAAAACACGTTTTGGGCCTTTCTGCAAATCTGAGAAGTTTCTGGGCAAAAACTGTAAGTTCTCCAAAATGCAGATTTTTGGGCGCAGGAATTTCGTCATGTAGTGGTGTCGACCGATGCACTATGTTTGTCGACCGACACAGAGTGCAGACGAACCCAGTAAACTCTGTGACATCCATGTAAGCTGCCAAATCACTCCAAAAGCTCCCAGAATCTCCAGATAAGCTCCAAACGTACCTAAACCTGTAAAAGACTCTAAAGACTCCAAATACAAGGTTAAAGACTCAATATATACATATATATATCATGGTTGAAAACCTATAAAACCATGATATATCAGTATAATAATACAATTGTATAAAGTTTTGGATCAAAATCTTAGTTCTTAACGTTGCAAAACTAGAAACTTTAAACAAAATTAGAGCCTACCTGACAAAAAAAATTAGAGCCTTTGGAGCCTAATTTTTCCCCAATATAGAGCCTAATTTCATTTCAGCGGGAACCCAAAAAAAAATTGGAGCCTACTTTTTCCGCAATTTCCACCTCTCTCTTCCTCTCCTTGACGAAACCACTCATTATCAAAAGAGAAACATGATTCTTTCCGCTCTTCTCTCTTTCTCTGGTTTCTTTATCGACGGCCGACAAGGCCACCGATCACTCTTTCAACGGTACTTCTCCTTCACCGGTCCTTCTCCTTCACCGAGACATCGGGTCAAAGAGAAATCATGGTCTTATGCCATGGATTTCAATCAAGCAAGGTTAGTGTGCTTGAGTCTCTATGGTTCTCAGAAGAAAAATTGGAGCTGTTATACTTGATCTGATTATATTTCGTTTGTGTTATTGTGCAGGTGAAGTTAGGGTTTTGTCGCTCTATCTACATCTCATCGGGCGGTTCTTCCAGAGGGTCCTGATTCCTCATTCCCATACCGCTTCCTTCTCTCTGTCTCTGAAATTGACTGTTCATCATATTAGGGTTTCTGCTTGCTGATTTTAGTAATGATTTTGATTACTTTTTCATTTTGTGTTATTAGTTAATTTCTAGAGAATACTTAGATCTGGTGTTTTTATTTAATGCTCTTTGAAATTGCAGAAATCTTCGTTGCAATAGCAGTAACCTGTGCTCGAGCGTTTGCATAAAACCAGAAACTGGAAAATACTCATTTACTCTATCCTGGCAAACAATTAGGATTTGAAGTTGTGTATTGGTGTTAAAGCATATAGATTGTTTTTGAGAGGAACTATTGAATTTTTAGCAGATAAGTTGTATTCTGCAACTTTCTAATTTCACAATAATCTGATGCTTAATCTGATGCTTATTGATTTAGTGTGGGAATCATCAAGTTTCATCCTTTATTTATGTGTATTCATCAGGTGCTTACAGTGACTCAAGACAGAGTAAAACAGGTATTATGGTTCTCAACAAGCTGACTTGTTACTGTCAAATATTATCGTTTGCTTACATAAGTCTTTTGCACTAGGTTGTTGTTGTTGCTGATCATTGTCAGCTTGGCCCCATCATTATGTGCAAGAAAGCAGCTCGTGCTGGCTTGGCACAGTCTCTCTTTGAACGCCTTGTGCTTCTTGGCATTAAACCAATTAGAGTACAGGTAGTGTTTTAGTCGTGTAGCAGATTTTACCAATTGAAACGTAATTTTGTTACTGTTTTCTTTTCTTTTAACTCTTCAACACGTCCTTGTAGTCAATGACTTCCTCCAGGATCTGCTTGAAGCTGTAGAAACTGTAAGTCCACTGATCAAAAACTCGTTTGATTTTACTCGTTTCTTTACTTCAGTTGATCCTTCGTTATTACATGGTCTGGTCAAGGGAAAGCAAACACGGGACCAATCACAGGGAGATTGGCTCCAATATAAGGAGCAGCAGGGAAGATGCCGGACTGAGGCATGAGCTCCGACTGGAGATGCTTCTGCTGAGCCTCGTGGTCCTCTAACATCAATCGAGACTCAGAGACTTGAGTATCGTCCGTCGAGGTTTCTTCTGATCCGTTTGCATTGGAAGCCAAATATTTTATTGAGCTTCGTGTTCTTAACAGAGATGTAAGGACGAATTGCAACAAATTAAGTCGCATATATATATATATATATATATATATATATATATGTATTGCATTTTTTGTATTAGGAGTTATATTTGTAGTTATAAATTAAGAATTGTATTTATAAATTTATGATAAATTATGTAATTTGTGTTTTTATAAATTTAATTTTATTATTAATTTTTCAGTAATTAGAATAATATTCAAAATATCAAAAAACCAATCCTAATATTAATATGCAAAATATCATAGCATATTAAATTAATGCCATCATAACATATATTATTGCATATAAAAAACTGCTACAAAAACTTATATCATGACAAATATAACGAGTTGTAGTAGATAGTACTATAGCATATAGAGGTGTGGTACCAATATAGATTAGAGCATTATGTTTATGCTATAATAGATTGCACCAACCATAGCAAGCTAAAATTAACGCTATTAAATTGCAATAATAACATAGCACGAAAGAAATGCTATTGTAGAGGGGGGTCTATTATAGCTGCCGCTGTCAGAGCGTTTGTGGAAACACTATCTATTACATACCATAGCTTGTATCGTGTGCTATGAATGTTGATTTTTCTTGTAGTGATGGTTTGATGGACGTGAAACTGTTGACCTTGATTTTTTTCAAGTTATGGTGCATCATGTGCGTTTATATAGCATCTTTAGCAAGTGGTGCATCATTTGGTTTCCTTCTGCTTCTAAGATAGGCTGTCCATTCTTATCATTTAAAGGTACTCTAGAAATTCATGTTAGAAGACAGAGATCAATCCTCACTTTCTGAGTCAAAGCAATTGACCCGAAACCATATTTGTGCATCCTCCTTTGCTTTAGAGATGATGTTGATGGGTTTGTATTTTGTGTTTTCAAAATCCAATGAATAACTTTCTCCTCGATATGTTTGTTTTTGCTGCACATTATGAGATAGTGAAGATTGAGGAAAATATAGTTGGGAGAAAAACTAGTAGGAGGAAGGGGGAATTTTCGTGAATATTATAAGGGTTTATTGCGTTTTATGTCCCCTAAACTGAATTTAAATAAAAGTATATCCCCGAAATTGAAAGAAATGCAAAACTGCCCATTCGTCCTAAGCAAATTACCGTGAAGCCTTTAAGACAAAAAAAAAATGAAAACCGCAATTACCATGATAACATTCGCCATTGTCAGACTTCTATAGAGGTTTGATGAGTTAAACTCTAATAGAAATCTAAATGACTTTATCAGACTTTTAGGAAAAGTCTGATACAGAATCTGATACAGAATAATTTAGTAAATTTAAATTTTAAAATTATAAAAATATAATTTTTCAAAAATATTATATACAAAAATTAAATATAGACAATTTAGTAGCATATATATTAAAATTTGGTCAAACAGAGTCAAATTAAACAATGTTAGTTAAGTATGTCTTTATCCAAAAGACTTCAGGGTAATTTAGTAAATTTAATAAATTTAATTTAGTAAATTTAAATTTTAAAATAGTAAAAAAAAATTTGTTAAAAACAACTATATAGAAATTAAATATAGACGATTGTGAAATATATAAATTAAATTTTGTAAATTTGAATTAGATTAAAAATATATAAGGTGGTAGAGTAAGTTCTAAACTTCAAAACATGCTTTGTAATGGAATATTTACATATAACTTTAGGGTTGGATTCATGGTTTACCAAATTTTAAATTTGCACGTATGTGTTAAAATGTACAATATTTAACAAATTTGATGTTTCCTAGGTGTTTTGTTTAAATATTTTCACTTATAAGTGATAAATATTAGATTTAGGGTTTCTCATACTTGACAACGAAGTCTGAATTTTTGGGTTTCTCGATAAGTCTGAAAAGTTTGAGACTTATTTAAGTTGAAAATTTAAATTTTAAAAATTATAAAAAATAATTTGATACATAAATTAAACATAAGCATTTTGACATATATAAACTGAAATTACATGAAATTTGGTCAAATTTAAGCATTAAAGATATATTTGGTTCAAAACACCATGTAGTTTGATTTATGTTTCACATATGAAGTTGAATATCATATTTTTATTTATAGGGCTAGATTGAGAGTTTGTGAATTTTCATTCATATTGTTACATTTACATATAGTGGTTAGTTTGTGATTATGTTAAACGTGTTTGATGTTTATTATAAGTTTTTTATATATGATGGTATTTAAATAGTAATTATTAGAAAGTTTGATATTTATTATAATTTTTCTATATAATATGAAATTTGAAAGTTTTTCAAAATTTTCACACGAAAACTTTAAAAAAAGGCGAAAATTTCTGCCTGAAATTTTAAGAATTCTCGCTCAATTTAGAAGTTCCTTCTCAAACTACATATTAAGTCTGATACCGGATATTTTACAATTTTCAATTGTTATAAATCTGGCGACAAAATTTCCCTCCAATTTCTCTCCGCTTATCTAAACCTAATCTTGTACACACATATAACAACATAAAAAAATCTTCACATTCTTCATTCTCTTACAACCTATCTTTCTCTCTCTTTTATAAAACCTATTTCAAATTTCTCACCCAAAAAAGTTCTCAAACTTATTCTCTCATATGAGTTCTTATGTATGTGATTCATAGCTTGTTCTCTTTCAGCTTCTGGAGCTAATGGGAAAGGTATCAAACAATCTTTTATTAATCATTTCTTGAAGACTTGGTCATTAATGCTAGAGCTCTGTGTTTTTTCTTTTTCAGGTGCTTGGTTTAAGGTTTAGCCAGATGATTGTCCAAAGAAACTTGAATTCAGGCTTTTTATGCTGCTAATGGCTCCTAAAACTTCAGTGAAGTACGAGGAACACAAAGTCTGAGAGTCTAATATTAGACTACAACCGAAGTCTGAGAGTCTAATAACATACTACAACCGAAGTCTGAGAATTTCTCAGACTTCAGGTAAATCTGGTTCAAGTATTTAGACTTCTCATGACGTCTTATTTCAGACTGTATATGAATTTTGAAATTTCAAAGTTTTTGAATTTTTTCATACGAAATTTTTTTAAAAAGGCGGGAAAAATTTCCTGCTCGATTCAAAAGTTTCATCCCATACTGCATATGAAATCTGATACCAGAGATTTTACAACCCTAAAATTTTCCATTTGTTAAAAATCCAGCGAAATTTCCCTCCAATTTCTCTTCACCTATCTAAACATAATCTTCTAAAAAGTGTTCGTCCAAAAAAAAATCTTCTAAAAAGTCATTTTCACACATGCAACAAAAAAAAAACATTCTCTCTTTTTGTGAACAAAACCCTTACATGGGTTGATTTTTTTTTATTTACAAGTTCCTCTTAATTAACAGAATTTTCGATTGATAATTTTTTATGAAAACTAATACATTGGTTGATTTGGTGTAGAAGCTAAAGACAAAGAAAGAAAGCATAAAAAAGACAGCTTGAAGATACTCTTAAAATGGTGGAGAAGAAGAGAAAGGTAATTTTCAAGGAGGTTCACCATATATCAATGATTGTCTATGGTGGGACTTACATTGTAGACATAGTAGACAAACTGGGGAACGTGATGTGTATGGCGATACAAAGAACACGGAGAAATCAAAGTTCTAATATCATACTACAACCGAAGTCCGTTCTCTCATCACCACATTAGCGATCTTATTGGAAAAATCAGCATGTAAACGCTTTGTATGCGGTTGTGTAGCTCATGTTAATCCCAAACTGCTTCTTCATTGATATTTTGACATGCTTTGGTGTAATCAGTTCAATTATACCAAAGCATTCAATAAAAAACCAGCAAATATAATGTGGAGTATAACATTTACACGTAAACATCCAATCCACCACTGAACATGCATGAGTTTTTGAATAGATTACCATCCAATACTTGTTTGGTTCCTTCTTCACATATTTTTCATCATGATTCCCGCATCTTCATCTCACAGCTCATTCACCAAAATTAACAGGTAATTGAACCATTATATGTAAAAATAAGCACGTATAAACCACATTTGTGATCTTATGGGGAAAACCATACTTCTTTGTGAAGTTTGATTCTATTAGCCACATTGTCAATATTATTCAAAAATTGATTAATAAATAATTATCAAACATAAAAATGTAAAATTCACGCAGAAGGAACATATACAACTAACACACATTTATAAAAATTAAAATCAATGAAATTAATCACAAATATACAAAAATGCGTTTTTAAATTTTTTAACATTTCAGACTTCCATAGCAGACTTTCATAGCAGTCTGACAGTAGTTGTACCAGACCTCTATGGCAGTTTAAAAAAGTGGGTATTTTTGCAATTGAAATTAAATTGGCAGACAGCGGATGCAGTCTGACAGCCATCAGACAGCGTACAGAGTCTGCTTTATATATTTTTTACATTTTTGTTAGACAGCTTATGTAGTCTGAGAACAAAAAGGTGTAGTTTTGCAATTGACTTCTAAATTTTACTTTTTATCACTTCTTTGAGAAGTTTGATAGTTTTCAGACTTCTACTGATGTCTGACAAAAAGTAAAGGGTATATTTGGGGTTGACCAAAAAAATTGGGGTTGACTTTTTTGTAACAGACTTCTATTGCACTCTGAAAAGATATTCAGACAGCTAGGAAAGTCTGATAAAAAAACTTTGCATTTTTGGGGTATTTCCTGTGTTGACCAAAATTCGGGTTTTCAGATTTCTATAGTCGTCTGAAAAAGTTTTGCATTTCAGATGTCTAGTGATGTCTGATATTTTTCCCCTTGTTTTCAGATAGCTTTGGAAGTCTGAAATTTTTTTCCTTATTCTGGTCAACATCTGAAAATTTCGGTCAATTACTCTTTCTACCCATTTTATTTTCACACATCGGATTTCGTCTCATAAAAAGTCAAGATTCTGTCAAATTCACACAAATTTTTTGCTAGACTACATAAGAAGTCTGAATTAAAAAAAAAACCAAATTTCAATCAATTGCAAAACTACCCTCTTCTTATTTAGATTTCTTGGTGAAGTCTGATAATTATTTTTTCAAAGGAATTTCCCAGATTTCAATGGAAGTCTGTCAATTCAAAGTCATTTGCAAAACTACCCTCTCGTTGACCATCATACTCCATCAAACTTCATGGAAAGTTTGAAATCGCGAAACAGATCTGAAAATCGGCGGATCTTGTGAAAAATCACCTAAATCTGGTTTGAGCTCATTTTTACATTCACCAAATGCCCATAACTTCTAGTTACACCAATACCCAACAAACCCAACCATTTTTGTGCAAGAATAATCAAACCCAACCATTTTGTGCAAGAATATCAAAATCGCAAGAGATCCAAATTTTAAAATTAAAACGTGAATTAGAGAGTTTTTGGATAAAATTGGAGGAAAATAGGAGAATAGAAGGTTGTGAACTCTAATATAGAGCTTTAATGGCTCGGAATTGGTTGTGTGAGGCATTAGTAAACTCAAATTTGGTTGTTAATGGTGGTGTGTGAATTGGAGAAGATGACAGTTTCGTAATTAAGTTAGATTTGAAAGGATTTTTTGTCTTTTGGTAAAAACATCAGACTTCTTGTGAAGTCTGGCGATGGCATTATCGTGATTATCCAAATTACTAATGATATATATTAATGAAGGAGAAGAAGGAGAAGGGTGACGGTAGTTTTAGGGTTGACTTCAATTTTAGAAGTAGTTTTGCAATCAGGCCATATTATAAAAGAAATATTCAATTTAATGTTAATAAAATTTTAAATTATAAAATTAAAATGAAGATTTTTAATTTAACAAAAGTTAGAATATTAGAAATTAGACTAATATAATTTTAATTTAATAAATATTAATATATTAAAATAGTTAATATGTATATTAAATGACCATATGGAAGGGATACAAAAGCTTCCAAGATAAGCACGAGAGAGAGAAAAAGAGGTTCTCTTGTTAGACTCTCACTCTCTCTCTCTTTTCTCTAACTTCTCTCTAGAGAACACACATGTCGGTAGTTGGTTGTTTACATTTTTTTGTACTTCGGTTTTGGTAGCTGCGGTCTTTACCGCCAATAAAATCTGGTATCTCTTCCTGGACTCGGGTTTCCGAACTCAATCGGAATTTTGCTTCTGGTTATGTGCCGGACATCTTCCCAAGTTAAACGCCGACTGTATCTTATCTATCTTTATCGGCTCCTAATTTGGTTCTCCGATTCCAATTTGGAATCGATCGATCCAAACATATGGTGCTTTATTCTCAAGGATCATGTGATCTATTTCTTTCTTCCCTTCTCTTCGTCGTGCGCTTTGGCCGGTGGGTTCGCAGTCCGATCGAGTTTAACGGATCCGGCGGTGTTTCTTTGTTATTGCGTTTGTACTGATTTCGGCTCTGCAGACATCAAGCGCGAGATTAGCGGTGGTGGTTGTGGTAGATGGAAACGAGTTTCTTCAGATGCGGTTGTCCTTGTTTGATTAGATGGGTTTCAATCAGCAGGAGATTCAGCTTGTAGCGGTGAAGCAATGGATCCAGAATTTTCTGTCGGCGGCACTTCTGCATGCCGATCAACCTCAGAGCTTGACGCGTGGCACACGACTTTCGACGTGGCAGCGTAGAGTCTATCCAATGAAATTTTTGTGATGACAAAAAATGACCACATAGAAAACATATTAAAATTAATATCACCTAACTAATATAAATGAGAAGGTATGTGAGAGAAAAAAATCATACATGGACCAATCAAAACATCTTATTTTGCTGACGTGTCAATATTTTGAACGACTATTCTGAAATCAATTCTGATGACTATTCCAAATTTTTTTTTTCTCTCGAAACTGTCTCTCTCTCTTTCTCTCGAAACTACCTCACCATTTACGGAGCTCTGTCCCACGATCTCAATTTCTGTGACAAAGATGAACTGCCATTTCTATACAATTGTGTAATCTCTCTTCGTCGTTTAGATCCGAACGAATAATCTCAGATACTTTTTCGTTTCTTCTGTAATCTCTCTTCGTTGTTTTCATTTTCTCAACCATTCTGGTAAATTTGAGGGAAAATCGACTCACCTACATCTCCCCTGCTCAAATTTGAGGGTAAATTTGAGGCATATCGAGAGGCATATCACTCTCACTGTACATATCGGAGAACAGAGGTCTTGGAGGAAATTTCATGTACTTGATCGGGAGAGGAATGGGAGACGCAATCTTCCGAGACGGATCTGGAATAGAGAGCGGCGACGGAGGTTGGACGAGCAGTGATACGGCGGAGTAAGAGGAGGATATTTAGCAACTGGGAACGAGAAACGAGGAGGCGGAGGTGCAACACACATGCAAATCGGAGGTCACAAAACCCAAATGGAAGCAAGCATAGGAGCGGTGCGCGAGTACAACGGGGCGGCGGGCAAGGGCGGAGGAGGCTCAATCGGCGGAGGCTGAGGTTCAGGAGGTTCCGTGGCATCGGAATCCGGCGGGTTCATGGCGAGCATGTCGACCCCTAGAGACGATGACCGGCTGGGAGTCCGGCAGGAACGACGACGGAGATCACGCCATCAGATCTGGGCAGCGGCGGAGCCTCGGGACTCGAGTATGAGAGATGACAGGCTGGGTCTCTGCAGTTCTCTCCAATCCCAGGTAACTTTTAAGACTTCTTCATCGATGAAGCATTAGTGTTGATCAGAGGTAAATTGTTGTATTTTATTCTCTTGATTTTTGTGTATTAGGGTTTCTGGTGAGGCTTCTGGTTGAAGAATCTGTAGTTAATAAAATCAGCTTGATTTTGAGGAAGTAAACGTTTAAACCGAAACCTGTTTCATTTCTTATTCTCAAGGATCATAGAGCCTCTTACTTCAAGTTGTGCGCATATACTTTAAGGTTGGCCCTTTCTTTTGTTTAGTCTTTGTCAAAACTTCTTATACTAGCTTATTTACGTGTAGACTCTTACTTGGAGTTCCATATCACAAGGTGCTCTCTGTATGGCCATAACGTATCTGCAACGTCCTTTCCCGTCGGGAGATCTCGAGCAGTTGGCCACATGGAAGTTAGTATTTTCTTGCTGTTTACACACCACATGGAGGTTAGTATTTTCTTGTTGTCTTATTAATAGCCGAGCCTTCTCGAAGACTTTGCAGGATGTTCGTATCTTGGAGTTTAATAAGGTGAGCTCAATGGGATTCTGAGTTTGCTTGATGATTCGAAGGTGAATGAATTTTTGGATGTGGAAGAGGATTTAAGATTGTCTAAGCTCACCATTCGTGAGAACACTGAGGTAAGAGGCGGAGAGATGTCTCTGGAGCAGTGGATGGGTTCTACCAGTGCTGTTGAAGGTTATGTTCCTTTCGATCGAAGAAATTGCAAATCCAAAAATGGCAAAGAAGGTAAGTTCGATGATGAAATCACTCACCTAAAGATTTTTTTTTTCAAAGTTAGAACTGATGTTAAAAAATTAAAACTGGACAGGTTCTCTGTTAGATTTTTTTACCCGTGTTTTTAATAGTTTGGTCTCTGTCTCAATGCTGCTTACAATATGAGCTTGGTTTTGACAGATTCCAAGGCTACTGAGAATAATCAAAATAAGCATGAGGACCGATGGATTTCACTAGCACATTTATTATTCCTGATGAATGTAAAATTTCAAAGCTTCCAACACAGACCAAACAACCTTCTCCTAAAGGGAACTCTTAGGATGGCCAAGGGAAAACAGTTCCTCCCACACTTAAAAAATCGAGTAAGCACTAAGGAGATGTTAAGAGTAGTAGGCCTTCTGACCACAAGATATCTAAGAAATGTAGTTGTATATGTTACTTATTCTTGCTTAAAGGTATCATGAATGAGTTTACTGCGCATGTGCAGGTTTCGTTGTGAAAAAGAAAGGGACAAGATGAATTCCGGGTATGACGCGACCGATCTACATGTGGATCAAGTATCAGATCGTTCCCAAAGACCAACCCATCTGATCTCATCTTCAGTTTGTTTACTTATATTCAAGGGCCATACAATTATATATTTTTACATCAAAAATGTATCAAAGAAAAATGATGAGAACCATAACTCAACAAAAAAAAAAATTGTTGCTTTTTAAAATTAGTGTTTGTCATATTAAATTTAGTATAGTAAAAAAATATATTCAATAAGACAAATAAACGAACAGAAAAATAAAGATAACATGTAGATTTTACAATTTGATCAAATGTTTAGGAAAATAAATGCATTACAGTCTAATATATATAAGGCAGAAAAAATTGGAAACACAAGAAATAAAATTTGAAAAATTAATATCATGGAGGCATTCATAGTTAAGCGATGGGGGCATATTAAAGAACTTACCTAATCTAACCAAGGAATTCAGAAATTTTGTTAAGTGATTAAATGGTTTTTGTGTGACAAAAATATTAAATGGTTTTATAAATTGACGGGGCAAGTGACCCCACTATCATACACACAAATATTAGTATAAATTTCAAGCTTTTATGAATTTTTTTTTCTTTCTAATGTTAGTTTGGGATTATTTATATATTCACAATTAGCTATAGTTTTGAGTAAATGTAGATTCAAAGATGGTAGTAGTGTTAATACATTTTTAATATAAATAATGTAATGTTAATACACATTAACTTAAAAAAAACTAAAGATATTCTACTATGGCATTGACCATCTAAACCATTGATGTAAACATTTAATTTAAGAAATAGAACCACAATAAACTATTCCAAATATTTTTTGGATGATTAAAAGGTTCGGGTTTTTAGATCTGTATGTCTCTCTAAAACGGATTTAAACTAAAACCAAATTAAAAATAAGAGATTCCTCCTAAGTAAATGTGTTTTTAAACCCAAAAAATTAACTAAAAATAGTAACTATATTGTTCTACCTTCTATTTAAACCAAGTCTAACATGTATTTCGTTATCAAGCAATTGCCGATGTTATCAAGTAATAGCCGTTGTTTTTATTTGAACTTAATTTCAAAATTTGATGTGATGTGTTAATCTATTCTAAAGAAGAAGAATATTAATCAAATAATATATGGTATATGTCTAACCCATAAACTATAATGCAAATAGAAACAATAATGCATAGTGTTTTTTCAACATTTTTAGTTTACGTGAAAAATAAAAGCAAATGTTGTCAGATATAAGTTTTTTTTTTGACATCTTTGTCAGATATAAGTTTTGCAGGTAACTATGGTATAAGCCAGCGTAAATCATATGCATGCTCTTGTGGAGCAAACTAACGTTAAGACATGAGATCACCGATAAATTCGGAAGCAAAGATAGTTCTTTGCGTTTTCATAATTTTTTGTATCTTTACCTTTATTTTTAAGAAGCTTCAAATAAAAAAATTCACTTCATCAGATAATTTTTTATTTTTACTCCATAGTTTTTTTTCATTGTGTCTATTCAATTTCATCCACTATTCAAACCGTGAAGCTTTATCTTCTTCATTTTTCAAACCATTGTCAAATTCTTCTTCTTTACCAATAGTTTCCTACATATGGAAAAAATATTTGTAAAATAGACAATATTTTATAATATGAAAATCTATATAAGCACCTTAATTAATGAGGATGTAGTCTGAGAAATGGTTTGCCGAAATGCCATCTTCAAACTGAAATATGGAGAAGAGAAACAAAAGGTTTTATATTTTGTGATTATATTTAACGAAACACACAAACATAAAAGTTGGTCTAAAAGAATCAACCTCACATTAGATCATCTTTTTTGTTTATAGGTTTATTTTTTTTTGTTTATAGGTTTCATTAAGTTTTTGTCTAAAATCGAATATTCCATGGTAATGTTGTCTCGGTTAGTCATACTATAAAATCTTTGAAATAAATGAATCGAAAGAAGATGTCCGTGCAACACACATACCATAATAATTTTTGTCGATCGAATGTGAGGTTGATTCTTTTAGACCAACTTTTATGTTTATATGTTTCGTTAAATATAATCACAAAATATGACTTTGTAACACTTCTTTAAAGTATCTTTTTAAATATAATATTATATTGCACGGTTGTATTGGGTAGTCATACTAGTTTTTATAATTACGGTTTCTCGCGAGTTATTGCGTCAAATACATAAAAAATAATATACCACTATGAGGTCTATTAAAATGATCGATTAACCTTTTCTATTATGAAAGCATTAAAAACAAATTTTGACCACTACTAAATAGATTAAATGAATGAAAATGGATTATATCATTTCAATAACAAAATATTAAAAACGAACTTAGACTAATGGGAAACGTTTATCGAGAGACAACCCTATTTTGACTCTAGTAAATATGTAATAATATTTACAAAATTATAAAAAATCAAAATTAAATTTAATATATGAACATAACATAAAATATTTTAGAATAAAGCAAAACAAATTAAACTTACATCAATAAAACTTTTATTTTAAAAATTATGATCATGCGGCTTAGAACTTAGTTTTTGTTTGGAAACTACAAACAAGAAAAAACAAGTTAAATTCAAGATTACAAAAAAAAAAGCCTTTGAAAGGCGATTTTCTGAAAATCTCTCTCTCTCGCCGCCGTCTACACAATCGCCCCGATCTCCCTCTCCGGCGAGCGGTGCTTCTCACCGCCGCCGTGAGAGGGTCCCTCTCTCTCCCCTCTTCCTTCCTATACTCATTGGCTGGTTTTCTCTTGTAGGGCTCGTGGATCTGGATTTTCTGTTTGGTATGGATGGGTTAGTCGCCGTTCGTTCTCGTCGGTGCACGGCGTGGTCCAGACTGGTGTCTCCGGGGTTCGTGAGGTCTGTCTCACTGTCTGGTTCTTTGTCTCGTTCGAGGACGGCGTGATTTTTTTCCGGTCAGTGCTCTCTCTCCTTTCGCTCGGGTGATTCCTAATCGAGCTGCGTCTCTTCGCCGGGATGTGGTGGTGCTCTGTAGCAGCGAGGTTCTGATTTTAGTTGGGCTCGGTTTTTTGCTTTTGTTGGTTTCAATCTTGAGGACGGATTGAACAGCTGTTGAGTCTCTCGCTCCGAGTGTCTTCTCTGTTTCGTTGCGGCGGTTCCGTCTCCTCCCATGGCGTCCCTCCTCAGGCGATGTTTGTGGTCATAGGTAAGTTCTCCTCCGGACTTCTTTGCTGGTGACCCTTTCAGAGTTGGTATTGCTACTTTTACTAAGCATCCCCATACTTTAAGGTATTTGTACGAAGGTACAATAGCTTTCCAAAGTTCGTAAGGTGTTTTACCGGATTAATTTCACCCACTATACCTTTTTGAAAAGTAATAGCAAAGTTGTATCTTTGCAAAGATTTATGCAATTTTATATCTTTTTGTCTTTTAGTGATGTACAAAGACCATTTTAGCCTTAGTTTTTGTGTTTTTGTCATAGATAGTTAATATCAAAGGCTATCCACGCTAGCCTTCTATCCATTCCTTTTCATTTTTATTTTTTTATTTTTTTATTTCTCTTACATTCTCGTTGTTACTTCATGAGTTATTTTTTCACAACTCATTTTTTGACGGAGAATAGGATAGCAGAGCTGATGATTCCGATAATATAGATCACCAAAATGGATATAAAATCGTCCGATGTATTGGAATTCAAAAAAAAAAATCGGACTTCATACGGAAATTGCGAATGGACGTCTTAGATTAGATGTCCACAATATCCATCCACATGGATACTACCACGACCATATCACATGCAAGATGCTTACCATGGGTAGAAAGTGGCCAACAATGTTTTTATGGTTCCTAGTCAAACAAATAAACATCACATGTTAAATGCTTTCTATGGATATGGTGGACAATATCGACTATTCGTAGACACTACCACGATCCCCTCACATGCTAGACGGGTCTAATGGACATAAGGTGACTAAGAGTTCACATGATCATGAAATGTACCTAGTAAACACAATTATAAGAGCTCAGGTCAATGATGTCTATTATTCGTGGATACTACCACGATTATATCACATGCTAAACGCTTATGATGGACAATAGGTGGTCAAGAGTTAACATTATTGCGATCCGTGGTCACAAAAGTATGTTGGGCCGATTAACACTACCACGATTATATCACATGTTAAACGCTTATGATGGACAATAAGGTGGTCAAGAGTTCACATTATTGTGATCCGTGGACACAAAATACGGGTCTGATGGACAGAAGTTGGTTAAGAGTTCACATGATTGTGAATTTGTGGACACAAAGTAGGTGTAGGCCACTATCCATCCAAAAACAACATTTTGATTGACTACTTCCTACCCATGGTAAGCATCTTGCATGTGATATGATAGTTGTAGTATCCACAAAGATGGATATTGTGGACAACTAGTCTCAATTGTCTATTCGTAATTTCGGTATTAAGTCCGAATTTTTTTTTTTTAATTTCGGTACATCGACTGATTTTATCTCCATTTCGGCGGTCTATACGGCCGGAAACCTCACATATTGCATCCTATAAACCGTTCAAAAAACAAGGGGTGAAAAATGTTAAAGTAAGAAAGGGAATGAAGAGGAAAAGAAAAGAAAAAAATTAATAAAAAAAGAATGGATAGTTTTCGATGGATGTAAGACCTATCCATCGCGAGAGTGTGTTTCTTCTTTTTCCTTTTTTCCTCTATCTGTGAGGAATAAAATTGTCTTTTTACACGTGGGTCATTAGGGAAGGTACAAGATTGCAATAAAAAAGATAAAAATATACATCCAGTGCAATTGACCCGTGTGTTGCCCGTAACTTTGTGTGGAATTTTGCTAAGGATATAATCTGTGGTAAGCAAAGCCCCACCCCTTAAAGGTTCTGGGCTAACCCATATTCTTGCAACATTGTGTTCATTATTTTTTTTAGAGTTCGGTTCTTTCATTCTGCAACTCTATTAGATTCTGAGAAATAAGGACCAAACGTTTGGTAGATAATCTCATGTTATTAACAGAAGGCATTAAGCCGACCATCATACTTCCCACCTTTGTCTTTTTGACTACTTTAGTATTCTTACTAAGTTTATTCTCAACTTCTAATTTTTATTCCATAAATTTTTCTAGAGCTCTGTGTGTATTTAATCTAAAGGTGAGGTTGTCATTTTGACTTGGGGTGTTGGTGTTTTTCTTAGTTTGGCATGTAAACACACTTATCATTTTTCTTTACTCATTTTTCATTTTAAAATTAGGTTCATATTTATCAATCGGTTTATTTATACCATGTCCTAATATTTTATGCCAAATATTAAAAGACTTAAGTTAGTGAGCAACTGGATCCTTTTTCATTTCATCAACGGTTACAACAGTTTCTTAATCAACATCTGAAACAACATTTGCAATAATTTTCTTCTTAGAGCTACCTTCTTTATCTTTTCCACCTTTGATAACAGCCTTGACACACATATTCACAAGTCCTCCCTTGAAGTATCCCCTTCCAAGGTACATTCCACACTTCTTTAGAATGAGGTTGTCTTCCTCGAAGATCACATAAAATCTGGCCTTACTAAGTAAGGTATCAGAGATTAAGTTCTTCCTCATATATGGGACATGCTTCACATTCTAGAGTGTGAGCTCTTGTCCCAAAGTCATAACGTTGTGTTTCTCATGAAGAGTTGTTCCTCTAACTTACTCTTCTGATAGGTGCTGAACATTGTCCTATCATTGCAGATGCCCGTTGTGGCATCAGTGTTGTACCACCATTCGTTTGGGCTGTCATCAACCATGTTAACCTATGTTACCACATCGCATAGGTCCTTTTCTATGAGTTTGGCTTGAGACTTTTGGCCTTTTTACTTGTTGTGACATTCATTGGTCTTATGACTATTCTTACCACATTGGTGGCATTTTTCCTTAAAGACCTTCTTTTCGGATGGTTCTAGGGCGTCTTGCTTCTTGAAGCTCTTTGAAGTCGGCTTCGATGGATACTTAGCTATTTACTTGCCTTTTCATTTTTCATTGGACTTCCCTTTGTGAACGGCTACATTCACATTGTGCTCACGAATCTAAATCTCTTTTTATTTACGGTTTCTATCCTTAGTGTTTAACCTATGGACCAGGTTCTCCATAGTCATCACCTTCTTTTTGTACTTGAGGTAGTTCTTGAAGTCAATCCAACATAGAGGGAGATTTTTAATGAAACTATTCACTGTGAAGATTTCCCAGATAGAAATTTCCTCAACAACTTTTTGAAAAATTCGTTGGAGTGCTTCCACTTGGTCCATTATGGGTTTGAACCCACCATTATGAAGTCATGGAACTTTGTTGTCTCAAACTTTTTACATCCAGCATCTTCAACTTTTAATTCTTTTTGAGTGCTAACCACAAGCTTTTTGAGGTATTGTACTTGCGGTAGAGTGCATAAAGATCTTCCACGAGCTGTCCTAAGACCCCTCCTTCGGTGAAATATCAATGATTCCATGTGTTACATTGTTCCAATGATGTGCACATCCACATTCCTTGCATGAATGGTGGGCTGATCCTCCGTTAGATACCTAGACAGGTGCATCGCATGGAGAAAAAATTGCTTGATAACAAGATTTTTGGGTCTTGTATCTTGTAGTCAATTACTCAACCTACAAGACAAATGTCATTGTAGTATAGGTTGAGGTATCAATCCTAATTGGGTGTGAGTCTAACCAAAAGGAATACATAAAACTAAATGAGCTAAGCCAATTAAAATTGATTTTAATCTAACAACCTAAGTGACAAAAGAAAGTAAACAAGTAAGTAAATGAGATGAGAGACTAAGAAATAAATAAGAGAAAGGGCCTAAGATGAGGTCAAGGTGCTAGAACTATCAAAAGATGATCTTAACTAGGTGTTTATCAATCACACAAGCAAATAAAAAAGGTTAAATGATCTATCAAGTAGCTAATCATATTCCCATACAACTAACTATATGCTAATCAAGAATTAATCCATTTCTCAATATAAAATCCAAGATAACATGCATTCAATCTCAATCATTTAACCAATCAAGCAAGCTTTAATCCTAAGTCTAGAACTCAAAACACTAGATCAATCTTATCTCTAAGCAAAGATCCCTTTAATCAATTCCTAATCAAGAATAATCTATCAATTGTGATCAAGAATCAATTAAGCATGAAAAACAAGTTCATTTGACTATTAAACACCTTAGACATCAATTCTTATTGGCTAAGCATGCAAATTATCTAATTAGGTTCTAACAAGCATTTCATCAAACACCTTGTGGCCAAAGAAAAGCCTAATGTCTAGATTCAACAATTTCTTGCAACCTAGCATAGAGAACAACCTAATAGAGAAGGATTAATATAAATTAAGCATAAAACACCCTTAGATCATCCCTAATCAAGTCCTACTCTACCTCATCTCAAAACCAAAAAATACTACTCACTAATCATATTGATCCCATCAAACTACATAGGAAAAATAATGGAAATCATGATTAGAGAAAATAAATTAAAAAGATAACAATACTTAACTAGAACTTAAAATAAAAATTACAAAATGTTTTTAGATTCAAAAGGGGTGAAAGAAAATACAAGGAAGAAGATGCCTCCAAAAATTGGGTCTAAAGTACAAATATATCAATTTTTTGGTCGAGTAGTATTTTTGTAAATAAAGAGAAATCAGATTGGTTTTGTATCGACATCAGTACGCCGATGGACATGCCGATACATTTCTCTGTGAAATGCGCTTGGTAATTACGTGGATGTATCGGTTGTAACATGTCGATGTGGGCTTGGAGACTTCCACGTGAGTTGGCTTCAGCAGGCGAGTGGGCTCGCCTTTAGTAAACCAATGGAGTGGAGCCCATGCAAGCTCTGGATAATGGGAAGTGGGGCCTTTCGGCCAATTCATACCTCAACAATGGTCTACGGTCCCAATCGAGACGTGTATTCAATAGCTGTGCTAATTTATTCCCCAACTCATATATTATTTTAATTTCATACATTTACTTTAACAATCTGGTCAATTTAAACACAATTAAATTCAATCGCTAACTCCGTTTAACACCCGTTAAATCCCGATTGCATGGCTTACACGTGGCTAATGACTCGGATCTAAAATAAAACGGCGTCGTCTGGTATTTTCTTCTTCCTTCTTCATTTGTGCGATTTCGATTTCTAGGGTTCTTGTTCATTTTCGATTTCGCCCAAAAATCCGACAGTAGTAGAATCGATCAAAGGAATAAGTTGTGATTGAGTTATCTCTCGGCGAGTTAGTGAATAGTTGTCCCGATTACCACAGAATATGGAGGAACTCACGGAAAGGAGGTCCCGATTACAACATGTTATGGAGCAATTCACGGAATGGAGGTCCCGATTACTATAGATAATCGTGAAACAAGGTATAATTTTTTCATCTGAGGGTAATTGATTTGCGAGATTGTGTGTTTATTGATTGTTTACATGAATATGACGCTTGCAATTGTTATGCACACTAAGTGTTCGATTGAATTACTGAGTGAAATATTTTGATTTTTTTTTGTTGTTTTTTCAGCAGCGACTGTCACGATGTTACTTTCACAGTGGCTTACGGTGGGAGGTTTGAGAACGTGAATGGTGAAACGGTGTACAATGGGGGCTTGACACATATACTTGAAACGGCGGTCGAAGCTCTTTTTAGTGGTCTAGCTGAAGAAAATTTTACTGATTTATCTACCCAAAGGATGTGGTATAAGCTGCCTTACGAAGAGATGACGGATTTGAAGCTATTGTTTGATGGTTCTTCGAGTTTTCAGAACTTGTGTGCAGCTGCGACTTGGATTACCGATGTAGAGATATTCATGGAGACGGACGAGGATGATGGTTCACGGGAAGAAGGAGAAAATGACATTAATGAAGAGCATAGAGAAGAAGTGGATGTTGATGAGCAAATGCATGAAGAAGGAGAGAATGCAACATCTGAGGCAGCATTTCATAATGCAGAACGAGTCGAAGAGATTGTGGCCGACTTTGTGGATGAAGAAGAGGAGAACGACAGGTACATAGATACTCCTCCTGCATCAGATTGTGAGGATGAAGCTTCTGATATGCTTATGTAAGATGGAAAAGAGGCAGTGGGGAGTTAAGAATAATGCAAGGTTTTGAAAGTGTGCGAGAGTTTAAGGAAGCAGTGTTGGAATATGCGTTGTTGGGAGGATGGAACGTCAAATATACGAGATGGGGAAGTGATAAAAGTGAGGCCAAATGTGCAGTAAAAGGGAAGAAACCTTGTCACTGGCGGATATATTGCTCTTTTGAAAAATATTTGGGTATGTGGCTTGTGAAGACGTATCAAGAGGAGCATAACTGTACTCCGGATGGGTTTTGCAAGCTGTTATCAACGACGGTCATTGCTAAGATGTTCATGGACGATATCAGGAAGGACCCAAAACTAATGCCTAAAGCCATTCAAGACAAGATTCAAGAGCGTTATGAGTTGGTAGTGACACATGATATCTGTAGAAAGGCCAAAGTTAGAGCGTTAGAGTTGATTGACCAAGGGTTTGATGAGCAATTCGCAAGGATGAAAGACTATAAAGAGCAACTTCTAATGTAAGTTAATATAATACACTGCTTATTATATATGCTTTAAGTTATACTGATATAAGATTTTTTGTTTGGAACAGCTCAAACCCAAACTCCACGGTGAAGCTGGTTACGGCTGTCAGAGATGATGGCATTGAAGAATTTGACAAGTTTTATGTATGTTTCAAAGCTCTTAAGGACATATGGATCCAACATTGCCGGCCTATCTTTGGAATAGATGGATGCTTCATGAAATCAACCACCAAAGGTCAATTACTTGCAGCTGTAGGAAGGGACGCAAACAACCAAATCTATCCCATTGCATGGTGTGTTGTTCAAGTAGAAGACACTGACAATTGGAGATGGTTCTTAGAGCTGCTGAAGATTGATTTAGACCTCCGAGATGGCGACGGTGTGACACTGATTTTGGATAAACAGAAAGTAAGTTATCTAGAGCTGCCTAAAGTGTTCATATTGTTCTCATTTCATCAAGTGTTCATGTTCATAATGTTCTCATTTCAGGGCTTGATTAATGTTGTTCATCTAGAGCTGCCTAAAGTGGAACACAGAATGTGTGCTCGGCATTTGTATGGAAATCTTAAGTAGCTACATCCGGGCAAACCACAGATTAAGAAGCTTTTTTGGGCTATTTCTGACAGCTTCAATGAGGGTGACTACAAACTGGCTCTAAAGAAAATGGAGGAGTATGATGCTAAGGTGTATCAAGATTTGATGGCAAGGAATCCGAGTGCATCTAGTCGTGCCTTTTTTAAAACAATTAGCGTGTGTGAAGATGCACTGAATAACTTCTCCGAGAGTTATAGCAGTGGCCTTGAGAAGGCAAGGTCACTACCACTTGTGGAGATGTTGGAGACGATGAGGCGACAAACAATGGTCCGAATAGAGTTGAGGAGGCTGAAAATAAACAAGCACAAGGCCAAGTATAGTTTGAAGGTGGCTAATACCATTGCTTTAGAGAAGCTGCAACTGAAATGGTGTAAGCGATTTCCTGGTCCGGGTGGAGTTTCGGAAGTACAAGAAAGAGGAGTTTCACACACTGTGAACATGGATAAACGGAGTTGTAGCTGTAGGAGGTGGGACATGACAGGCATTTCATGTCTACATGCACTCAAGGTGATCTCAGACAAGAAGCTGGATGCAGAGGACTATGTTAGTCCATGTTATTTGACAAGTATATGGCGACAACAATACAATGACTCAATCACTCCGGTTGAGGGGATTAAGTTTTGGAAGAAGACTGATGAGCCACCCCTTGAACCACCACCAAGAGAAGTCGGTAAGGGTCCAAAAAAGAAACCTGAGAAAAGAAAGAAGAGCATTACAGAGTCTCCAACTAAGGGTAAGAAGGTTAGCAAACACTTGAAGGTGGTGCATTGCTATCGGTGTGGAATTGAAAGACATAACTGCACATCTTGTCCCTATGATGGAGCACCAAATAAACCGAGGAAGAAATATCCAAGGAAGAAGAAAACAGGGAAGAAATCTCAGGATATGCAAGAGGATATGGATGTTGAATGTGGTGAAGGACCTGGTCCAAGTCAACCAACCCAAACCTAAGGTATGTTTCTGGTTCTGCCGTGTTTAATATGTACACTCTAGTGACAGCTGAATGTGATTGCTTGTATGATGCTGGTTGAGATTGAGACTCAAGATAATATGGAGATGAAGAATTAGATAGTTGTAGACTTGGAAGTATTAGGACCTTTGGTTATGAAATGATGATTGTTGCTCTTTTTTTTTTGGTTTGCAACAAGTACATTCGGCTATGGTGGTGTGTATTTTGTACTCTTGACACAATCTATCTATCAATGGTTTGCACCTTTTTTATGCTCAATACAGTCTTAAATTGTTTCATAAAACAGATCGAGTTCATACACTTAAACATGTTCACCAAGCCAATTTATGCAACAACAAAATAGTACAATACAATCACCCCAAAAGCACAAACCATCATGTTCTTCAAACTTTGTAGCTCACCAACACAGTCTTTTAGTTCCTTCTCATATCCAGCCACCAGATTACCAAGTTTCTTGATATCCTTCTCATAGCTTCCAACAATGGCTTCACATGCCCTAGTCTCAAACTCCAAATTCTCGATTTCTTCATTAACACCAGAAATCATCCCTTTCATTTCTACAATTTCTTCGAGGACAGACTCATCAGCCCATTTGAACAAGTGGTTTCTCACCTTCTCCGATCCATTAGGACAACAATGGAAGAGCCTCCCTGGGTTTTCAGCTGTCTTCGAAGTCCTTATGACAGATGCTTCTCCACACCAACAATGATTTGGTATACCTCTCTCTCTTTCACCAATCTGAGGCCTCGTGATTTAGCTCATTCCTTCACGATTGTAGAATCAAAATCAGAACAAAATGAAAGTTTTAACACTATTAGAACCGAGATTTAACATACCTGAAGTTGCAGAGGAGATACGATTCGATGAGGATGACATTGGGTATGTTCTTCAAATGTCTAAGAACCCTAATTTTGTTCTGAACTTTCACGACAGAAGGAGAAGAAGACTTGTTAGTTTTATTTTGTTAGTTTTATTTAAATAATAATGCTGACTCATTAAGACTCATTAAGACACGTCAATTAGAACTAGATCGGGATTTAACAGGTGTTAAACGAAGTTAGCGATTGAATTTAATTGTGTTTAAATTGACCAGATTGTTAAAGTAAATGTATGAAATTAAAATAATATATGATTTGGGGAATAAATTAGCACAGCATTTGAATACATGTCTTGATTGGGACCGTGGACCATTGTTAAGGTATTGTACTTGTGGTAGAGTGCATAAAGATCTTCCACGAGCTGTCCTAAGACCCCTCCTTCGGTGAAATATCAATGATTCCATGTGTTCCATTGTTCCAATGATGTGCATATCCACATTCCTTGCATGAATGGTGGGCTGATCCTCCGTTAGATACCTAGACAGGTGCATCGCATGGGAAAAAATTGCTTAATAACAAGATTTTTGGGTCTTGTATCTTGTAGTCAATTACTCAACCTACAAGACAAATGTCATTGTAGTATAGGTTGAGGTATAAATCCTAATTGGGTGAGTCTAGCCAAAAGGAATACATAAAACTAAATGAGCTAAGCCAATTAAAATTGATTTTAATCTAACAACCTAAGTGATAAAAGAAAGTAAACAAGTAAGTAAATGAGATGAGAGACTAAGAAATAAATAAGAGAAAGGGCCTAAGATGAGGTCAATGAGCTAGAACTATCAAAAGATGATCTTAACTAGGTGTTTATTGATAGGTCAAGAATTAATCCCTATACTAAACTGCAAGTGTACAGCAATGTCAAAGTAGTATATAGGGTTATCGAATCCACAGGGACACTTGGTCTCAAGAGAATCAAACCGTAGGGAATGAATACTAGAAATAAGCAATGTGATTGTATTGAAAATAGTGCAAGAAAGTAAATCAGTAGCAGAGATTATTGGTTGTGAAGGCAAGTAATTAAAAGCGTCAAACCTAGGGTATTCTCAGGAAATCAGACTAGCAGACAGTTCATTCAGCAAGGATCTAATTAAGCATAGTTCTAGAACTCAAAACACAGATATAGAATTAACCAAATTCCTTTGCGATAATTCTCTAAGTCTAAGTGCAGCAAACCAAACTTCCGTTTGCGAGAACTAACAGATTAAACTAGCAATAAGTCCAAGTTTGATATGTTCACAATTATCCTAAACCAAACTTTCGTTTGCGCAAAGTTTAATTGCCCAATTTAATTAGTTCTGATTCCTAAACCCCACTTCCGTGACGTATTTAGCAACCTAAGATCTAGATTCTAATTGATCAGGTTAGAACTAGCTTTAAGCACAATTAAATTGAAGAACAGATATAGTTATGAATCCTTAACTGAATTTGAACAAGTCTAGCAAGTCATGAAATCCTATGTGAGAAACCCTAAGTCTAACTAGGAATCTACTCAGACATAGATAATGAAAACATGATCATATGATAAGTAAATTGCATAAAAGAATAAGAGTACAAGGGGTTCGAAATCTTCTCCAAATACAGATGATGAATCAGGTTCAGATCAGCCCCAAAAGCTCTAAAAATCCTCTGCTCTTAATTATTCAGTTCTTGGTAAAAAATATAAAGTGTCCATCATAAAAACACTAAAAACTCCAATATATAGGCATAATCTCGGCCAAGGGCTTCTTTGTAAATATCAGGAACTTCTGGATCATAGTGCAAATTCTTCACTCTTCTAAACCGCCGAGTTTTTGGCCCATCTCGCTGGTGCAACGATCGTTGCTAGAGTGCAACGATCGACACCTTTCTCTGTTTCGGACAGTGAACTCTATCTCTCGGCCAATCTCTCCAAAAATCTCCAAAATGCTCCATAATCTCCAATTTAGCTCCCAACCTGATTATACCTGTAAAAGACTCTAAAATAACACAAAAGACACTAAAAACATACTTATATCATGGCCTAAAACTAGTAAAAACCATGATATATCAACTCCCCCACACTTAGCCTTTGCTTGCCCTCAAGCAAAACATAGAACTAAAACATGATGAAGAGGTTTGAAAACTCTTCAGAAACTCATTTCATCTTAGAAGCTACAATACTCAGATTCCCCTTAGTAAACCACTGAAAGAATCAATCACAGGATATCAAGACCAACATGTACTTCCCCCACACTTAGCAACTGTCCTAGGTAAACTCCACAATCACATTCAAGCATTCAAATTCTCCCTACTGACTTCTGCAAGTATTTAAGTGCGGTCTCACCTAAGGAGTATCGATCTAAAGGCACATGGATTCTTACCTAATCAGCTCTAGACCACCATACTGTCTTTCTCTAGTCCCTTTCTTCTCTTTCCCTTCTTTAACAACTGATTTTTCCCCACTGGGTATCATTTTATTTTTTTTATCAGTGTTCTTCCCGTTATGGGGTGTACTTTGGACACATTCCATGGATCACATGAGAGATAATAGTGTTTGCTACTATTCCCATGACTTCTTCGGAGTTACTAACTCATCCTCAGTTTATTGTTTTTTTTTTTTTTTTTTTTTTTACTTTACAGAAGGGGAGAAGGGGACTAAATAGGACAGGTTTACAGGCTGTGTCAGAACTAACAGGGAATCCGACATAAAGTATACCAAGCCCTTAGGTGAGAAAATCTAAGTCAGTATTAGGGGTGAAGTCAGTAAAAGGATCCTCTGATACCTGAAGTGATATGGGTGTTCCCAGTAGGTTGATCTGTGATGGGGTTTTCTAATAGTCAGAGATAGATCCTGCAACTTCATCCCAATGGTTACTTAAGTTCCTGCAAGTTTTGTAAATCTCCTCCGAAAATCATAGTTTCTTACTTAAACCATTTTGACTCAATAAAACAAAAAATTTTGAAAAACGGACTGACTCTTAAGAAAACAGAAAGATAAACGTCAGTAGCACCTCCCCCACACTTAAGACACACTGTCCCCAGTAGTGTTCAGCGAAGGATCGGTAAAAAGAAAATAAAAAATTGAAAAGGTGAGTTTATGTCTGTCGGGTTACCTCTGTCGCACAGCATCGATCGGTGCATTAGATGCATCGACCGTTACTTGGCGACTTCGTGTATGGTCGATCGTTGCTCAGGACCGCAACGATCGCTGCAATGCGATTCCTTTCGTGTTGTGACGATCGATGCAGAAATGCATCGATCGCTGCACTGCGATTTAATCCGAGACCTGCAAACATGACTGCACCAGAAACAAAAACAAACCTAAAATCCTAACAAAAACACCAAAAATTAAAAAGAAAAACACCAGTACCTAATGGTGGGTTGCCTCCCACCCAGCGCTTGTTTAAGGTCAATAGCTTGACCGGACGCGCAAGAGCTTTCAAGCTCCGGAAGATCCTGACAGAGACTTTTTCTGTCTCTGTTCAAGTCTCCTCATCCATGGCGGAGAATAGGCTGCTGCAGAATGCTTCAGTCCAAGAAAAGATGGAGTAAAATGCGCTCCAGGATCTATTATCACAGTCTCATTCAGCTGCTCATCATCCGCTTCCAAGATCTTGAAAGTCTGTCCATCTATCAGTGGCTTCCGCAGCTTCTCCATCTCATATCGTAGTGTCTCATCTCCCAGGTGGAGGTCTATTAGACTCTGTCTAACATCAATCACAGCTCCTGCTGTAGCCAAGAATGGTCTCCCAAGCAATAAAGCTTCATCCGGATCGCAGGCATATTTCAGCACAAGGAAGTCCGTTGGAACTAAGTAGTTTCCAACTCTTACCGGAATATCCATAAGGAGTCCTTCAGGAACTCGTATGGACTGATCAGCTAGGATAAGACGTGTCCTAGTAGGAGCAAAATCCAACATACCCAGCTTCTCTGCCACAGAGTAAGGCATTATGCTCCCAGCAGCTCCTAAATCACACAGAGAACGCCTAAAACTATCTTCAAAGATAGAACAATCAAGTACAAAGACTCCAGGATCAGGCAGTTTCTTTGGGACCTTAGTTAACAGAACATCACTAATATGCTGAGGAACTACTATCACCCATTCTCTCAGCTCTTCATCTAATGGCAACATCTTGTTCAAATATTTCTGAACACATGGATGATAAGGTGGATCATCAGATGATGGAATTTCTTCCAAGTCTGCACCACTCTTTTCTAGCCTTTTCAGCTCTTCAATCTCTTGTTTAATCACTTCAGACACCTTGGGACTGTGCCAAATAGCTCGTGCATAAACATCCTCTGGAGTGATTTCAGATGTATCAGGGAATAGGCGGGCTAGTTCTGCATCAATCTCATTTTCATTCCACGGATTCTCTGCTTGTTCACGACCTGCATCGATCGATGCCAGATGTGTATCGATCGTTGCATCGCGATCATCACAACTTCCACCCGAGAGTTTTTCACAGAAATCCGAAAATTCTTCCTCAGTCACCAACTCAGCTGTACTTAGCTCAAATTTCTCCCCTAGATAAGATCCATCATTAATCATTACAGACCAGGCCTTAATATGAGTGTCTGCAACTCCTTTTCCTTTCAGTGAGCTGGACATCTGATTCACCTGAGTGTCCAACTGCTTCATGTGAGTGCTCAATGTCTCAAACTTCCCATTGAGGTCCTGATAGACAGCGTCCAGCTTCTTGTTGTTGTCTACAGAAAGCTTGGTTTGACTCTCCATCAGTTGTTCCATCATAGCTTCCATTTTGCTCTCATGGGTTGTAGGTGCAGGAGGAATCTGATAAGATGTAGATCCATAGGTTCTCTGATTACCTTGTCCATAGGTCTTCTGAAAACCACCATTCTGTCCTCCATTTGAGAATATGTTCCCCTGTTGATTGTTAAATCTATTACCTTGGAAACCGGAACCTCCTATGAAATTTACTTCTTCTTCCTGAGTGTCCACCTCAGTTTGAATCACCTCCACATCTTGGGCAAAGTGGACAGCTTTCTTATTTGTCAGGAGATTGAAAACTGTGTCCAGTCTGGATCTAATATTAGCTATATCAGAATTCTCTACAGCTCCACCAGATCTCTTCCTCCTTTCATCCATTGTTTTGCAACTATTGCTGCCAATCAGGTTCTCTATCAACCGTTTAGCTTGTGTAGGAGTTCTGGTGCTGAAATTAGCATCACTGGAATTATCCAGAGCAGTCTGATAAGGGAGATCTATGCCTCTGAAGAAAATACCTATCAGCTGTACTTCTGTGAATCCATGGTGTGGACAATCACGCTGATACTGCTTAAATCTCATCCATGCGGTTGTCAAAGGCTCCACAGCTCCTTGGGAAAAAGTGAGTATGTCCTGTCTGGACTGATCTGAGCGCGCAGCGTCGTAGAAGTGACGCAGGAACTCACTCTTTAAGGCTGTCCAAGTAGTATACTGACCAGGTGCCAGTTGTCTCAGCCATGCACTAGCGTCTCCAGCAAGACTGTGCGGAAATAGCTTAAGGAACAGATAGTCCGGGCATACTCCTTCATACTTCATGCCAGTGACTATGTCCTCAAACTTGTCAATGTGATCCATAGGCTGCTCTGATTGAAGACCATGAAAAGCAATCTGCCTCATCAGTTGGTAGTAGATAGTTTTTACCTCAAAATCATTCCTCTCGAAGGCAGGAAGCACTAGAGCTGCTCGGTTTGCATGAAACTCATCAGGTCTATTGTAATCAGCTAGTGTCCTCTCATGGACAACCATCCGGCCTTGTGGCTCAACTTCATCAGGGATCACTCGTCCCTCAGCATCAATCCTTTGCCCAGCAGCATTGTAAGGATTGTTCTCTGGATCCCTCAGGGTACCTTCAGCATCTGGTATCAAGATCAAGCGTTCTTGTACCATTCTCTCTCTCTTTTCTCTTCTGATAGTCCTCTCTAGACGTCCAAGTTCTTCTAGGTTGAGATTAACTAAGCTCGAGTTCGGATTACTTCGAGTGTTCTGCGTTGGCATAAACTGTCTGTAATCGTCCAGCAACGATCGATGCTATCAGTGCAACGATCGATTCAATCTCAATCGCTCAGTGACGATCGATGCAAAGGGTGCAACGATCGATGCAAGGCGAAATTCGTACCTGCGACAGAGAGAAACAGAGAAAAGTCAGCAAAATTAATAAAAAACGAAAAACAAAAACAAAAAAAAACGAAAAATTTCTAGTAAAACCCTAAGTTCGGTCCTATCGAAGACTCAAAGAGTCCCCGGCAACGGCGCCAAAAACTTGATAGGTCAAGAATTAATCCCTATACTAAACTGCAAGTGTACAGCAATGTCAAAGTAGTATATAGGGTTATCGAATCCACAGGGACACTTGGTCTCAAGAGAATCAAACCGTAGGGAATGAATACTAGAAATAAGCAATGTGATTGTATTGAAAATAGTGCAAGAAAGTAAATCAGTAGCAGAGATTATTGGTTGTGAAGGCAAGTAATTAAAAGCGTCAAACCTAGGGTATTCTCAGGAAATCAGACTAGCAGACAGTTCATTCAGCAAGGATCTAATTAAGCATAGTTCTAGAACTCAAAACACAGATATAGAATTAACCAAATTCCTTTGCGATAATTCTCTAAGTCTAAGTGCAGCAAACCAAACTTCCGTTTGCGAGAACTAACAGATTAAACTAGCAATAAGTCCAAGTTTGATATGTTCACAATTATCCTAAACCAAACTTTCGTTTGCGCAAAGTTTAATTGCCCAATTTAATTAGTTCTGATTCCTAAACCCCACTTCCGTGACGTATTTAGCAACCTAAGATCTAGATTCTAATTGATCAGGTTAGAACTAGCTTTAAGCACAATTAAATTGAAGAACGGATATAGTTATGAATCCTTAACTGAATTTGAACAAGTCTAGCAAGTCATGAAATCCTATGTGAGAAACCCTAAGTCTAACTAGGAATCTACTCAGACATAGATAATGAAAACATGATCATATGATAAGTAAATTGCATAAAAGAATAAGAGTAAAAGGGGTTCGAAATCTTCTCCAAATACAGATGATGAATCAGGTTCAGATCAGCCCCAAAAGCTCTAAAAATCCTCTGCTCTTAATTATTCAGTTCTTGGTAAAAAATATAAAGTGTCCATCATAAAAACACTAAAAACTCCAATATATAGGCATAATCTCGGCCAAGGGCTTCTTTGTAAATATCAGGAACTTCTGGATCATAGTGCAAATTCTTCACTCTTCTAAACCGCCGAGTTTTTGGCCCATCTCGCTGGTGCAACGATCGTTGCTAGAGTGCAACGATCGACACCTTTCTCTGTTTCGGACAGTGAACTCTATCTCTCGGCCAATCTCTCCAAAAATCTCCAAAATGCTCCATAATCTCCAATTTAGCTCCCAACCTGATTATACATGTAAAAGACTCTAAAATAACACAAAAGACACTAAAAACATACTTATATCATGGCCTAAAACTAGTAAAAACCATGATATATCATTTATCAATCACACAAGCAAATAAAGAAGGTTAAATGATCTATCAAGTAGCTAATCATATTCCCATACAACTAACTCTATGCTAATCAAGAATTAATTCATTTCTCAATATCAAATCCAAGATAACATGCATTCAATCTCAATAATTTAACCAATCAAGCAAGCTTTAATCCTAAGTCTAGAACTCAAAACACTAGATCAATCTTATCTCTAAGCAAAGATCTCTTTAATCAATTCCAAATCAAGAATAATCTATCAATTGTGATCAAGAATCAATTAAGCATGAAAAACAAGTTCATTTGACTATTAAAAACCTTAGACATCAATTCTTATTGGCTAAGCATGCAAAATATCTAATTAGATTCTAACAAGCATTTCATCAAACACCTTGTGGCCAAAGAAAAGCCTAATGTCTAGATTCAACAGTTTCTTGCAACCTAGCATAGAGAACAACCTAATAGAGAAGGATTAATATAAATTAAGTATCAAACACCCTTAGATCATCCATAATCAAGTCCTACTCTACCTCATCTCAAAACCCAAAAAGACTACTCACTAATCATATTGATCCCATCAAAATCCATAAGAAAAATAATGGAGAAATAAATTAAAGAGATAACAATACTTAACTAAGACTTAAAATAAAAATTTACAAAATGTGTTTAGATTCAAAAGGGGTGAAAGAAAATACAAGGAAGCAGATGCCTCAAAAAAATGGGTCTAAAATACAAATATATCAATTTTTTGGTCGAATGGTATTTTTGTAAATAAAGAGAAATCAGATTGGTTTTGTATCGACATCAGTACGCCGATGGACATGTCGATACATTTCTCTGTGAAATGCGCTTGGTAATTACGTGGATGTATCGGTTGTAACATGTCGATGTGGGCTTGGAGACTTCCACGTGAGTTGGCTTCAGCAGGCGAGTGGGCTGGGCCTTTAGTAAACCAATGGAGTGGAGCCCATGCAAGCTCTGGATAATGGGAAGTGGTCGTGATGGCTTCATACTTCGTTCCATCATTTTCTTTAACCTTACTTTCTCCTCTCTAGCTCTCACCAAACCTGAACCTGCAAATTATAATAAAACACTTCCAAAAATAATAAAGCATGAAGATCCTAAATGTAAAAATGCAATTGCAATCTTCTAAATGTAAAATGACTAAACAAAAACTATAAGAGTGAATGCAAATGCAATCAAAATATGATTTAAAAGGAACCTAAAAATGACTAAAATATGAAAATTGAAAACATCAATTCTCCGAAACTTATCTTTTGCTTGTCCACAAACAAACAATCAAAGACAAGAAGGAAGAAAGATTTGAAAATGAGAGTTCAAAGCTTTCAAAAGCAATTGTCAAGCAAAAGTGGAAACAAAAAAAAAGAGTTACAATCAAGCTTACTCTACTTTAAAAGAGTTAGTCATTCCCATCACCACACACACCAAGTTCAAGTCTCAACCTTCACATGAATTCCTATCCTCATTCCCTTTAACATTCATTAAGCAATGGTGGATCATGATTGTGCAAACCAAGTGAACACATTTGGCTATAAGGGGTTAAGGTCTCGAGATAAAAATAATCTCAAATGAAGCGTGAGTTTCAAAAACAAAGGATCTCTCAAGAAAAGAATGAACTATAGCAAAATGCTAAGAGTGAGAAACAATTCATGCATACAAGGATAGATTCTCATTCTACCCAAATCACTATAATGATCTTAACTCTTGTTCTAAACCCAAAGTTCCCTTCTTAAGCTACCCTTCCTTAAGGATTTTTGCATTCTTATCCCAACATTGGTCATTTCTTTCTTTTTAAACACTTAGAGGATCTTTTCTCTTTGCTTAGCTCTTTTTTTTCTTTTCACTAGTCTCTTTTCTTTTTCTTTTCTTTTAATGCTTGAGCCAACTTTGACTTCTTTTCTTTCTTTAACACTTGATACTTATCTTTCAAAAATACTTAGAGCTATCAATTTTTCTTTTCCTTTTCTCATCCCCTCTCTCTTTTCTCAATCTTTTCCTCATTCCCTTTATCCTTTTCCTTCCCAATTCCCCCAAACTTCTTCCTATCCTATGCATATCCCAATGATGTATGGCTAGCTCTACAATGAAAACCTATCCTTTTCGTTCCAAACTCAACACTTTTTGCCTAGTTGATTCAAGAAAAAGGCTTCTCATCTCTCACTAGAGTGTTTAGGCTTGAAGGAAAGTTTAGTTCAAGGTGGGGAAATCTACTTGGACTAACAAGATAGTGGTACAAATGAGAATATAGTCCAAGTATGTATCAAGTATCCATGAGTTCACTTTTCATTGCACAACATGATAAATCAATTCAAGATTAAGAGTTCTAATAGATAGGGAATGATTCAAATCACAACATGTTTCAATCAAGAAGTGAACAATGATGCATGAGATCCAAGAAGGGTTCTTCCTTTCAAGTTCACAAGATGCATCCAATAACCACATGCTCAAACAATTTTATTTTATTTTATAAGGAACACAAGCTTTAACTCTCAAACATTAATGAATGCAATCCTAAATGACTTCTAGACTCAATCTTACACATGTCAATGCAACTATATGATTTCTTTTTGTGAAAAAATTTCAAAATTTTTCAAAATTTTATGTTTTTCTATGCATTAGATGCATGAATGAGACTCAAGATGCAAGGAAAGAAGATAAGAACACAAAGCACAACATTAGAAACTAGTCTCCTCCCCCAAACTTAAATCACACAGTCCCTTGTGTGATAAAAGCAAGGGGAAGAGACCAAAGAGAAAGGTAAAAATGCAAAATGAAACAAAGATATGAAAAAGAGAATGGAGTGAGTTACTTGGAGCTTTAAGTGGAGTGAAATAGGATGGAGGAATGGGAGGTGGAGGCTAGAGAGTTCCTCCAAACTTGGATGAAAGCCCGGTTCTTCTTTGATTTCGCCATGACCTTTCCTCTTTCTTTCTCCCAATGCCAAGACCATATGGTCTAAAACCTATATAGACCTAATAGAGAGATCAACATTGACTATAGAACTTAAATTTAAAGCAATATATAAGAGATAGACATGGGAATTCCTCCCAAGTGAGCTTGTTTTAAGTCACTAAGCTTGATTACCTTCTCTTTTAATGGAGTGGTGGAGTAGTCTTGACCTTTTGGGTGATGGTCAAGACCTTGGTGAGATACTCTTGGAGCTTGATAGGGTCTCCTTGGAGTTCATGTGTGAGGATAGCTCTTGCACTTGAGAATGGCTTAGACCTTCCCTTTCATTTGACCTTGTACTCAATTTTCCATCCTTAAGCTTCAAAGGGTAGAGAGTGAAAGTGCTAGGAGTTTGAGTGAGAGTAGAGGTTATGTGTAACGCCCCCTTCCCGTTTTCCGCTGACCGACGAGTTGGCCGACCAACAATCAAACAAGAACATGACCGATCGAACCCGAGCAGTCATACGAGAAGATTTTGTCACAATACGAAAGCCAGAGACAATCCGGTTTGAGACAGAGGCTCGAACCAAACCATCTTTGACTCCGTTTACCTCGTTTCCACGATACGAGGCTTTTCAACCCGTACCGCTTCCACGAGTTGTTTTCTGTTTGTACGAAACGTATATCATGGAATTATTCTGTTTTATTACTTTAAAATCATAAACTTTATTTATAACAACATACGGTCTAATACAAATCATTTAGCGAGCGCTCAAGAAATCCGCAACCAAAAATATAGTAAAAAATGCTTCACAACCGATAACCAATGCCAACCCGAGACTACTTCGAGTGTCCTACGCGTCCGCCGAGCTACGCCAAACCTGAAAAACACAAAAGAGTCTAATGAGTAATCTAATATTACCCAGTGAGATGGCTCCCAACTAAAGGTTGCTATCAATCTAATAATCCCGCCCAAAAACCCAAAATAACAATCAAGTATAAATCGCTGGTCACGTGCTACCAAGACGTGACGAGCTCCACAACACACAAGCAATCAAATATCAACACAACAACACGGAAGTAACCAAGGGAATCGAGAACACTGCAGCACATGCCCTCGATTAGACTCGATCTATCTATCGCATCTCTAACGCAATCTCCACACCATCTGGGCCCACTTTGCGAACTCGGTGACTTCCACGGGAACACTTAGCTGCCACCACGGTAGCTAAAACCTCCCACGACTCCTAGGCGATAACACGAAGTCCAACGACTAGGACACCGTTCTCCGCCATCGATACGCGGTGACTCAGGCTACCCCTAGAAACCCAAGCTTCCATGCAGTCCGACCCTAGGACGCGACCCCGTATTCTCCGGACCACACACCTACAGACGTCACTCCGTAGGTTAATACCTGCCAGAACCACTACCGAAGGTACGTGAACTGACCAAGTTCTCAACTTCCGAGGATCCAATCGGGCAGGAAGTACCAGAACGCCATCACTAGACTTGCGGGATCCAACGCACCCTATAGAGTCCTAATAACAGCAATGTAAACAAGCAGACTCACTGGGACTCTATCACGCAATATCAACAAGATCAAATAGAACTACTATCTCAATCCCCCGTCTATCCCGCAAGTCCTATTACCAACCTCCACATCACCCCAACTTACTCGGTCCCGCACCAGAGTAAGTATCTACCAGTACAGTCTACTCGGCCCAACACCGAAGTAGATAAACAATCACACAATCAACAGTCTACTCGGCCCAACACCGAAGTAGATAAACAATCATACAATCAACAGTCTACTCGGCTCAACACCGAAGTAGATAAACAATCACACAATCACAACACCGCACAAACATTTATTTAGGTTTATTAGCCTTTTAACCTATTCTTAACCTTCACTCATTAAATCCGCTACCTTGGGATTAGTGGATTACTAACCCCGTAGACGGCCTATCAATCACACCACTTCTTTTACTTATCACTTCCTAAGCATCTTTTAATACGTCTTCGATCTGTCGGTTTAGAGTTAGTAAGATTACTAACTCCCCGACATCTCACTATTCATTAACTTTCATTCATTAATCTACCCGTTATTATATTCTAAGTGTGTTATGTCATTTAACCGTATTTTAAGCAACTCATAATTTCTCGTATATAGATTCATTTAGATACGTTCTTAAATACTTATATATGCATATATGTCCTAGCATGCCGTTCTATATGTATGCATCACCCAATCAAGCAATCAACGAACTATCAATCAATTAATGCAACACTCAATTAAGCAATATACGAACTATCAACGATTACGGATATAAGCTAACTAGCATGCATCTCTTAACCTAACCGTTTAATTAATTAACCGAGTTATTAATCAACCTAGCCGTTCTAACCAATTCAATCATCAAGGTATGCAACCTATAACTATGGTTTATAAATTAAGGATCTATATGATCTTAACTAAATGCAACACACAATTAGCCGACTCACAGTGATATGACGACGGATGGACGGATTGATGGACTAGCGGAACAACGAGACCCGACACGAACCCAACGCCAACCCGAACCTTCCCCGAACCTCCGTTTCTTTGACCCGCTCTTGACCGTACCATTGACCGAATGATTCTGATGGAGCCTCCGGACCATCTTCTCTCTCCTCATTTTCTCTCTCTCTTTCCTCCGGTTCTCTCTCTTTCTCTTCTGGTTATCCTCCCTCTCTCTCTTCTTCTTCACGCCTCTCTCTCTCTCTCTCTCTCTCTCTTCTTCTCTTTCTTCTTCACGCCTCTCTCTCTCTCTTCTTCTTCCTCTCCTCTCTCTTCCTCTTCTTCCTCCTCCTTCTTCTTCTCCTCCTCCTTCTTCTTCTTCTCCTCTTCTCCTCCTTCTCCTCCTCCGGCTTCTGCTCCTCCGACTTCTTCTCCTCCTCCTTCTCCTCCTCCTTCTTCTTCTTCTCTCTTTTTCTTTTCTTTGTGTTGTGATGTGTAGAATGAGGAGGATTTGGCTCTTATTTATAGCAAGGAAAGATGAGGGTTATGGTGACAAGTGTCTCATGACACATCTCATCTCCTTCTTTGACACATCAACACCCATGCATGTGAAAACCTTGGAGAGCAAGCCTCCTCTTCTCTAAATGACACCACATCATGTGAGTTGTTGACACAAAATCTGACAGCTCCTCCTCCTCTCTCTTAGCCACGAAACCACTCCATGCAGGGCCAGAAACAACTCTTTTTATCATCCATCTCATGTATAGAAATCCCACTTAGAAGCCCTTTGGATTTGGACCTAAAACCTTCTTGTAGATTCATTGAATCATGACTTCACAAAGACTCTTATTCCCTCTTGCATAATTTCGTGGAACAATCTTGTAAATGGGCTTGCATAAGGTCCATAATGACTCTATCTTCCATACATATGCAGCCATAATCAAGCCCAAACTTCTTTAAGTTTATTTTGAATTTTTAAGCCTTAATTACCCATTAAAGACTCAAAATTCATAACTTGATCTAGAAATCAAACTTTTCTAAATCCTTTTAACCATAGCTTCTACATATTCTAATGGATATTTGGTCAAAATTTCATAATTTTTGGTGTCCTTTAGAGGGTCTTCTCGCTTGCCCGAACATTGTATTGGTTTCTCGGAAAAACCGGTTTTACGTTGAATATTTTAAAACCCTTTAGCTGCTTCTATAAATCCACCAAGTCTCATTTTCAGATTTCAGATGATCTTAGATGAGTTTAGAAATTTGAATCACCTCAAACGGACACCCGTAGCTCCCGTTATGAATTTTACAAGTTGCTTCGGTTTTATTGGTTTCCATTCCCGACAAACCGTTAAAATCATTTAAACTCCGTAGCCTCTGAAATAAATCCTCCAAGATTATTTTTAAGATACTATACTCTTTTAGATGAATTTATCAAGTCGTTTCACCTCAATCGGACTCCCGTAGCTCCCGTAATGATTTTTACAAGTTTTATCGATTCTATCGGTTTCCTTTCCCGATAGTCCGTAAAACTCGTTTAATCTCCGTTTCTTCCACGTCTGGTCTTCTAAATGTTCTTTATGACTAAAAGAAGAAAATTTGGCCCATCTCCACTTCCGACTCGCATTTTGGTAAAATTACCAAAATGCCCTTCCTTTCTTGAAAATTACAGAATTGCCCCTCGTTGACTTTTCTGCTGCCCGTTGACTATTTCTTGGAACAGGATATTACATTATGGGTGCTTTTCCCTTCTTCTTCTTGCTCTTAAGAGGAGCTTCCTTTGCTTCACTCACTCCAACCAACTTAGCGCTTCCCAAGTGCTCATCAAACAAACTTTGAAGAGCATCTCCATCCAAGACATCCTTCACAATGTTGTCATCTCTTGGAGGCTCCACAACATGATACCTTTTAGTCTTGATACAAGCACTCTCTTGCTCCATTGAGGTAAAAGAAAAAGAGATTCCAAATAGACCTCATCCAATGCAAAAGGTTCTTCATCATTACTATAACCCAAATCTTCCTTTGTATGAGGTTTCTTCTTTCTTTCACAAGATTTTGGGGGTGAAGACTTATCCACTATCTCACATCTTCCCACATACTTCACTTCCTTAGCATGATCTCCATCACTCTCATCAATGAAGTGGACCTCTCTTGAAAAGATTGCACTACAATACTCCTTGGGACTTGATTCAACTTCACCCTTTATTTCATCCATGGGTGTTCTAATGAGATCACTCTCTATAGAAACTTGATTCTCCAAGTGGTTGAGCCTAGAAGATAAATTTACAAGTCTTGTGTAGAGATCATGTTGAGAAATATCACCTTAGTGTGAATGTTGTCAAATTGTGTGTTCATCTCAATGACTTCACAAGCTTGTCCCTCTAATAGTTGTTGGAACATCCTTTCCATTTCCAAATTGTGACTTGTAGTTGGGTCACCATGAATTGTTGGTTCAAATCCTTGTTGGGAGGTCTTGTAGCCTTTACTTTTTTCCCTTACAATGGTAGATGACTCTTGGGTAGCTTGTAAGACTTCATCTAAAAGAGCATTAAGAGCTTCCAAATCCTTACTCACTTTATCCTCAATCTCTCCATTATCCAATGGAAATTTCTCAAACCCACCAACATAGGTCTCTTCACTTTGGGTTAGATTATCGACAAGTAGCTCCCCTTGATCAATTGTGAGGTTCAAAAACCTTCCTTTGCTAGCTACATCTAAAGTCCATTGGTGCTCATTAATCACTCCATGATAGAAGGTACTAAGGATAACTTCTTTGTTGAGCCCATGGTGGGGACAATCATGAGTGTAGCCCTTGAGTCTCTCCCATGCGTCATGAAATTTCTCATGGTAGTCTTGTTTGAAGTTCAAGATGTCTTTTCTAGCTTGAGATGTTCTTTGTGGAGGGTAGAACTTGAGGAGGAATATCCTCTTGTAATTATCCCAAGAATTCACCAAGTGAGATGGCAATGATCTCTCCCATTGGCTAGCTTTATCGCCAAGTGAGAATGAGAACAAAAGGAGCTTGACACTATCTTCATCCACATCTTCAATCCTAAATGTGTTGCACAACTTCTCAAAGTAGTACAAGTGATTATAGGGATTCTCCACTCTTGTCCCTAAGAACCTTAAGTCTTGAATCAATCTAATCAAACTTGGTTCGATCATATAAGCATTAGCTTTGATAGGAGGAGGATGGATCCCATAGCTCATAAGTCATTGAGGAGTGTCAAAACTTCCAATTGTTGGTTTTTTCTCTTGAGTTGTAGTGGGTATCAATGGAGGTATCAAGGAAGCTTCTTGAGGTTGAGGTTGTGGTGAAGTTGTTTGAGGTTGTGGAGCTTTAGTGATGCTTCTTTGATTGTCAATCTCCAACACCTCAAGTGAACTTGGTTTGTCATGTCTCTTACTTTTGGTTGGGTACCTTTGAAAGCACAAGAGAATCAAGGAAACCAATTTAGTAACAACAAATGAAAGAAAGTTCATCATCTTAGCTTGAGATGAATGAACTAAAGCAAAGAGAAATAAAAGCTTAGTCTCAAAAAGATGAATGAATAAAAGCTTAATCCTAATGACTAAAGCTAAACCCAATTGGCAACGGCGCCAAATTGATAACAAGATTTTTGGGTCTTGTATCTTGTAGTCAATTACTCAACCTACAAGACAAATGTCATTGTAGTATAGGTTGAGGTATCAATCCTAATTGGGTGTTAGTCTAGCTAAAAGGAATACATAAAACTAAATGAGCTAAGCCAATTAAAATTGATTTTAAGCTAACAACCTAAGTGACAAAAGAAAGTAAACAAATATGTAAATGAGATGAGAGACTAAGAAATAAATAAGATAAAGGGCCTAAGATGAGGTCAATGAGCTAGAACTATCAAAAGATGATCTTAACTAGGTGTTTATCAATCACACAAGCAAATAAAGAAGGTTATCTATCAAATAGCTAATCATATTCACATACAACTAACTCTATGCTAATCAAGAATTAATCCATTTCTCAATATCAAATCCAAGATAACATACATTCAATCTCAATCATTTAACCAATCAAGCAAGCTTTAATCCTAAGTCTAGAACTCAAAATACTAGATCAATCTTATCTCTAAGCAAAGATCCCTTTAATCAATTCCTAATCAAGAATAATCTATCAATTGTGATCAAGAATCAATTAAGCATGAAAAACAAGTACATTTGACTATTAAACACCTTAGACATCAATTCTTATTGGCTAAGCATGCAAAATATCTAATTAGGTTCTAACAAGCATTTCATCAAACACCTTGTGGGCAAAAAAAAGACTAATGTCTAGATTTAACAATTTCTTGCAACCTAGCATAGAGAACAACCTAATAGAGAAGGATTAATATAAATTAAGTATCAAACACCCTTAGATCATCACTAATCAAGTCCTACTCTACCTCATCTCAAAACCCAAAAAGACTACTCACTAATCATATTGATCCCATCAAAATCCATAGGAAAAATAATGGAAATCATGATTAGAGAAAATAAATTAAAGAGATAACAATATTTAACTAAGACTTAAAATAAAAATTTACAAAATGTGTTTAGATTCAAAAGGGGTGAAAGAAAATACAAGAAAGCAGAGCCTCAAAAAATTGGGTCTAAAATACAAATATATCAATTTTTTTGGTCGAGTGGTATTTTTGTAAATAAAGAGAAATCAGATTGGTTTTGTATCGACATCAGTACG